>CM043123.1:19644337-19850586 GCA_023701765.1 Hylyphantes graminicola | reverse complement strand
GAATATTTTTCAGTGGGAGTTGAAAATGTAGGAAGTCTAAAAGGATTTTAAAATTGATTTCAGCGGGCCTTTTAACGATTGCTATTTGAACAAGCGATTGTCAAAATTAAAGAAAATAGTAAAAGTATGAAAACGAGGCATATATTGAATTTGGATTAGAACAATATCCACTTTTCTACCTAGTTTAATAAAAAGTATTTTCAGTTATTCAATGTTTTTGTATTTACCAAGCCATTTTTCTAAATCGAAATATTAATACGAGACTTTTCACTAAAATGTAAAAAATATAATATTTTTAATCGTACTAAAAAGTTTTTCCTTAACTTAATATTCCCAAAACTTATTCATACTTTTAGTTTTACAACATAAGAAATATCAGATACAATTCTGTTAAACGAATGCCGTGTAATCCTTGTAAGTACGTATATGTATCCATAAGTAAGTTTTTTCTCCAACCCTTTGTTTTCTTCACTTAAAACCTTTATGACCCACTGGACCTCTAAAGGATTTTGCTAGGTTTATGTGCTCAGCATACAATAAAAGTTGTATCGACTAGTAGGATGCGTAAGTACAACCTATTGAAGATTTAGAAAACATGCCTAAGTTCAAAAAAGTAATTTAACTGCATAATAAATAGAGTGAACGGTATTAAGGTTTTTTTTACGTTTCGTAGAGAGCAAGTTCGTGTAAATTCTAGACTTTCCTTTTTTTTACCTTGTAAAAAGAGTTAATATTTCAATATACATGCCATAAGTAAGAAGCTAGTATTTTATTATTTGACGCATGTAAAAATAGGGCAAATGAACGAAGTTAAGGTTCACTAAGACACAATTAACTATTACGACGAGACCTAAAGAATTTTAACTTGGTACACACATAATTAGCTAGAGATGAAACAATTATGTTTTTTAAGATGTTGCCAAAAAGTGTCGAAAAAACGCCACAAATTGGCAATGGGTCATATACACGGTCTTAAATCAATTTTTTTTATAGAGGTAAAAGAATTATCATTTTAATTGATGTATGTAACGTTCTGGAAAAAGATGGGATCTAAGACAAAATATCAACCTCCCTTTGTAAAAAAAAAATATCAGAAGACCCTTGCAAAAGTCGTATATTATAATAAGTAATATCTAAATTGATATCTTAAATTAGTAATTAGCACATTTATGTAGCATTAGACGGAATCTTGATTTGCCATCAGTGATAAATTACATAACCTGACGCCGTAAAGAAACCGAATTTAGATCTTCCGTCAGTGATAGCACATTTAAAACTTTTAGGTGTTAATGCTATTGACCTTTTGCATTAATTATGGGTCTTGAAAAGATAAATCATTATGTATCATTATTATTTTGCTAAGTTGGATGAACAAGCGTTGCACTGGAGCTGTGTAATTGTCTAATGACAAATAATTATCTTATAAAGAAATGCTTAATTCCTCGATCCGACCATTACAAATGGAATTTCGTAAACGTTTCTCATGAATTATTTCTGTGAATAATAAATTAGTATTATGTAAATCACGAAAATAATTAAAATATGTGTACTTGTTTTGTAGCATTAAAAAATTTAATAATGCATTTAATTTTTTAAAAAAGTTTTTAAACTCCTTGCAAGGAAGTCAAGTTTTATTATGAGTATTTCTCTCTCTCTATTCATAATTTTCTTAAAGACAACTGAAAATATTTTTTCTTTTATCTGGGACAACTGAATTGTGTGGTTGCAAAACTTAATTCTCCAAAGTATAATGACGATATAGGTACGGACTTTCAGTTTCATTGACGATTTCATCCAATTGAATTTACTAGTTTGAAATGTCGAAAATGAATTAGCCGGTCAGTATATCTTAGTTATACTTTGGATATTGAAACTACCCCTTCATTTTCTCAAATTTACTATTGAGGTTTATTTAACATTGATAAAAGTAAGAACTTATTTTAGAAGAAAAATGTTTACATTTTTTTCCAAGACGTTTATAATTATTTTGATTCAAAGTAATTTATAAATCTCTTTAAGACTTTCCAAGACTTAAACTATGAAAAAAGTGGCAGACTTTATAAAAGCTTCTAAATTTTGTTTTAGAATAACTGACAATCGCAAGATATAACCGACAAAATAACAATGTGACGAGCGTTATTACAAAATCCTTGTCACCTCAATGTGTAGTTTTGTATAGGACATATGCAGTAGTTTTGTATAGGACAAAAGCAGTGGTTTAGTATAGGACAAATCGAATGCATTTTCCGTCTTTTCAGCGCTATTCATTAAAAAACATGTTTTTGACACTCATACATTATTTTCTACGCTATTCTGTCTTCAGCAGATGTCTTTTCTTCCACACCGTGGCGAACAAAATGGACGCATTTTTGTGTTATGTACTAGTGATTAGGTTTGTTACTAAGTTCTGTGCCGTGCCAATTGAAACTGTTCAAAAGGTTACAAAAAATATTCAAGCATTTCTCATGCGAAATGTAGTGTGGGAAAGAGTAACTTGTATTGATGCGAAGCCTTGTGCAATCATGTGTCGAAAATCCTGGCGAAAAGCGACGGTAAGATCCGTTTTCTAAACGGAGATTAACTATGACAAGATCTAAAATAATCTTTCACTTTCGAGTTGTACTAATTTGTTGAAGAAAAATGGATGTGGTTGAATGAAGGGATGAGTGTTTAACTGTCATTTGTACACAAGATATCTATAATAAAAATATGTTAGGTATTTTTGTTGTAAACATTCTTGAAAATTTAATGAAATGTGATTAATATTTGATATTTAAAAAATATTATTTTATGTTACAAATAAATTAGCATTTCCATGCACAAGTTTTGTAGTGAAAATATTTTTTTTATTACTATTAAAAGCTAGCATGCTGCATTACAATCGTTGCAAAAAATATTTTAAAGTATTTATCTAAATACTAATTTAGCGCATTATTAGTTTGTTGTAATGAAGATGTCTCGGAAACATAGTAAAAGATTTATTACAATAAAAGAGAACAAATTATTGATGTTAGATATAAATAATCAAACAAATAAAATGCATTTAAATTTTTAACTACTTATTTTACGAATATTGTTAATAATTATGTATTATTCGTTTATTTTCTTCTATCTCATTTATTTTAACTATATATTTTAACACGACGCGCACAGTTACTCAAAGTTATAGCACTTTTTTCTATTCAAATAAAACAATACATAAAAAGGTAAAGAATGAAAACAAAAATAATCATATTGTAGTAAAATACATAATAAACTTTTCTTACATATTTAGATTTTAGTGGCATGCTTCCCGTCAAAAAAATACTAAAAAATTTACAGCTTAAATATATGTGATAGTTGTGAAATTGCTAAAAATGTAAGTTATTATAATGATATATAAGATTTTTCGAATAATGTAAGTTTTATTAGCCATGTACTACGAAACATGGGCTCTATAATAATAACCGGCAGTAGTTTAACCGTAGAAATTACCAACAAATACCTCTAATTTTAAAACCTTGATGCGAAATAAATATAAAAAAAGAAAAAAGTATGTCAAGCAGAATGAAGATTTTTTCAATATCTCTTAAGGAACACAACAAATATTCCACATATCTAACATTCCACACAACAGATCAAATTAAAAACTCCCAATTCCCCCGAAGTTCCATACCAATTGGCAACTCTGGTATTACTTGTTGCATCTTACAATTAATATTCAATTCGGGTAAGATTTTACAGGCATGCATACAAAACAAATTTGGTATAGTTTGTTCATCAAATACCATTTTCGTGATGTTACTAAATCATAATATAGTTATCACAGTTATTCCGGAAGTAAAGCTTTATGCCACAAGATTGTCTGGCTCTTATGACGCAACTGATGCTTCTTTAGGCATCATAGAACTGGTTTTTTAAAATAGTAGCTGATTCCTTATTAACCTTTAAGTGGTTTATTATGTATGATATAGGAGGCATTCAGCTAGATGGACAAATATCAAATATTAGCTGAATTACCATCATCAAGTCAATCGATCAAATTGCATGGAATAATTTTATAGGAGAATTTAGATCCTCTGGGATATTTGAATGATCAAGGAGATTTAAGAAAAAGTAAATTAAATATTGAACCTTTGCTTCATTTTTTATTGTTTGAAGCTTTTATTAAAACTGCTTGTTCAGATGTAAAACACGTCTAATTACGCTAATATGCTTTAAAGAAAAATATTCTGCATGGATATTAGTAAATGCGAAATAAATCGTAGATAATGATAAACATCAAAATAATGTAATAAAGCAATTTACAAATGAATAAAACTTTTTATAAATTGAAATATATACGTTTTAATGAATATCAAATGTAAATTTCAATCGAGTAGATATGCCTTTAGGAACCTTAAACAAAATAATTCTAGTTATTCATTTGCAAAAAAACAACACACGTTTGCATAGCTGTTGAAACCACATTAAGATGCAACTTGAAACGCTTAAAAATGTCTTATATACAACACAATTTACAATAATTTTTTTATCAAACACATAAAAATACCATCATTTTATTTCGTATTAAAAAGCCGCTTAATTTCAATGCCATAAATATTAAAGCATTCTCGATTAAAATTATTTCAAAGCTACAAACTAAAGCAATTACTCACTGAAATTGGTAGGCGGAACAATCGCAAGTATAAAACGCTAAACGCTATTTAAGATTTTCAGTGTACATCATATTTTCTCTAGATTGAACAGAATAATAAATATATAGTGGTGATCTAAAACGTGATAGCACGAAAACCAGAATTGTAGTAATTGTTACCTACAGATCTACCGGAGGGCCAAAGAAATATTAGAAAGAACCTTTATGGAAGTAACAAAGCAATTTTTATTTTGATCGTTCCTATTTATAAAACTGCATTACGAAAGCCATAAATAGAAAGCCAGATACATGTAGAATGTTGATAGAGAATATGTTTTTAGTAATAGAAGCAAACTATTCTTAGGATATGAAAGTTCATTATATAGATATAAGTTTATTTTATTTAGTTTTAGATTGGGTAAAAAGTAATTTAGTTTTAGAAAGTTATCTTGTTTACTATAAAAATGCATTACTTTTTAGTATGGATCAAAACAAAGATTAATTTAGAAAGTTTACGTGAAGAGATAAATAATAAACAATGATGTTTACAATATGATAATCGTAATGTTTTTTAAGGCAATACATTTATTTTGTTTTACTTAAAAATATGCACGTAAGATTTACATTTTAGAAATTCATATGCGGTAATATCTTAAATGGATCTTTTTTAATGTTTTAAAAGGACAATAATACATAGTTCAAGTGTAGTGAAAAGTCCACTTTTTCCAACTTTCTGCACTTTTAATAAAATAGTCAAAAAGACTCATGAATAAGGTTGTCTTATGCTACTACTTCTATTTTTTTTCTTACAAATACATAAATATCATGGCCTTAGAACATTAACTAAGCATTATTTTGACATATCTTTTATAAATACAATTTGTAGTTTAAGGATAGATATTTCTATTAAAAATACTTTTTAGGAGCAATAAATGCTCATAGAACAAGATAGCACGACTTAAATTATTAGAGTGAGTTTCAATTTATTCCTTATTTTTAATAGTCTTTTTTATTCACTTCTTTTCACTTTTCCGACAAAACATTACGAATGCAAATATTACTCCTACGCGATGCGGAGTAAAATTTCTTATAAAGTGAAGTTGATGGTAACCTCAATAACTGGATATTTCTTGAAAAAACCAATCCATTCTGCGCAGCATAACATAAAAAATATCTACCTAAGACAGTACTTTATTGATGGTAACCTCAATAACTGGATATTTCTTGAAAAAAGCAATCCATTCTGCGCAGCATAACATAAAAAATAGATATCTAAGTTAGTACTTTATTGATGGAACAGCAATTTATGTTTTTTCAAGTAATTACATTTGCTGTAATCCTACCAAATCGACATACTTCAATCACTCACGTGCTCATTATTATCGAATCAATTGTAAGTGGTGACCTAAAGAATAAACACTAGATCTCCAGCAATAATCTCCAGCCTGGACATTAAGGGATAATTGGCGAACAAAGCAATAGATGAATGCGCCTCTAATTCCAACCCCAATATTTCGACTTGAGAACAACGGCAATTTAATGAGTGTTGGTTTTCAATTTGCGGTTTGACTATTCCGATTCCACAGCTGAGAGACATTTTTTGCCGCTTTTGGGAGGCCCATTAAAGCAGTCAGCGGGAATTCGAGCCAGAAACCAGTCAGGCCTCGCGAGGTCCTTGCACCAAGAAGGGGGGAGGAAGAGACAGACTTCCCCCTTGGGGGCTTAACACCCTAATAAGAACAATCCTTTCGAGCAAAGAACTCACAGAACCGACTTTGGTAAAAACCACTGAGATATACCCAGTTAAATATCTCAGTACATAGGGTGACTGTGAAGTAAAAAAAATTAGTGTGAGCACCTGAAATGGTCTGTTACGTTTTACTGTATAGTTATCTCAATTCGCAAACGTAACTATGCAATGTAATATATCATACAATATACTCATCAAATACAATCATCTGCTGATGAAACCTACCCAAATGAAATGATAATAAACTTATAACTACCCGGTTAATTGATGGCGGTTGTTAGTTTTGATAAATCTATTTTATTATTTAGGAGTTTTTGATGTAGGAGATGTTTTTAGTGCTTGTGTAATAAACTCTTAAAAATAAGTACATCTGAGAATTCATAATTATTAATCTCTGAGCTCTGAAGCTCTGATAATTCATAATTATTTTTAAGGGGGTATAGGACACAAAATCTTCAAAAAAAACCCCCAAAAAATTATTATTATCTTAAACTTAACACAAATATTTTGGAATAATTTTAAACAAAAATTTTATTTATATCTGCAATAAAACGCTAGATGTGTAGTTTCTTGTGTCATGACATTTGTGTTGGCCAATAGCGCTTATAAACTACAAAGCTGTTTTTCTCCTTGATTGTGTTTTCGACGATTTTTTGACTTTAAATTGGTATAACTCAAAATCTACTTCACATAGAGTGTTATAATTTTCCACACATATTTTTCAAACATATATCTTTAATTTGTCTTTAGGAATTAGTTGAAAATAATTTTTTTTAGTTATTAATTTTTATAAAAAAAAGTGAACCTGTGAAATTATTAAAAAATTTCAATAATTAAAAAAAACTATGGCAAATAACAAAAATCGGTAAAAACGGTTTGTTAAATACATTTTCCTGTTTATAAAAATGCTAAATTTTTGTTTGTCAATAAATAATTTTTTGACTTATAACAAAAATAAGAAACATCACTTTTTGACACATTTTATTAAAAAAATAATGATAATTTAAAACCTTTGACTATCTAAAAGTGTAATATATTTAGTATACATTTATGGAAACAAATTATATTGATATCTGCAATATTAAAAAAAAAAGTTAAAAGTGTCCCATACCCCCTTAAAGATCGGTTTTTGAACTCAAACGACCCATCCAGTTAAATTTACAACTCGCTCAGTTGTTTTGTTTTTTGTGACATAATTCCTTCCAGCTTTCGTTTTTGTTTTCCTTCGATCGGTGCTCATATTGTGCTTTGTTCTCATGTGACAATGATTCTCCAGTCGAAGGCTAGAGTAGTTGGTTGGAAGACATACATTTTCAGGCTTGTGTGCTTGGTCAGAGACCCGCTTATAAAGCTTCGTCAAGTAAGACAGACACAACACACACAAATGCGCGACAGATGCTGCCATCTATCGCGCTCCACCTCCACAATTTAGACATGTCCTTGAAGGGGAGTGAAATAGTCTCAAGGGACCTGTACCCGTGGGAAACTGCGCAATGACCACCAACAGGACTTTCAGACCCAACAGATTTAACGAGCACGTGCTCCTCATATACTCGACGAACACAAACATCCATGCCTTATCGGGATACGAACCCAAACCCAGAGGCTCCATAGGCTAGTTCCCTAACAATTGCGCCGCCGGGTCAGCGAAGGCTAGAGTAAAAACCTATTTTTCATTCAGCATGTATGTTGCCATCCAAGACCTGAAACATGTCTTTTGAAACAGCGTATTTAAACTATAAACCGACCCGACATACATATGAAGTCTTTACAACGAAGGTCAATAAAATTGCAACTGATTGCGAAGATCAAGTACGTAAGTACGACTAAATATTGACTGCGCTAAACATATGTTGGTCAGAGGCTAGCATTGGGCAATCAGGAGCGTTCATAAAGCTAATCAGAATAATTTTAATCATTATTAATCATAATCTTATAGTAATCCAGATTATTAGTTTTTTTTTGTAACATATGAATGTTTTGAAAAGGCATACATTCTTAAAACAAGGGAGTTAAATCCACTCTAGTAGGAGAAGTGCATTTTCGACACTGGAAAGGAGTGAATATTAACTCAGACCGAATTCAAATCACTCGTTTGGAGTGATCTTGTCGCAGATTCATCATACAAAGGATCCACTCGCGTAGGAGAAGTGCATTTTCGACACTGGAGAAGTGAAAATTAACTCAGACTGAGTTAAAATTTCCCGCTTGTTTTAAGAGTGTATGTTATTAAAGTTTTGGTTTGTATAACAATGGGTCTCTTTGTTAGTTCAAGATTTGTCACACATGAATATTTTCCTCAGAAGCACATTGAATAGTTACTCTGCAAGTAATTCATAATTTACAAAAAAATTTATGAAAATCTAATGAGCTCTGTGCTAATGTGATTCAATTTTATTTTTTTTGGAGGGCACTCTTTTCAAACCAATGTCATAATATGGAAGGGTAGTGATAGTAAGTGTAATCGTTTCCGGCTCCCTATTTCTAGCCTCCAGTAGGAGCTTTAACACAGGCAATAACGCCTCGTACTTTAGAACCCTGGTCAAGTGACGAATATGGAGGGGTATGCGCAGTGAAATTCCAAAATTATTCTTTCAAAATGGAACTTTGAAACATTCTAGTGTGTAATGATTTGGATAAACAAAAAAAGTGGATTTGTTAAATAAGTATATGCTATTTTTTAACGCATTTTCTATCAGCTATTAAACAAATGGTTCTTAAATTAAGGGACCAAAAATCATAACTAATATTAAGCTGTTTTTCAATACTTGTAACTAATAACTATTTAAACTAAGTTTTTGCATAAATATATATATAACAAATGATTAACGACAACCGCAATCTCTAATTCGTTTTAAAATGTTTCTGCTTTGCATATTCAACCATCCAGGCAAAAATTCCAAATTAATTCCGAGACCCTTAATCTTTTTAAATAAAAAATATGTCTTTGTCAAAACTCAGAAACGACCTTGAATAGCGAGAAAGTGGTATCCGGAAAGAGGCAACAAATCTTGCTAACAGGAACTATGGTGCTTGAGGGTTATGTTAATGTGCGGCAGGTTTTGTCGCTAAGATTCTGGAAACTGTAGACAATGCAGTTTCACTTCTGGGCCTTAGTGGAAATACGACCTATGTCGACTTAAGTCATAGGAGGGTATCCCTAGTAGCTTTTCATTGTATAGTTTCCTCTTATGCGGCCAAGGTTGTAGGGAAGCCCATCTGCTGACTCCATTGGACATGATTCTTTTTCTTCGATGGTAAAGAGTTAAACATGCAGTTTCGTTTGTTAAAACATATAATATACGCGTTTTGACAGTATATGAGTGAAAACAAATTATTGATGGACGTTTTATGGAACTTAAGGTATCCGATCACCTTTTTTCAGCAAAAATCAACTAAATATCAAACATTTGTTTTTTTTTTGCATTTTAATGTAAAATAAACGTTTATCTTTCTAAATCTGATTCATTGTAGTTTCTAGTTTTTAATAGAACCGAAGTTATAGCACTTTAAAGCTTTTTTTTTGCTTGTTTTTGCATTTTTTTTCAAAACGCATTACGCAGTACGCAAAACATAAAAACTGAAGTTCTTTATTATCAATTGCTTCCAAATATTTACAGTAGTTTTGTAACAGTATGAAGAAGGTTTTAAACTAGAATCGTGTAAAACTATTAAGAATCGGATATTTTAAAACTATTTATATTCTTGTTACTCTCTTGTTTCTATGTGTTTCCGATATAATGCTACAAACTTTTGCCTATAAAAAAATTTGGGCACTGATATCTTAATGATTTTAGTTCATGACCAATATTAGTGTTTGTAACCCATATTTCAATTCAAACGATGGAAAAAAAATTAAAAAATTGTAAAGATATCATGTTATGCGCAAGCGTGATTTTTGAAGTATATTTTACTATAAATTTCCACAAATACTGAAATTTTTATTATTTTTTTTATGATTTACTTTCTTAAAACTATTTTTATATTCATATTTAATAATAAAATCGCTCAACGTCATGGTTGGAATAGATTTTTCAGAAACTTGCTGACAAAGGTGATCGGCCACCTTAAAGATAAACAAATGTGGATGCTATTTTGAGGAAATGGCGTCCATTTAATATCATGTTTTAGATCCGATTAAATAACTTGCTAAATCGTAAATATCATGCATGGAAATTTGTAAACAAATTTGCTGTATATAAGAGCATTTAAGTTTGTTATAGAGATTCAATTGTTTTCAGATTACTAGTAAATCTTCAGAATTATTTGAATACTAGATGAAATAAAACAATCCGTAATTGGAAAATGTGTGTTTTTATCTAAGAAATTCCTTTCAAGTTGTTTTAGGATGAATCTTCTTAAAGTGTTATTGATCTTTTAAATTCAAATATTGAATTCTTTTAAATATGTAATTGAGGATGGCACGCTGGTTAGTAAACTTAAAACAGAGTTCAATAAACTGTATGGGATTAGCTTAAAATAGTTTACCAAGAAGTGTAAGGCAATAGTCCTAAAAGTTGAACTTTTATCAATAATTCGTAGAGGTTGTTAAACGTTGTGTGTTTTTTAGACTTATATACTGAAGTCTGTTTTAAGCTAGGCTTGGTTAAAAATGTTTTGAAGCTCTAATACATGATTTCTTTATTGCAAAAATATTTTTTGATTTTTTTGAAAATATTATTATTATTTGCCGGGAGCGCAATATATAAAGGGTTAAAGTGCAATTCATTGACTAGGAAGTTTTATTCTGTGATTATTATCTGTAATTTATGTTTTTTTTGTTTGTAACTCTACTTAAATAATTCTTTGTGAAAAAATTATTTTTCAAAACAATTACCGCTTGTAGGCGTTGTGGTCCATAGAACATTCCCTAAGTGAACGCTCTAACGATGAGAAAGACATTTAACGGCACGCGATTAAACGCTGGCTGTCGCGGATCCGCTTCAAATCAACACAATAGAATCTAATTGTATAACCAATGCTTTTTATCCATTTAATAAACATTTTAGTAAAAATTATCAATATTGGTTTGTTTAGGTTGAAATACTGTTGTAGTAGAGCTACGCTTGGGCTATTGGCCAGGGGTCTTGCAATTTAGAACCTTCGCCAACTGGCAAGGAAGGTACCTGAGCCATATCTTTTTAATATAGTTTCGGCTAAATTATTTATTATTTTTAGTAATATTATGAAATATCAATGGAAATAATAAATCTATATATCTTATATCTTATATATATCTTATATCTTATCCATATATCTTATATCTTATCTATATATCTTTTTTGTGGTAAAATTCTTCCTTGAAATATACATCTCTTTTGTCGTTGTGGCCTATACTGCCGTGGACAGGTAAACTTTAGTATCTACAACAATGGTAGAGACTTATTGTTGTAAACACTCACTAACTAGAACCAATAAGATATACCTGCCCACGGCAGTACATAACTTGCCATTAATGAACGATTTAACTCTGCACAATTAAATATCAATTCCTTCGCAACTTTTTATTCACTATTATTTATTCCTCAGATTTTTTTCTCCAACGGAGCTGCGTTATTGGCGGACCTTAGATTTTCCTATAGTAATAAAAAATACATTAAGTGTGTGTCAGTATGTTCAACCTTTGATAAAATATGTCAGAAAGCTAAGCATTGTCACCCACTAGAGAGTGAATAAATGTAGCAGCAGCTAAGTGCTAAGTGCTATTGTTATAACACACTGCCTGGTTAAGAATGTATATATCGCTTATTTAATCTAATATCCAGATATGTTGAGAACAGTTAATAAAGGCTGAATTAGAAATAAGCGATATTTTTTTATTTAAATCATTTTTACTAGTTGTTATATCCTAAATTTGAAAACCATTTCCGATTTGCATATCTTCCAGATTATCTTCCTTGTGGCAAAAACCCTAGCTTGTAGGAGTTGTGGTCTACACAACTTTCCATAAGTGAACGCGTTCATGACTCCATAAACGATTTAACGGTACACGATTAAACGCCGGCTTTTCGCATGACTTTCCCATGACTGGGATCCGCTCCGTAATTTGCGTTCTAGCAATTACAACAATAAAAGCTCGATCTTCCTTAACGTAATACGCGTAACGGTATGCGCAAGGTTAGAAAGTGAAAGTAAGGGAATGGATTGTTCAAGCGGAGAGATCAGGAAAGTTAACAATTAGGCTGTGAAATGACCTTGAATTGCAGTTGATTTGTTTTCGTTTGAAGTTCAAAGTTAAAAGGCTTGGGGCACACTCTGATAGCTTTGTTCTTAATGAATTTACATTATTAAAATTGTTAATTATATTAATTATGCATCCTATGAACTTGATTACAGATATTTACCTGGCCGTATAAGCATGCATGCGTTATACCAAAAATACTGTTATTTTATAACTTTATATATTATATAAGATTTATTTGTATTTTTGATTGTTTTGTGGCAAGCTTCATTTATTTAATGGTATTAATGCAATAAATGAATGTATTTGTTAGTAAGGCAGTATAAATTATTCATCTTTTATTTTTTAAAAAAGAAGTACTTTTGAGATCAACAAAAAAACTAACTATTATTGTCATTCTAATAAAATATTCTAATAAAAAAATCAATAATACTGAATGCCAGTTGACTATATAAAAATTTATTTGCATGTGGAGATCGAGTATTTACAGTTTAAATTTTTAACCTAAAAATAAAAGATCAACAATTGCAAAACAATTGCATTTAGTATTAAAAAATTAGTATTAAACAATTAGTATTTTCAATTACATAAATGCACCTGTTAACATTTGAAATAAAACGATTGAGTTTCTTTTTAACGTTTATTTCGACCAATTTTTATTTAAAGTTAAAAATTAAGTTTATCTTAATAGTATAGTTTCTAAATGCATAATTAATGTATACATTATTTGAAATCATATAATAAGAGATAGATTAAATGTCTAAACGAAAAAATTGCAAACAAATCAAACTCGTTCTACTTTAAATACATTGAATTATATTATTTAAATAGTTATCTTGAAAAGAAAGTATAAGAAAGGAGATTTTTCTACCAAATAAAAAATAAATATGCAAATACATATTCTTATGTTTTTGTTATCTTTCAAGCAATTTGTATTGAAAAGCTCCATAAATAAATATTTATGCTATCTTCTAATTTTATTTTTCAAGTTCAACGATTTATGCCGAAAGACTGACTGTTTATAAGTTGGTTCTTTTTATGTTCGATATCCGTGAACTTAACACTCAGAATTTCACCAGGAAAACTTTAGTTCTGTGGCAAAAGAAGATTATGTTGCATAAATTTATCATTTTTAAAATAACTTAACCATGGATTTATTTATTCATTTATATAAAAGTTATGTTACTAATATCGAAAGATATAAATGACAAAGTGAAAAGTTTAAAATAATTTTAATTGTAGTTTCCTTTGCATCATTTTGGCAGGAAAATCTGCTGTTTCAAACTGAACTATTTATTTCATTGCCGGCTCATCGGCGCAACTAGCCTTACTGGTTAGTGTACTAGCTGGTTACTGTACTAGCCTTTGGAGCTGCTGGACTCGGGTTCGAATCCCTGTAAAGGCATGGATGTTTGTGCTTAACAATAAATGTTGTTATTTATCTAAGTGTTTGTGTCGTCCTTGTTTGTGTGTCTCTTGCGACTGCCTCTTCTGGCGAGCTGGGTAATGGGCTATAAAGCCTACACTCACCCTACTAGATGGCGCAAATCACTGTCATTTGTCATTTATTTCATTTGTATTATTGGAGGAATGGATGTTTAGGTTTTATGGCACGATGGCATCAAAAGCCATACATGCTACGTCAAACATTTGTATTAGTAAAATTGTAAAACATTTGCATTAGTAAAATTGCAAAACATTTGTTTTAGTAAAATTACATTAAACAAGCCTCCGCGGTGGCGCAATCGTTAGGATGCTAGCCTTTGGAGCTCGAATACCGGTCAGGCATGGATGTTTGTGACCGTCAATAAATGTTGTCATTTGTATATGTGTTTGTGTTGTCCTTTCTTTGTGTGTCTCTTGTGCTTGTAAAAACTCTTTCTGTGTCTGTCCCACTTGACGAAAGCTTACAAGCGGTTCTCTGAAAAAGCACACAAGCTGGAATATGTATATGCATCCACCATACCATACATTAAACAAAATCCAGTATTAGATTTTACTTTGATGCCGGCGGGAAAAATAATGGTAAAACCAAAATAAAATGTAGGATTTTTAATATAACTAAAACCTGTCCTACGTGAATAAAAATAAAGTCGACTTTTTTGCATTTAAAAATGCTTTTTAAACATTTTATTTAATTTTAGTTATTTAAATTCTGAATATATTTTAACGAATTGGAACTTTGAGATGTGAAGGAGGACAGTGATAAATTTCATCACAGTTAAAAACGATATATTTTGTTCTAAAGAATGTTCAAGCCTTTAAGTATAAAAAGGACATGAGATATTTTTTTATTTTGTCCATTTTGAATAGGGTCTAATATATGTTATGTTTTTAGGTTTTCGAGAATGATAAAAAAAATTATAGATAAATTTACTACCTATGTGTTTTTTACATAAACGTGTTGCACTTTTTACAGTTTATATTTACTGTTTACACTTCCTGTTGAAGTTTTGTATTTATTTCATCCTTTTTAGAACATATATTGTTTTACTGTTCCCGTTTACATATAGTATCAACTGCGGCTTAAGTTACCTATTTTACATATTTTAAAATACATTTACATTTTACGTAGAGTTTTAAATTTTGTTTTGATTTGAATACACGACTAGTCCATAAATGTATTAACTTCCAAACGCTTATAATAAGTAAATTTGTTACCAGAAACATTAAATAATACAGTAGATGGAATATTTCAGTCGTAACACCTTTCAAAGATGACAAAACTACCTAACTTTAAATTCGTATTTCAAACATTTGCATTTGAACTGTTGTCACAGTAGCACGTGTTACTTTTGACGTATCAAATGAAAATTGAAGCTAAGCCATTTCATTTATTCGGTAAATCATGTCTAGTAATCGGATACTCAATGAGCAGAGTAGGTAAGTTTTTATTTACAAAAACATTAAATTGAAAGCATTTGTCATTTTTTATTATTAAAATAGATTAAATGATATTTAAACGGTCACATTTTGTATTTACACATTTTATAAGCTGTTTTTTTCATTTGACACAAAGATTTATAGTATTTTAAATAACTGTGAATAAGTTAATTAAAAAAAGGTATTTTTGAATACCATTTTTGAAGTAAATGTGAGTATTTCAGTGTAATTGTAACTTATAAAATAAATTACGAGGTTAGATTTTACAAAAGCAAAGTTAGATTGACAGTTACATTTTATACTCTTCAAATTACTTTAAGCATTGCAAGCAAGTTACCAATTAACATATGTAAGCTTTTTCTGTGATGTAAAAAAGAACACCGGCCCATTTTTTGTTACACGAAGGTGAATTAGACTTTCGAAAGGCTACAAAAATCCATGCCAGAAGTGAGCTTGTATCAAGAGTATTTTACCGGTGTGTCACATATAAATTTATAATTGTATGGCTAAATAATGCATTTATTTACATGGAGTACAAATCGAGAAAACGAACATTTCCCTGTGATATACATTTTCAAAGGATTCAATTATAGTCGGAAATATTGCGTTCACTAAATTTTTTCTTCTAAAATGTGTTTACTAAATCTGTTTAGTTCAATAAAAATTAAAAGTTTGTAAGCCAAGTTATCGCTCAAACATATTAAATAGTAATGTTTAGAATATTAAAACACATGGAACTGAAGCAACAAGTGTTCCAAAAAAGTACAAAAGTTTGCACAAAACTGAAAGCAGACACTTACGAGTTTTGTTGTTATTCACATTAACGCAAATCATATGTCCTTAGCAGTAACATAAAGAATAACTGACATATTATAAATAAAATATGTACCGAAATAATGATAGTTTTCAAAACATGTTTCAAACGTTCCGACAGATCACAAAACTCACATCTAAGCTACCTATAAATAGGCACTAAAATCCTTTTAAACATGACAATTTAGAGACAAATTTTCAGAATCGAAATGCAAAACAAACCACTAAAACATCTACGGAAACAACATGCGTTTTCCCACTTACCGGCAAAAACCGCTTGTCCAATCCCGATGAAGAGCAAGAGCTGGGAAAGCGGTTTCATGCTGAATAGACGATTCGACAGAAAGTGGTAGATCTTCCCTCGTCTGTCTGATCGTGCAGTCCCGTCTGAGGGCGCTAGGAACTCAGGTAATACAGGTGAGGCCTATTGAGTTAAGGTCACACCTTTTGCGGGAGGTATGGTACTGCATTTGAAGAAAAAACAACCCCGAATGGATGCATTAGATAAAAATGCAACAGACAGTTTTGACAAATACTCATTTTGTAATTGATGCGCTTGGTGGAAGAACGTGCTATGTGACATAAAGGTGGAAAAGAGAAAATGATTTTTAAATTTTTAAGTTTCCATTCAGATCGCTGTTTTGTCAAACGGCAAAAAATATGCTTACCTTAAAATTTATGAAATTAGAGAAACTTTTCATTTTGAAAGGAGGGGAAACATGTTTATTGATCATTGACGCAAAAATGATTTTTTCTTTCAAAAACGTTATTTAGCACTTTCTTCTACTGAGCTTTTCAATTGTTTCTGCTACATGCGAAAGCCGAAAATGCCCCACGGACGGCGAGAAAAGGTCATTAAAATTGATTTTAAAAATGACTGTAACGCATTGTTGGTACTAGTTTCTGCATATGAAAGCTAATAAACTATTGTTATTAAACATTAATGCTAATAATTAATGCTAATGTGAATTAGTTAATAGTTAAGAGAAAAAGTAATGCAAAGTACCAATTGATTTTAACAATTGACCAGAATACGTTGGAGTCGTTTTATCGTATTGCGTTCTGATAAGAATGGATTAGTCATTTACATTTTTATATTGCCTCTTTGTGAATCTATTTTTCGATCAGTGAGCTTCTCTAGCTCTAGATATCTTATTAAAAATGCTTTGTATCAAATTTCACGAGATATTTATTAAAAAAAGCTTTAACTTTAATCTAGAAAGATTAACAGTTTTTTTTATCACTGTTCTATTTCATAATTATTCCCATTTTCAAACCCATTTGGGTAACAATTAGTAGATTAATCTTTTGATGTTAAACCAACAACGCCCGAAAACGAAAACAGAATTTGCTATCCTTTTTTGTACTCAGGATATTAGATGGTAAATTGAAGTGATGTTTATGACATTGATAGATGGGATGCTTGGTTATGTGTTCTTGAAAATAGCTTTAAATTTGTGTATGGTAGTATTCAAGTACAAAACAAATATACAAGAGTGTTTTGATTTTATGTAAAGCATTTTATTAATAATAGAGTATCTATTGATTTCCTTAAGCTATGAGAAAAGAGTTTAAGACAACGTATTATGAAAAAAAAGTGCTTCCATATTTTTTTCTCAAAGTTTTTTTTCTTAATATTGTTTAACAATATATTGGGGCTTAATGTGTGTGAATTTCTATCAGACTTAACATAAATTAGTCAAAGGTACTTTCAAATATATTAAGAAACTATCAACTAAATACCCGTCCTTTGCAAGGTGTACAAAAAAGAAATCACATTGTAGTCAAGTATATGTTTTCAGATAAAACCTCAATTTAAAACAAAAACTCTAGACAATGATATGGATTGCTTTAACGTTCATCCAAAACCATTAATTTTTTAATGTTGTTAATATAGGGAATTTATTACAGTCAAATTCAGTTACAACGACCTCTTTCACAACGACAACTTGTCTTAAACGCTATAAATGTTTTGTCCCTTGAGTTACCCCATATATCATAATGTTGTAATACCTTGCTTACAACGATAATTTTTAATTAACTCCGTGGCTATAATGCTAGAAGTATGAGGTTATAAGCTATCCAAAATGCCTTTTTAAATAAAAATAACTTTAAAAACTAGTTTTTACTAATTATACTTTATTACATTTAACGTTAAAACCCGAATCGTTTATTAACCCGTTAAAACCCGAAATCAGCTACAACTTAATTAATTAACTAGAGAATATTAGTTTTAACTAATGCCATTAGTTAAAAATAGTTTAAACTAGCTAAAACCAGTTATTGCTAGTTTTGGTGAAATATAGTGGTTTAATCTAGTTTGTCTAATATAAGTGTATTATAGTTAAAACTAGAATAAACGAAAAATAGAACGATTTAGGATAATAGGTTTGGAATAATTTAGTTTATTGGGACGATATACAATGAAAGCGTTTGGATATTGGAAGACACTCCATTAAGAGCCGTACAACGAGTTTTTTTTAAGGACTTCATTGTCCTAATAAGATTACAAAATTAACGTTCATATAAAACAAAAAGTCATTCATTCGTAGTTAATTCTAGTTTTATCTAAAATATGTTGGATAATTCTAGTTTTGGTTAATTACAACTAGTTTTAACCAAAGCAATTGGTCAATATCGGTATTAACTAGTGCGATCTAGTTTTAGATATAGGAAATTAGTTTTCACCAATGGTTTCAGTTAAAAGTAGTTCTCACTAGTTAATTCTAGTTTTAGCTGATTCCGGGTTATAACGGTAACACATGTTCACCAAATGGTGCGTGAAGTTACCAAATCTGAAAGGAGAAATTAAACTATAGGGCTAAAATTTATGTATTCAATAGATGTCGTTTTATAACTTTCATTAATATTATGAGTGTGTAATATGTATTTTGCACAATGCATGGTCTCTTGAATGGCGCTATTCTCGGGTTACACGGTATTTAACATTCTGCTTAAAAATTCTCTTAGAACGTAAACAAGAAACATTGAAGACTGCTGTATTATTCAATTTCTTCCGTATTTATGTTAATTCAAAACGAATGACGTTGTAAACGATCGTAAAAGTGTTAGGCTAAAGTAGAAAACGTTTAACAGCTTGAGTTTATAACAAAATCAATTCTTCTGAGAATTATGGTCCATTGTTAATAATACTTCTCATGTATTTTATTAACCTTCTTTCCAGATAGTATCAGGATAATGTATTCAAAACTGAGATTGTTGGAATACTTCAGCGTTTTGTGGGAGTACATACAGATTGGCTTTGTAGCATTTGTATATGCGTTATGACTGCAAGGAAAAATGGTGGGCGTTTTTTAATATCATAAGAAAATTGTATTTATTGCCAAAGCTTTTTTGCAAGACAACAGGTTTTGTTACAGTTTCTAAATATGGAATTATGAAGCGTTTGAAAAAAATTCAAATATTTTTCCAAAATTTAGAAATAACTTTACTGAATTAAAATTTAATATAATAATTAGTAATAGCAGGGGAAAATAGATATAATAGTAATCAATATGTAATATCTAAAATAAGTTCAAATACTTGTTTCTTTTTAAAGCAATTAAATTATCTATAATTATTCATGCTGTGATATGAATTTAGTTTTGTATTTAAAATTATATGTAATGTCTAAAATAGGTTCAAACTACTAGCCTTCTGTGCAATTTTCTTTTTAAAGCAATTAAATTATCTATAATTATTCATGCTGTGATATGAATTTAGTTTTGTATTTAAAATTATATGTAATATCTAAAATAGGTTCAAACTACTAACCTTCTGTGCAATTTTCTTTTTAAAGCAATTAAATTATCTATAATTATTCATGCTGTGATATGAATTTAGTTTTGTATTTAAAATTATATGTAATATCTAAAATAGGCTCAAACTACTAGCCTTCTGTGCAATTTTCTTTTTAAAGCAATTAAATTATCAAATTATTTAAGCTGTGATATGAATTTAGTTTTGTATTTAAAATTATTTGTAATATCTAAAATAGGTTCAAACTACTAGCCTTCTGTGCAATTTTCTTTTTGAAGCAATTAAATTATCAAATTATTTAAGCTGTGATATGAATTTAGTTTTGTATTTAAAATTATTTGTAATATCTAAAATAGGTTCAAACTACTAGCCTTCTGTGCAATTTTCTTTTTAAAGCAATTAAATTATCAAATTATTTAAGCTGTGATATGAATTTAGTTTTGTATTTAAAATTATATGTAATATCTAAAATAGGTTCAAACTACTAGCCTTCTGTGCAATTTTCTTTTTAAAGCAATTAAATTATCAAATTATTTAAGCTGTGATATGAATTTAGTTTTGTATTTAAAATTATTTTGTAATTTCCAGAAGTTGTTCTATATTGCGAAATTAATGAATTTTTAAAATTAAATATTAATGATTGTTTTAAGAAAGATTTGCTGAAATGGGATCCCTCAATGGGAATGTAAAACTAAGGATAATTCTCTTGAAAAAAATAGGGACTGGGGAGCCCAGTCGGTTAAGCACTCACTTAGCATGCGGAAGGTCCCAGGTGTCGCCTCGGTGGCTGAAAGGTTAGTGTACTAGCCTTTGGAGCTGCTGAGTTCGGGTTCGAATCCCGGTCAGGTATGGATATTTGTGACAGTCAATAAATGTTGTTATTTGTCTATGTGTTATTCATTTCTTTGTGACTGTAAAATTTCTTTCTGTGTCTGTCCCACTTGACGAAAGCTTATAAGTGGTTCTATGAACAAGCACACAAGCTGGAATATATATGTATCATACCATACCATACCATACCAGGTCCCAGGTACGGGTCCGGGCATCGCCAAAATAGCTGCCGACCTATAAACGGCCCGTGCAGCCAAAAATGTCCGACGAATAATACCCCGTGTAAGGGAGTGCACGTTAAATATCCTTCAAAGTCCTAACGCTGCTTACGATGTCGCCCTTAACGGTTGCGTTGGGTGCCTATTCAGGTGTTGGCTCGTCACCTGATTGTGGTTCTAAAATACGACGCCCGTCTCCAATAGCCCTCGTGTAGCTCTAGTGCGACGATAATTCAAACCTAACTAACTAAATTCAATCCTAAAAAATCGTTTTTTTACTTACACGTCACTTTTTCACGGACATGGCGACTTATCGTACCATCTTAAAACAAATTCCTTTTCATGGCACTTAGACAAAAAAAATCAAGCAAAATAACTAGGCCCGAAACAACATTGAAATCTAAGCGCCATTTACTGCAATATGAAATCAAAGTGCAAATTCATTCCAATTTGGCTGTGAGTTTGGACCATAATGATACGTTGGTAGTTTATATGTTGTAAACATCACCGTCTTAAAAGAAAGTAATAAGGCGCTCCCTGATTGTCAGATAAAATCAGCCTAAAGAGCGAATGAAGAATGAATTTGATTGCTCATAAGCATTTATAGCATCAGAAAAATGCTTTTATCCACAATCATCCCTTAACTTACTGTTTGAAACTGGTTTTGATGTTTGGATAGAGAATAACATTTCTGCTGATTTTTTAAAAAAGCTATTATTGAGGGTTGTTTTATTTAGTTTTACACTTATTAAGTTAACTACCTTTTGACTCGAAGCAACTCGGATTTGAATTCGCTGTTGATTTTTATTGGAATATATATAGGTAAATAAATTAATAGTAAAAAAATAATAAACCATACCGAATACTTGAATATAGATTAAAGACTATTTTTTGATTTTTCATATCACTGTCGCCTATCGCAAAATAAAAAGTTGACTGAATTAAAAATGTTTTTTAAAACTGGTTCTTAAAAAATAAATGGAGGATTTGAAAGAGGGGCAAAGCGTGGTTTGTTTGTCTGTTTGTGTGTTAGTGTGTGTGGGGGGGGGGGGATGCAATGCTTGACGTAACTGTAAGAAGGACTGTGAGGTGCCCTGTGGTCAGTGTCTCGATCTACTGATCGGAAGGTCCCGCGATCGAATCCTGGTCGCCGAAAACTCACCGAGTATATGCGGAGTACGTGCTCGTTAAATTTGTTGGGTCCGAAAGTCCTGTGGGCGGTCATTGCGCAGTTTCCCATGGGTACAGGTTCCTGGAGACTATTTCCCTCCCCTTCAGGGACATGTCTAAATTGTGGAGGTGGCGCGTGATAGATGACAGCACCTGTTCTGTATATGTGTGCATGTGAGTGTGTGATGTGGCTGTCTTACTTGACGAAGGTTTATAAGCGGTTCTCTGAGCAAGCACACAAGCCTGAAAATATATGTATACCAACCAACCAACTGTAAGGTCGACCGTTCTATTTTAGAGGAATTAGCTGCGAAGTGGTAGTTGTTTAAGTTTTCAAATTCTGGCACTGGAATTTTGATTCGACAATTCCCAATGAGATGATTGTGTTTGGTTTGGTTTGGTTTGAATTATCGTCGCACTAGAGCTACACGAGGGCTATTGGCGACGGGCGTCGTATTTTAGAACCACAGTCAGGTGACGAGCCACACCTGAATAGGCACCCAACGCAACCGTTAAGGGCGACATCGTACGCAGCGTTAGGACTTTGAAGGATATTTAACGTGCACTCCCTTACACGGGGTATTATTCGTCGGACATTTTTGGCTGCACGGGCCGTTTATAGGTCGGCAGCTATTATGGCGATGCCCGGACCCGAACCTGGGACCTTCCGCATGCTAAGCGAGTGCTTAACCGACTGGGCTCCCCAGCCCCTGAGATGATTGTGTAGTAGAGTCCCGCTTATCCGAAAGGTACGGGACCAAAATTGAGCGGTAAAAATACAAAATTACTGCATGTTTGGAGAAATAAATCCAACTTTGTAAGTAGATATTTATTTTTGGTGTATTTTTTATTTATGCGTATAAATTTCAGATTTTAACCGAAAGGTTCGGGATTTTTTTCTTGATAAACCGAATTTCGGATAACCGGGGCTCTACTGTGTTTGGGAATTGTGAAACCTTTAAACAATCACTGCAAATTTGATCCGTTGTAAGATATTAAAGATTTGTATTCTTTGTTTTGATATTATATTTGATTTTTGCATGGCACCTGAATTTGTAAGGCAGGGCCTGACACCCAACGTCTGAAATTGTATAGTGTAGTTGTGTAATCGTTTCCGGCTGCCTATTTCTAGCCTCCATTAGGAGCTTTAACACAGCCAATAACGCCTCGTATTTTAGAACCCTGGTCAAGTGACGAGGTCGACACCTGAGCGGGCACCCAGCGGAACTTCGAGCGACATCGTACTCTGACGTCGTTGAATTTGTATAACAGGATTCTGTTCCGATTAAATAAATCTGCAAAAATAAGATTTTTGAGTTTTTTTCTAAATGTTTTATTTTAACGGTGTTAGATTACGAGTCAGTTCACAAGGGCAACACTTGAATTCACATGCCAGGTAGTTATTCTTGTTGATGCGACGCACTAGAGCTACAAAAATAGGATTTGGGAGGATGCTTTTTTATTTTGGAATGCTTTACTTCTACGTATTCCATTTATGATAAAAAAAAACTGCTTGTATGCAGGATTTTTTGACATTCAAGAAAACAAAAACAAGTCTCAAATATACCATTTTTGCTCCAGCGACGCACATCAAGAATATCTAAGGACGCAAGCAAATTAGTTGCACTCGTAACTGGACAAATTAAAATAAAACATTATAAAATCTAAACCAACAAAATCATCGCTGAAATTTTTTAAAATGAAATCTAGTGGCACCAATAAAATCTTTATTTAGATTAGCTTGATAAAAAGAACATGTAAAAAAGCAAACTGTTTAGGTTTGGTTTGAATTATCGTCGCACTGGAGCTACACGAGGGCTATTGGCGACGGGCGTCGTATTTTAGAACCACAGTCAGGTGACGAGCCACACCTGAATAGGCACCCAACGTAACCGTTAAGGGCGACATCGTACGCAGCGTTAGGACTTTGAAGGATATTTAACGTGCACTCCCTTACACGGGGTATTATTCGGCGGACATTTTTGGCTGCACGGACCGTTTATAGGTCGGCAGCTATTTTGGCGATGCCCGGACCCGAACCGGGACCTTCCGCATGCTAAGCGAGTGCTTAACCGACTGGGCTCCCAAGCCCCCAAACTGTTTAGGAAAATCGGTTTGTTTTATAGCTTTAAACTCTCGATTTTCGTTTTGCGAATGAAGCTAGAGATAATATCGTATTTTGAAGAGCCTTTCCATTAAAGTAAAAATATGTTTGAGGGTTAAATATAATACGTACAACCATATATTAACCTGAATAGAGAAAACTTTTTATGGAGTACATCCATTTTTACAGACATATTTAACAATTTTTTTTCGTAATGTAATGTAATCGTTTTCGGCTGCCTATTTCTAGCCTCCGTCAGGATCTTTAACACAGCCAATAACGTCTCGTAATTCAGAACCCTGGTCAAGTGACGAGATCGACACCTGAGCGGGCACCCAACGGAAACTTCGAGCGACATCGTACACTGACGCCGTCGGGACTATGGACTCCACAGATTTAACGGGCACGTTTGTCCCAGTGTACTCAGGCCCATCCGTCACGAGTTGGATTTTCTACTCTTTCCCAGTACAGATATCCGATTTATAGGATGACTGGCAGTAAGTGGGATTCGAACCCCGCACTCCTGAGAAGGCTGAATCCTGAGGCGGATACCTTAACCACTCGGCCACGGACGGGCCATCGTTCATTTCGAACACCACACATAATAAACGTGTTTGCAATTAGAGAACATCAACTGAACATTACTAATTACCAGAAAATGAGGCGTGTTCTGTCAAAAAAAATATATTGACGTCAAGTCTCATTGAAAGCTATAATCGATCATAATGGAACTTCATTAACTTTCACTGTCCGTGCATTTGAGATCCTCCGTTGATATGAAAAAAAAATCTTGTCTTGCGGATTCTTACTTTACGTTTAATTTCAACAGGAAAAGCATGGCGTTTTTAACAGTCGTGAAAATAAAACTAATAAAGAAAATGAAAATAAATGTCTAAATAAATAAGTCTTGGTGGGTAAAATGGTCGTGAATTTATGTTCAATCAAATGCATCATATTAAAAAAATATATTTTACTAAGACATCGTATTTTATCACAGGATGTTATTTATCGATAAGTCGTTAAAGGTAATTCGCTAGACACTATCTATGATAAAAAAACCTCATTTTATAAAGGCTTTGATTCATTATGTACATGCGTTGATTGATTTTCTTCTAAGTAACTCTTACTGCGATTTCGGACAATGAATGCTAATTTTTGCAGTTTGCCGAACTTAAAACAACTGATGATCACGGAGCTCGGACGATTGGCATATTGACTAACGTAGAGACAAATTTCAAAAACAATCTAAAGATTAAAAAAAATATTTTAGGCGTAACGCATCACTAACTTAAAGTGAAATTAAATTTTATTTTTAAGTGCACTATAAACTCATCCATCTTAATTAAAAACTTAATAGGACATTGGGATTACAGATGAAAAATAAATGTATCACCTAAACCATTCAATGGTTTATATAACGAGAAATTTAGATTTTTGTTTCGCAATAACCTTAAAACCAACCCTACATTGTTGTTTTAGTTTTTGAGTTATGGTTGGAGAGATTGACTGAAATGTGCATATCTTATTAAATCTGTATCTCTTTCAAATTTTCGAAGGAGAACCATTATAAGTTAGTACTTTTAAATTTGTGCCTTCTGTTTAAAAATTTGTTTCTCAATAGTAGAGTGAAAAAATAATCAAAATTACCTTTTCATTATATAAAACATTCAAAATCGTCTTTAATCCCACAACAGCAGGACAAACTCCGTAAATTCTGAGTCATCGCCCCCTTCAGTAAACAAATAAGCATTTGAGTTGGCTCACAAATAATGGTACGCAAGTACCACGCTTTTCTTTAATTTCCTACGTGATACGTGTGCAAAGACCACGTCACCATAATTGCTTCCATAATCCAAGCAACGGGAGGAATTTTAGCCAGGTGAAAAGAAAAAAAAATCTTGTTTTTCGGATTCTTGTTTAACTTTTGATTTCCGCTAGTTTCTCATTTTCAGCGGAAACTGTTTTTAGTTTTGCTGAAGGCAGGACACATTTCCACGCACTGTTGATTCTTTCAGCTTCTTGAAGTTGTATTTTAAACATTTTATATGAGCAAGCTCCTAGGACATTACTTCTTTTGATACGATTCGGGTTTTCATTGAAAAGAGTGGTTCTAATTTATTATTTACTTTTGACTATGAAGGCTTCTCTGAGTTTAAATTATTTTTTAAATTCTTATTTGCTTAATCAGTTACTGTTAGCGTTCAAATGAAATTTTTTTTAGACATTTTCAAACTCTTTTGCAATATAGACTTTTAAATTGAAATTGCTTTCACAAAATAAAGGTAAAATGGTGTTAGGTTTTATAGTAGTTAAATTTAACTACTAACCTAACACCGTTTTACCTTTATTTTTGATAAAACGTTAGTAGGTTCTATATTATAAGGCGTTAATGGCAATTGACTATATATAGATGTAAAACGCACAACCTACCTACCTACCTGATAAATTAAACAATAAACAATCAAAGTCAATTCTGTTAAATTCATATCTTAACCCATTACCTCCAACTTTGTAAATACAATTTACACATTTCCTTAAGTGTGCAGGACTATAGGCTTCATTAGTCTTATATTTTGTTTATTTAGTTAACACTTTCTCTGCTTAAGCATTTTGTTGCCGCTTAACTTGTTATAGGAATAGCATTATCGAATCTTTCCTAGTACGGCCTTTCGGGGTGTTTTAGAAGTTATAAAGGGTAAATTTTAAGCATAAAGTTAACTTTCGTTTGGCAAATTTCCTTATCAACCGTCATTAAAGGGATTATATTTGCATGCTATGTTTTTTGTCGCATATGTCTATTCATATATGTCATTCGCATATGTCTATTGTTCAATTTGCCTCAGAGGCTCCTTAACTGCAGGCATACAGTATCGTTTTCTTTTTCAAAACGACACGTTCAGTAGATTATATACAAATATTCTATTCGTCTCTATCTATGTGTCACTTCCATGTTTTCTTGCTTTTGTAATCATAATTCGAATAAAACTTGTTGAAAGACATATGTAGGGGGAATCGTTAACAATGGATAAGGTTTCTAGTGAGTGAATCAGAAGTAGGTGTTCCTTTCGGTGGATGTCTTCCTTTTACATTGATAATCGCCTCGCGAGTGTACATTCGGAGGTTGAAATGGTTAGATATAGTTCGGAGTCGCAAATTATTATGGACTTTCCAATTTGCGGGGTTGGCAAACTAATGTTCCGTTTTCTATTATGCACAAGTGTCATAACACAATATAAATTTTTAATAACAATAGAATTTTGGAATTTTTTTTATATACACTATTTACACAATATTTACAGAATTTCAGTCAAATTTGTAAAACAAATGTCAGTTTTGTGTAATAATTTTTATTCTAATATGTTTTTAATATAATTTTAATTTAAAGAAATAAAAATATATGAAATTTACTAGATTATGTTAAAGAAATTTTAAGAAAACCATATATATATATATTGAATATCTTCAGTTATTCTATCTTCTCTAAACTTTATACGTATGATAAACCATAGCGTATCCACACTGTAAAAAGACTGTTGTTTTTACAGTTAAAAACTGTTAAATTTGGCGCCAGTTAACAACTGTTTATTTTACAGTTTAAAACTGTATTTTTTACAGTTTAAAACTGTAATATTTACAGTTTAAAACTGTAATATTTTTTACAGGAAAACTGTAATTTTAACAGGGGGTAACTCTGTTTTTTTAGCAGGGAAAAACTGTTAAATTAGACTTGCAAAGAGTCACGTAATTGAGATCATCGTTCAGCACAAATACCCAATACTAGCCCCCACGACCGAGTAATTACTTCGCCGCAGGCGGATCAGTATTGGACTCGTACACAAGAGGTTCCTGAATCAAAACCGGGCCAGATCTATACCTCTTCCAGGAGCCTCTTGCATGCTAGTCCAATACTGTGCCGCCTGCGATAAAGTAATCACTTGGTCACGAGGGCTAGTATAGGGTATTTTATTTTAGAAAGGAAAAACTATTACATTGACAGTTTTTCCCTGCTAAATTAACAGTTTCTCCCTGTTAAAATTACAGTTTTAAACTGTACAAAAATTACAGTTTTAAACTGTAAAAAATTACAGTTTTAAACTGTAAAATAAACAGTTATTAACTGGCGTCAAAGTTGACAGTTTTTAACTGTAAAAACAACAGGTTTTTTTTACAGTGCAAATAGAGCATACATCTTGACCATTAGGTGCAACTTACTTGTAATAAATGCATATCAGTTGTAAAGGAATCGATAAGAAGGATGTGTGTGTGTGTGGTACATGCATTTTTTAAAAATCCTCTTGGAGATGAGCAAATTGTCTGAAGTGTATACTTGTTTTCAGTGCATGAGATTTAAATTGCAATTTTTAACTAAAAATTGCCTTCTTAAATTAAATATATATATTTCCGTAGCAGATGGTTATAAATGGCTCCTCCATTACTTAAATTTTTAGTTAATAACATTTTTAAATTTATAATTTTTTTAAAAAAAAATGTGTATTGCTGGAAAACCGGACAGTCAGGTGACGGGTTTATAAGTCTGCATCACTCAGAGGATATTAACCCTCTAATGCATACTGTTGCCATATGGCAACAAGTAACATTATCCACTTTATTCTATTAAAGTAGAGCTCCTTCTTGACAAATCTGTGTGTTTTTCATATATTAAATTCCATTTTGAAGTTTTAGTTACTAAGAACCCTCTTAGATTTCAGTAGTAAAATTGTATTCAAAGTTAAAGGGTGAAGTTATCAACTGTTGTGAAATTACGTCTTTGACAGTTTTTAAAGCATAATAATATTAGAACTAAATACAAATAAATTGTTTTGAAAAAAATAATTGTAGTTCACGAGGGTTATTTTAAAATGTATTGAGTAGTTTTCTAATCATTATTATCAAAATTGGAATTTTGTAGTTGGTTTTTGCCATATAGCAAAAATTTAAAAAATTTAAATAATTTGAATTCCGATACAGTTATTTTTTTTCAGAATTTTTCCCATAATGTATGAGTATTAACGATGCACATACATTTTTTCGGGATGAAAAAAAAGACTCATACATTACAGGGTTAAGGATTACAATAGCTGCTTGAAAGTGCCTATCTTACTCCACAATTGATTTTTAATCATATTCAAGCAGTAGAAGCATACACCAGGAACTATACAAAAACCATATCGTAGCATCGAAGAGTAATGGTTCTTAATCTCTTAACAGGGGTTCTGAAGCATGACAATTGTTTTTCAGTTTTCGCCTCTAAGTATCCCAGCCGCAATTTGGAATTCTTCCTGCGAACCAGGGAAAGTTTTAACCAAAGGCTCCTCCACTGAAAGTAGCGAAAGTCAACGTGAGTCGAATAATTCAAAAAGCGGCTTTTAAATCAAGTGTTTTTTCGACTAGTTTGCTTCAGATAATGCTTCAGAACGTGTCTGATATGTAAGAAGTCAAGTTCAGCAAAGTCACTGATCGGAGATTGAGGTTGCGGTAAATAAAGGCTTCTCGGAAGAGGTTCCGGATTTATTTTGTTGGTGTTAATTTGAAGTTTTAGTTTAGTTTGAATTATCGTCGCACTAGAGCTGCACGAGGGCTATCGGCGACATACGTCGCATTTAACTCTTTCAGTCTTAAAAATTTACTATACTACAGAAACATCTGATATTTACAAAATAAGCTTATTTTAGGTCAAAAATAAGAGTTCCACAAGAAAAAAATCATTTTAATTTTGTTTTTAATTTTTTGAAATAATGCCAAAAATTTTTAACAGGGGAAAACAGCAAAATAAAAATATCTATATTACCTAAAAACACTTCGAGTTATATATTTTAAGGTATCTGACAATATTATTAAAAAAAAATTTGTTATTATTTTAACCGAAATAGTTTAAATTTTGTTTTAAATATGTGGAACTGAAGTGAACTTTTCAAAAATCAGGTGAAACGCTTGTTAGCTATTTTCTAAATAAAAAAAAAGTAGTTCTAACTTCTATTGAGATTAATGTAAAATATTTCCTAACAGAACAAAATGTGAAGAATCGAATGATGTGTGTTTGGATGTCATAACGGGACATAAACATTTGGAAAGAAATATTAAAAGTGATGATTCCAAATGGCATCACTGGGACTTAAAGGGTTAAGAACCACAGTCAAGTGACGAGCCGGCACTTGAGTAGGCACCCAATGCAACCGTTAAGGGTGACATCGTACGCAGCGTTGGGACGCTAGAGGATACGATGTGTTATTCGTCGGATATTTTTGGTTGCACGGGCCGTTTATAGGTCGGCAGTTATTTTAGCGATGACCGGACGAATTTGGAGCTTTATTTACAACATGCTTTTCCGCGATTAAGTACATGATTTCAATGTTATCCAAATAGCTTAAAGAAGGTATAATAAATATATCATAAAACAATGGTCGCGAGAACAGTTTTAACATGCGCAGTGATTTAGCAAACGGTTAAAAAACTTTAAACTATTTTTTAAAAAATAGTTGGGAAAATATTTCAAAGAAAAATACTTTTAAAGTTTTCTTTCAGCTTTTGTCAAGTTTCGAATCCTTTACTTCCTATATTTAAAATCGATCACCAATATTTTAATCATGGAAGAGGCTAATTTTCCACATTTCTTTCTTTTTAATCGTATATTTTTTACTTCTGTTTATTTTGAAGAAAACACGATATCATTGCCTTCTTCATATGCTTGTCAAGTTTCGAATTCTTCACTTCCTGTATTTAAAATCGATCACCAATAATTTAATCATAGAAGAGGCTAATTTTCCACGTTTTTCCTTTTAATCATATATTTTTTATTTCTGTTTATTTTGAAGAAAATACGATATCATTGCCTTCTTCCCATGTTTTTATTTACAAATTGTCATTACTACTTTTCTAAAAAAGTAAATACCCTTTTTATAAGCAATTGGTTAAATGAAAGCACGTTGAGCTGGAAAACTAGCAATTAAAGGGTGCTTTTTCCTAGAATACCAAAAATGTATGGAGGGAATTTTCCAACTCCAAAGAGACAGTTTATTAAGCGAAAAACGTAATTTTAACAACTGCAGTAACCACAATAATGAATTGTACCTTTTCTGCCCATAAATGCTTAGTATTTTAGTATACTTTTTAATTAATACAGTTATTGAGTGCTTGCAACAATAGTCCAAGTCACTAGTTTAGATACTGCAGTTTACCTGACCACGGCAGTGTTCTTTTCTAGAGATTGTTTTCAAAATGTATAGATATATTCGTAATAATTATCATATATTTTTTAATACAAATATAGAAAACACTATACAATTAGCTTAGTTTTTTTTTAGATTTTTCCTTTATAAAATTTTATGCTTATTTTTGAAAACTCATTTAAATTGAAAATTCACAATTTTTTGAAATTTTAGGTAAACTATATTATTTTAAAAGGAATTCAATTTTTTTAAACTCTTCGTAGCGTTTTATAGACATTATACTATATAAACGATTTCAAAGTTTGTAATTAAAATTCTAAAAGATTTTAGGACTTAAAAATATTTAAGTAAAAAAATCATAAACAAAATATCAGCAATTAATTTTATTCACTATTATCAATCTGAAGTTATTTCAATTGTGTAATTCATTTCAATATCGTTTCACAAGAAGAAAGTTTGTCCTACGGGTTTACTGTAAATAAAATTTAACAAATGCAAAAAGTGTATTACAAATGGCATCATATCGTTAATAAACACAAACGTGAAAGTGTTATATTTCATTTGTCTTGGCTGTAAGGAGCCTAGTGGTCCGGACCCCGGAATTGAGATCGAAAGGTTGAGAGTTCGAGGCCCGGTTGCCACTGAAGACTTACCGAGTATACGCGGAGTACGTGCTCGTAAAATCTGTTGGGTCCGAAAGTCCTGTGGTCGGTCATTGCGCAGTTCACCATGGGTACAGGTTCCTGGAGAAAATTTCCCTCCCCTTCAGGGACATGTCTAAATTGTGGAGGTGGCGACAGATGTTGCCATCTGTCGACAGATGGCAGCATCAGTCATATGTGTTTGTGTATGTCTTGTGTTGTCCTACTTGACGATGGTTTGTAAGCGGGTCCTTGCGACAAAGCACACAAGCCTGAAAATATATGTAAACCAATCCAATCCAATCATTTGTCTTCTTTAACTAAGTGTGTTTCCATACATGCTGTACGTTCCTGTGAGACTTTCAGAGATTAGAATGTGTCGTGTTTGACAGTAATTACTGTCCTTGAAGGTTGATATGTGGTATAATTAAAAAAATTAACAAGAAGAAGCACTTGATACCTTTGAACCGGCTACTTAAGGTTAAATATTTAGGTGCGGAATTTTCAATATTCGTTATTAGGAAAAGTGGTTGTCTAGAGCTATGTATTTCCTTTGCACAATCTTATGATATACAAATGCTGAAATTGTATTTTCATATCATTAAAATCCCGAGCGTCAAAATTGGTAAGCGAGAGTCGCAAGGATGGTGCCACAAAAAAAATGGCTCTCAGTTCTGGGGAACATGCCGAGTGTACAAAGGCTTGACCGCCAATGTTTCATCCCCATTAGAGAAAAAAATATCATTAAAGATATTTTGTACTTCAATGTATCCCTACAACTGGATGGAACAATAGAAACACTACGGAAAATAAAGTATGGTTGCGAAATTTGGCTAGGGCGTTATAGAATTAAATTTGTTTAACAATAAATACTAGGCGCGTTTCCAAAGCCATCGAATCCATGGAATGCCAAAATCCCCATAATGAGAAAAAGAGGTCGAGCAGGATTTCTAGTCCAAATGATAGTCTGTGGCCGAATCCATGGTATGAAACATCAAACCCTCCTTCATTGGCGGGCTTGAGAAACCCCTCAATGAACTCTGCAATTCTGGTTCTGTCTGGGAGAAAATCCCCAAGCGGGAAAAATTGCTGAGTTTGCTCTTCAATCCATGGATTCGATGGCTCATGTAAACGCGCCAACTAGGGCTCAACTAATCGTAGAAAAGCAATACTTCTATTTTCTTTTGTTTCAGAATGTGAGTTTTGAAACTAGAGCCTTTATATTATCTCGCCTAGATCATGCGACGGCTCTGCTCGTAGCGTACGATATCTTACAAAGGTTGCGTTGAGTGCCCACTCAGGTGTCAACCTTGTCACTGGTCCCTTGTTCTAAATTACTAGGCGTGATTGGCGGTGCTTAACTTCCTCATAGATGGTAGAAATAGACACGCGGGAAACATACAACCTAACTATCTGAGATATCCATTTTCAGGGATCAACAGTACACCGATTGGCGTCGACTCACCAATCAAAGACAAGCCAGGGAACTTAACACGGGTTGCCCCAGCTCCCGTCACAATGAGCTTCTCGGGCTTAGCCGTAACGGTATACGCAGGGCCGTAGGTTTACTCACTGGGCACTGCACCCTTAAAAGGCACTTTACCCTTATAAGGGTCCTCGATGACCCCACATGCAGGGGCTGTAGAGACAAGGACGAAACGGCCACTCACATTCTCTGTGATTGCGAAAATTATGCAGCGCATAGATTTGAACATCTAGGGCAACATTTGCTTGAGCCCTGGGAACTCCAGGATATTCTTATCAGATCCTTGCTGAATTTTGCTTCGGCAACGGGGCTCTTCTTATAGGAGAGAGGAATTTATTTCTTGGGGACAGTACAATAGACCCCTGGTCGCAGTGCTTGGCTCTAACAGAGCTCCCCTCCAATGTCATAAGTCATAAGTCATCTGAGATATTATATAATATAAGTAAATTTAGTTAGCCTACTGGGTGGCTTAATGGTCAGGGGGCCTGGCCAGGCAATCCGAAAGTCCCGGGTTCGGATCCCAGAATGGGTATGATATTTAAATCATTTTTCTCAGAAACCCCATAAGTCACAATTTTATCAAAATTGAGTGTTTTATGTTAATCAATTTATCCTATGTAAACACACATTCTATGTGCAGAATTCATTTTAATTCAGCGGTTTACACAGCCATCGGAAGCAAACCGAAATAGCGTTTCTTGGAGAAACCTTATAAGTCACATACCTTGCCGAATTGCTAGAAAAGGGCTCGAGAAACAGATAGTTGTTAGTTTTTTACAGAAACCCATAAGTCCAATATTGAATACGATTGTTCTGATTCATTTTTTAAAACTTTCTTTTGGTTTTGAAATGGTTCAAACTTCCTAAAAAAATGGTTTTGAGATGAATAAACATACACTCTAAAAAATGAATGCTCAAAATAGACGAAATTTTCCTTAATTTTGACGATTCCGTTACTGGCAAATGCTCCGAGTTTTCGTTTCCTCAAAGTGAGGAAATTTGAATCGTCATTTTTATGAGGATTTGAATGTCGTCAAATCTAAAGAAATATTTCGTCATTTTTGGGCATGTGAGTACAACAATGAGATTAAGTTTCCTCAAAATCAAGATACAGAATCGTCAAATCACGATAGTAAAAGTGAGGATTCGCGTTTACTCAAACGTCACGCGATAGTTTGACGAAACAATCCTCAAAATTAACGAAATGAGGCTTTGAGGATTCATGAATCGTCAAAAATGAAAGTGTTATTTCTGAGAGTGTTGAAACACATTTTTTTTGCAGAGACCCTATGAGTCCAGCAACTGTAAAATTAATTATGAATATCAAATAATGCTTTTTTTTAATACTAATTCAAGTTGCAATAATGCCGTCGCGCTTAAAGGATCTTCTGAACTTAAATTTATTTACTTACGGAGAAGGAAAAAGCTATCTTTCAAACAGGAAATCGGATGACCGAATTCAAATTACCTTTAAAGTGATTTTTACACATTCGTGGTATTTTCAAATTGATTTTTTATACATTCATAATACGTTTAAAATTATGTTTTTGTTTACGTTAAAATTATGTTTTTCGATTCCATTTTCCATAATATTTTTTATTTTAAAAGATATATAATATAGTGAAAGAGGTATAAAACAATTTTTTAGAAGATAGATCTTTAGATAATTTTTTGCTTACAAGATCATTGCCTTTGATGCGTAATATCAAAGAATACTGAATTTTTAAACTTAAATTACGTGAATAAACATCAAAACATATTATTATTGATGTGAAACTTCTTCAATCTCTTATTATTGAACTAATTTTATTGCTTTTGAAAACATTGGAGAATAAAAACATATAAATTTATTTGTAGGGTTAAAATATGTAAAAATTTAAAATTACAAGCTCTTTATTTTAATCAAAAATTAATTAAAATGTATTTGTTTAGAAAAACAAATATATTCTGCGAAGTGGTTTTTATTATATTAGCTTACTAAAATCCTTTCCAATCACGTTAAGCGAAACGAGTTTCAATAGATCAAATAATTACTATAATGAAGATGAACATAACGATGAAGCTGGGGAGATTTCTAAACTTATTTGTAATCTTAAAGTTTCATGAAAATGCAATAAAAATTCAATAATAAAGAGCAGTTATGAAAATGCAATAACCAGTATACAAATGAGCTATTCTAGGAAGCAAGATCTTTTGGGTTATTATTAAAAAACCGAGCAAAATAAAATATTGAGGCCACTAATGCTGCACACAGTCGAGCTAAGTGGGAAAAAATGGACGAAAAATTTGCATGTATAAAATTAAATTTTAAAGCAGCATAATTTCATCATTTTACTTTAAAAAACAGTAAAACTATTACCTTAAAACTTTTTATCAAAAGTTAAAGTGTCACATTGTAAAGACATTTCGTTAATATGTGGGAAAATATACAATTTTTTTACAACTATAGCGCACTTGAAGAAGTTCGAATCATTGCAAAAGTAAATGTAAAGAGTTTTCTGTGTTTATTTATTTCAGACTATACTGTAATTTTCCAAAAAGCAAACATATCAATATGAAGTTATCCAAGTTTTTGTTTAACACGTTCATCGTTTCTGCAATACAATGGCGAGTAAAATACATAAGGTCTCGCTATGATAAACCACCATTGTCTTACCTTTTCTATTTTGTTTTCTTTATTTTTAATCTTTGAAGTGTCTATTTAAATCTTTACTAAGAATGCATTAACTTTATTAAATAAACTTAGTTATACTTTTGTTTAGTTTGTATTAGAATATAGGGTATTAGAATAAGGGAATATAACATGTTTTTAAGCTAATTTGGCATTCAACAAATATAAACCCACCCATCCTATGAATAATAATCTATCTTGTTAAAAATTCATTGTTATGGTGCAAAATTCTTACAACAATATAAAATCCAAAAAAATATAAATTTTTGTATTTTGCCCAATATTGTGTAGTTTCAAAACCCAAGAAGGCCTTAAAAATTACATTGTATATTTTAAATATAGTCAACATAATTCGAGAATAAATTATTGTTGTAGTTTTATTAAAAAAATCTGCGTGAAAGGGAAGCTCTGGTCAAAGACCGCGGTTAGGAGGCTAGAAATAAGCAGCCGGAATCGATCACACTACCCATTACACTAAAACCGCGGTTGTTCTAAATTACGATTGGATTGGATTGGTTTACATATATTTTCAGGCTTGTGTGCTTGGTCGCAAGGACCCGCTTATAAACCATCGTCAAGTAGGACAACGCAAGACACACACAAACACATATGACTGATGTTGCCATCTGTCGACAGATGGCAACATCTGTCGCCACCTCCACAATTTAGACATGTCCCTGAAGGGGAGGGAAATTTTCTCCAGGAACCTGTACCCATGGTGAACTGCGCAATGACCGACCACAGGACTTTCGGACCCAACAGATTTTACGAGCACGTACTCCGCGTATACTCGGTAAGTCTTCAGTGGCAACCGGGTCTCGAACTCTCATTCTTCCGATCTCAAGTCCGGGGTCCGGACCACTAGGCTCCTTACAGCCCTTCCAAATTACGAGTAGGTTTAATTTTACAAGTAAGTTTATTATTCGTATTGATTATCGTTTTTTAAAATTTATACAGAAAAGTTGATGTTTGTGCTTAGCAGTGAAGTAATATAGCATTTAGTGTACCCTTACAATTATTAGGTTGTATATTAAACTGTACTTATTGTTTTCAATGAAATTGATTTTTTTGGAAAATAAAATGAAAATATGAAAGACTGTCTGTTTCTAGCATCTTTAGAGAGGCTTAATATAGATTAAATATGTTCCTGATTTGAGCCTCGATCAGAACAATTAACCCTTTATAAGGCCATTTTTTTCCTAGCAATGTAATATTAAAGTATTTCTTTGATTGAGATTGATTTATAAAAAGAAATTCTTTTAGCTCATTACCTAAAATTAATTTTTGATTATCAAGACCATTTTATTTCAGTGGGAAGTAGGTTTCCCATCTCCCGCTGGGAGCTATTTAAACGAAGGGGATATTCAATGGCATCGTCCATAGGAACCCTGCATTAGTATTTTTTTTGTTTTCTGAAGTTATCAAGAGATGGCAGCACTAATCAAAATTGATGAAGTTGCTGAGTGAAGTCTTACAGACTTATAATAGTTAAACCAGAAGAAAAATGAAAAAGTGGAACCACTGAATATATGTGGTGCTGCCATCTATGATATTTTAGTAAAACTGTATGTGATTCCTGAAATGTAATGAAGTTATTTATAAGATTAATGAAAAGGCAAAAATTACACACGATTTTTTCTTTGAAGTTCATAATAATTTTAATTTTTGTGTGTGGAAATTTTAAAATGAAGTGTTGAGCCTAATAGTATCAACAAATCCTTTTTTGTTTAGGAGTTTTAACAAAGTTGGACCATATATACCTCCTAACCTATAGCAGATAAATTTGGTAATGTGCAATGACAATTTATCGAAAAATAAAATGAATTTTCTACATTAAATTCCTTTTCCAATAAAATAAATACTCAGCACTATAATTAAAAAATTTGCAAACTTAACTCAATAAAATAAGCTGTAGGGGAGACCGGGGCACAATGGACCACTTTTTCATTTTTTGCGCTATAAGTACACAAATATTCATCCCACCTGCTTAGAAAAAGGTATGTATATTACGTGCATATCCAGGCTTAAAAATACATTACCAAAAAAATATAATTTCAATTACTTTTTTCTGAATTCACTTTTTTATTACAAGTGAGAAAGTGGTCCATTGTACCCCAGGTTCGGGGTACAATGGACCACATCACGGGGTACAATGGACTATGGTTTTTTTTGCTGAAAAAAAAATATCTGCACTTTTTAAAGATTAACATACATATAAAATAAGGATTTTATTTGAATTTTAAGTATCCAATTGCATTAAAACTTCTTTTAGTGAGAGATTTATCAGATATTACTGTTTGCTTTTTTTCCCCTCCCCTTTGAATTTGTTTGTTTATCTTCTTCATGTGCAAGGATTGTTAGGCTCAAATCTAGCAGGTGTATGGGAGGTTTTGTACTTATTTATGTAGCTCAAAAAGGCTGTTTTTGAAATGCCTTTCTCTTTGCTAACTAAACAGATAGAACGACTATCATCAATAACATGTTTTACAGCCTGAAGATCACTTTAAAGTAAAATCACTTTTTTATTACTATACAAAACACCAAAAGTGCAGGGAAAAACTGTGGATCAAAGAATCTTCGTTTTTATGCGAGAATAATTTTTTAACCTTTTAAGTCTTGCCTTAATCAATGTGGTTGAAAATTTTACTAACAAAATTTCAATTTTGTGCATTTTACCAATTCTGAGAAAATTTGTTTGTTACTTAATTATTTATAACTACAACATTTTAGTTAGTAAAAAAATAAACAGTAATCAAATATTAATTTAAAAATGTATGATATTATACTTGTACTTCTGTTTTAAATAATTTAACACTCTAGTATCACATTCAATTAAAAAAAAACTTTTCTCATTCAAAACACTTATTTTTTGAAGTCATAATACATAAATTAAAACATCAGTTGACTAATAATTTGTTACATCTTGTTTACAAAAACAAAAACAAGCAATATCAGAAGACGAGGGGAAAATCTATACATTCAGAAGTAAATATTAGAATATATATTAAAATATTTTACTATTATAGCAAATGTAACTTTTAATAATTAGGAAGGACTTGCATCAATATTTTTTTTTATTTTATTTTGAAACTAAAAGTATTTCTAAAGTTGCATGGGGTACAATGGACCATGGTCCACTGTACCCCAGATTTTGTGGTCCATAGTGCCCCATATTGTAGTTGAACAAAAAACAAAATTAAAATATGATGTATTATGATTTCAGAAATTAATTTATATATAATAAAGAAAGACAAATATCTTGCCTTTCAACTATGCTAAGCCACTTTGTCCAACTAATGTTACTTTAATGATGAGAAGATAATTTGTAGGATAGAGATTTTTTACTTTCACCTGGTTAATACACATCAAGAATAAAAAATGGCAAATGTGTGAGCTAACAACGTGGTTTTTCATCATAACTAGATCAAGACTGTTATGTCATTTATTACTTATAATACGAACTAATTTGGAAAACATACAAAATAAATAATAGGGGGTGGTCCGTTGTGCCCCTAGGTCCATTGTGCCCCGGTCTCCCCTACATAAAAAAATGCTTGAATTAATTACACTTGTGACATGATACTGAAATTACAGCATATTAATGATATTCATGTAGCGTAATTTAGTGTTAAGAAAAGAGCATAACCTTTTATCTAACAATGGGTTAGGTTACGTTTGGATTATCATCGCACTAGAGCTACACGAGGGGTATTGGCGACGGGCGTCGTATTTTAGAACCACAGTCAAGTGACGAGCCGGCACCTGAATAGGCACCAAACGCAACCGTTAAGGGCGACATCGTACGCAGCGTTAGGACTTTGAATGATATTTAACCCGCACTCCCTTACACGGGGTATTATTCGTCGGACATTTTTGGCTGCACGGGCCGTTTATAGGTCGGCAGTTATTTTGGCAATGCCGGGACCCGAGCCTGGGACCTTCCGCTTGCAGGCGAACTCCCTAACTAACTATTATTCCCTAACTTAACTATTAACTACTAGAAATGATAGGACTTATGCTTCTGTCAAGTATGGATAGAAGTATGTAGATTGTTAGTAATCCAGTAGAAACACTGGGCTTGTCATTAATTTGTGGAAACTTTAAACTTAACTTTCTAAAAAAAATTAGGGCTTGTGAAAATATGATCCAAGACATTTTTTTGTGAATAATAATGGATTAAAAAACAACTGCCGTTAGAAAGGGTTCCCAAAAACTCGTGATATTAAAAATAAGAGGATATACTTTATTTCGATTTAAAATATGCTAAAAATGAACGTCACCAAAGAGTTTAACACAAGTTAATGGCGGAAATACGCCTACTCCGACAGCTATGCAGATTGAGACTAGAGCAATTATGAAACTAGTGCCTGGGTTGAATGATATATATAAGTTTTCTCATCTTGGCTAAATCTCTCCCTTATTACACGATATATAGTAATCTGCTAATAATAAAAAGTGTTTATGAGAATATTGAGCATTTACTAATTCAAGATACCCTTAAAAATATCTAGCATTGAAGTTGACAGAATCTCTATCACTATTGTGACTTAAAAATAGGAAAATCTCGCTGTAATGTTTTACATTATTTTTTTGTTATTTGTAGAAAACAACAAGTTATTAAAATATATTAACAAGCAATTAATATTTCAACATTTTTTAACATATTTAAATAAAGAAATATTTCCCTTTTGTTTTAAAATTTACTGTAGACATGATTAAATTTGAAGGGTCACATATAGTTTTACTAATATATCATAGATGGCAGCACCACTCAAATTAAAATATTCCGTTGTTTTATCCTTCTGTTTGGTTTAAGTATACCGACCGAGGCCCAAATCAGGATCATATTTTATCTATATTGAACCTCTGTAAAGATGCTAGAAACAGGAATTCTTTCATATTTCAATTTTATTTTCCAAAAGCACAATAATTTCCATTTGGAAGGATTAAAAAGTGGTACCACTGAATATGTGTGGTGCTGCCATCTACTTTATTTTAGTACAACTATCTATGACCCTTATGTAATCATGTAAAATGTAATCATGCCTACAGCAAATTCTAAAACAAAAGGGAAATATTTCTTTTTTTAAATATGTAAGAAAATCTGTTGAAATATTTATTATTTGTAAATAAATTTGTAATAACTTTGATTGTAAACTGTAACTTTGACTTCTAACTGTAACATTTTGAACTATATTGAAATTTTTATTTTAAATTTCTTAAATTATGTATAAGATTGATGAAAAGGTAAAAATAATGCAAATTTTTTTTCAAAGAAAAAAAAAATTAAAACATTAGAGCTAGATTTTCCTATTTTTAGAAGTGGCGAGAATGATAGAGATTCTGGCAACTTCGATGCTGGATTTTGTAAAGGGTACCACGAGTCTGTAAAAGTTCAGTATTCTCATAAACACTTTTTATTATTAGCAGATAACCATATCTCGTATAATAATGGAGTGATTCAGTTAAGTTGAGGAAACTAATAGACATCATTCAATAGCATAATGATGATTGCTGTAGTGTCAATCTGCATAGCTGTTGCAATCTGTAGCAAGCATATTTTTGAGATTCAATTGTGTTAAACGTGGTGACGTACAATTTAGGCTTATTTTACCTCACAATAGAGTGTTTTGTCTGATTTTTAATATCTTGAATTTTTGTGAACTCCTTTCAATAGCAGTTTTTGTTTAACTTTATTATTGTTCACGAGAAAAACGAAATCCCTTGGATCTTACTTTTACAAACCCTAACCCTTTTAAAAAAATGGTTACGTTTTTAAAGTTTCCCCGAATCAATGACACACCCAGTATTTCTACTCATTTACTAACAATACGCATACTTCTTTCTCAAAGAAGCCACATTTACACACATAGGTTAACATTTCTTGTAGTTAATAGTCAGAATTTAAAATAAATGATAGCGGTAGATTGCGATCTATTATTACAATCACTTTCCTATTGGTATATAAAAGCTTATGCTCTTTTTTAACACTAAATTGTTCTAAATGAGCATCATTATACTATAACTTCAGTGTCGTATCATAAATGTAACTAATTCAAGTATTTTTAACGTACAGCTAATTTTATTGAGTTTAGTTTGCATTTTTAAAATTATGTTGTTTAGTGTTTTTTAACTTGAAAATAAATTTAATGTAGAAAAATTCCTTTCATTTTCGATGAAGTGTCAACAAATTGCCACATTTATCTACTATATGTTGGGTGGTATATATGGTCCATCATCATAAAAATTCCCTAACAGAAGAGGAGTTGTTGATACCCTAAAGCCTAACACTTCTTTTTAAAGTACCCGAAATCATTTTTTTTAATTATTTTGCGTCTCAAAGAAAATAAAATCTTGTGTCATTTTTACCTTTTCATTAATCTTATAAATAATTTAAGTAATTAAAATCAAAATTTAAATATTGCTTAAATTATTAAAATTATTTAAAGTTATTAGAAGTTTATTAGCAAACAATTGCAGAAAAATATAAAAATATATTTCTACAAATTTTCTTACATATTTACATGAAGAAATATTTTCTTTTTGCTTTTAAATTTACTGTAGACATGATTACATCTTAAGGGTCACATATAGTTTTACGGAAGTATCATAGATGGCAGCATCATAAATTTCCAATGGTTCCACTTTTTAATCCTTCTACACTACAGGGTGAGGCAAACAAAAGTGGCCCCGGTCAGAGATAAGAATACGACAAAAATGTTGCCAAGTCTAAAACCAATACAAAAACAGGTTTGCTAACTGAAGCTATTGATCGTTTCAATATTAAGCCCAAACAAACGCTTGTCAACTTATTTGCCGGCAACTACGCTAAGGTTTTATAAGCTAGTTGAAATGAAATATAAACAAGGTTTGTAGAGCTGATTAAGAAAAGTTCCCACTAGTGATTATTTGATTGTTTCGGTCGGTATTTATCCCAGAGAATTTGACCTTCTTGTTTTCGGTAGTACAAAACACTCTAAATTGATTGCAAGACACAAAATTTGCATTATGGGATGTCTTCATACAATACGAGCCAAGATCTGAACTCGCCCCTAGTCTATGAGTAGCTCTAATGTGAAGCTAATCCGATTCAACCAATGCAAAAATAGGTTTCAGGAGTTTTTCTCGCGAAGCATTTCAACGTATTCCTATCTCTTGACCGGGCCACTTTTGTTTGCCTCACCCTGTAGTTTAATTATACTGGCGGAGGCGAAAATCAGGGGGCATATTTTATCACTATTGAATCTGTGTAAAGAAGCTAGAAACAGGTGGTCTTTCAAATTTTCATTTTATAAAGAGACAATGAGTGTAATGGGATCACTGCTGATGACGTATTTTTCTGTTTTTCTTTCGAATGGTGGTCTGTTTCTACGTTACATTTATTCACTTATAAAGGGCTGTGAGGCGCCCTGTGGTCAGTGTCCCGACCTACGGATCGGAAGGTCCCGCAATCGAGTCCTGGTCGCTGAAAACTCACCGAGTATATGCGGAGTACGTGCTCGTTAAATCTGTTGGGTCCGAAAGTCCTGTAGGCGATCATTGCGCAGTTTCCCACGGGTACAGGTTCCCGGAGACCATTTCCCTCCCCTTCAAGGACATGTCTTAATTGTGGAGATGGCGCGTGATAGATGGCAGCACCTGTCACGTATATGTGCGCATGTGAGTGTGCGTTGTGATTTTCTTACTTGACGAAGGTTTATAAACGACTCGTTGAGCAAGCACACAAGCATGAAAATATATGTATACCATCCAACCAACCAACCTTCACTAATAAAGGCTTGAAAACGAATTTCTTTTCAGACAGCATTTTTGTTGCCACTCAAGATCTGAAAAGTTCCCTCATTGAAATTCAATTACAGAATGTTTCTGCTGAATAACATGTAGTTTCTAAATATTATCACAAGTTAAAAAATATCTTTTACAACTTTCGTTTCTCGTATTAAAAAAATTTATATTTTAGAAGCAATATTTATGCTTGAAATGTTGCGTTTGGTAAAATTTAGCATTGCCCCTATGAGGCAGAAAAAATCTAGAGATCGCCCTAACTTTCAACAAAATTATTCACTCGATAGTAGATTATAGAGTTAGAATCGGCTTATCCACGAAAAGTCTAAAGCAAAGAATTACCCCCCCCCCCAAAAAAAAAAAAACAATGGAAATCTATTCTATCTAAGCAAAGACGCAAACAAAGAAACACACCCAAAATAAATTGAAGTATTACCAGGGTGGCATTGGTGATCTGACCTGACCTCAAGGTCACCTTCAAAAAAACATGCGACACTTTTAATTTACATTTCCCACCGAGATGCAAAGTCCAAAGCAAAGAAAGACCCCCCAAAAACAATGAAAATCTATTGAATTCTAGAAAAGCCGCAAAACAAGAAACACCCCAAAAATAAATTAAAATAATACCAGGGCAAACTTGTGAACTGACCTAACCTTACGGTCACCTTCAAAAAACATGTAGCACTATTAATTTACATTTCCCACTAAGATACGATGCCCAAATCAATGGAAGACCCCACATAAAGCAATGAAAATAAATTGCATTATAGAAAAGACGAAAATCAAGAAATACCCTCAAAATAAATTAAAATAATACCGAGGTGGGCATCGTGAACTGACCTAACCTTACGGTCACCTCTAAAATAAAAGCGACACCTTTAATTTACATTTCTCACCAAGATTCGAAATCGGATTTTTGATTTCCGACGGAAGGGGGTGGGAATTTAATCAAACCAAAATTATAGTTTAAAACACCGGCTTTAATTTATAGCTAAGACCTTCAAAAAATGGGAAATACAACGAAATTACTTTTTATAGGCAAAAAAAATGAGTAATTAGTGAGCACATCGCATGAGATTCTATCGGAAGGGCTTTGAAGTCACGTTGGAATGGGGATGACAAAATGTATGATATATTTCCGGAACTTAATCGAAAAAGGGTCAAAGGGCAATAGAAGATTTCTTTGATCTAGTATCCGTGTGGAAATCTTATACACGTGTATAGTCTTAAGAAAAAAATGTTTGGACATGCGTCTTTGTTCGATTTATCATAGATTTATATTTTTCAGAGGTAAACTGTATTTTAGTACATATACTTACCATCAGAAATAGTCCAGTTTACCTCTCAAGGGATTTTAGTATCATTGGCATTGGTAGCATTGAACTTAAAAGCGATATTTTCAGGGTGAACTTTTATGAACTTTGTATAGAAGCGGATAAATGAGTTTAAGAAATCATTAGATTATAAAATTTAATTAAGTCAGATCCCTTTGTGGTAAATCTGAGAATTTTGAAATGCTCTACGAAGTTTTTTGACCCGACATTTCTTATTTTTTTCATTGTCATGTGTTTTTATTTATGGGTTTTAAAACACAAGAGAAAAAGGTCAACAAACTGAAATGATAAGGCAAATAAATGTGAATAATCAGTATTAGTGCTTCTTATTATTTGAAAATATTAAAAAACTGTGTTTGACGAAGTCAATTTTCACTACATAAATATTTTTTTCAAATATTTACTTCATATTTATAGATGGAGAGAAAGGGCAGCTTCTGTTGTCTTGGGAAACTGAAGCGTCAGAAGTAGAATACTGACTCAGGTACTTTGCCCCAGGCATTAGCTGAGCCTGACCACACCCTGGACTGTCTGGGACTTTCCAGACTCAATCTTAACGAAAATCCATTCATGGTCCTGGACTTTTTGAGAGTGACTAACATCATAGACCTGGTTTAGCTCTGCTAAACCTAGGAGATAGTAACAGCAACAATACTTCATACATATTTATTTCTGAAGTGCCATTATTAGAGAGAATTGACACTTCGGCGAAATATTCAGCAGAACGCTGGAATAGTTCTCACTATTCCTGGGATAAAAAAAACCTCTCTTAATTATCTTCAACGTTTTTCCAGCTTCAGCTAGATATCAATTTTGTACCATACATGACAAAATACAAGGAATTAAACAAATATGCAAATATATCTTTAAAAATTTGTTACAATTCTCAATGAAGTCCTCATATAATGTTTAGCCTACAACTGCTCCCCAGACACAACGTGTTCATTGTATGAATTTAGTGTATTTGTTTACCCATAAGTCTAAATTTACCCTTAACCGTTGTCCAGCGCCATAATTAGTCAACCACGGCCGCATCATTTATGCATTAAAACATATAAATACAAAAATACTTTCTTCATTTTTTTTCGTCTCAAATTGTTTCTTAATAGGTTTGCAACTACGTGTGCTACCAATAATGAAATCATTACTTGGGTCACGACAAGTGGATTTTGATTGGCATATAAGTTACAAACAAATTCCGCAGTTCAAACCACCAAAAGGACAAAGAGTCACATCTCGTATTAAAATAGGATGTGGTGTTTTTTTCGGAAGCGATTCCTTGTAGGAAGCCTGTACTTACCGTTCTCTTTTTATAGAAAAGCCTCCAATTCCATAGCCCATTTACTTCGTGACAAAATCGAGATTTGAGTAACTCTCTCCGTAATCACGAGTTTACCGGTCGCCGTCCGAATGCCAAGCCATGAATTACTTCCTTTTTATTTTCTCATCAGGGAGTTTTTTGCAGGTCTAATTGACTACAATAATGGATCCTTGCGAAAGGGACACAAAGTGTCAGCCACTTCTCTGACTTGCTTTGACAAGAATGTAGATTACAAATAATTTAGTTTGTATTTCCAATGCGGCAGGCGATACAGAAATTATCCTAACGCCTTACACTCTGAAAACAAACGAGCGATTTTAACTCAATCTGAGTTAATTTTCACTCATTCCAGTGTCGAAAATGCACTTCCCCTATAGGAGTGGATTTCACTCCTTTGTTAAGTTAAAAATCCGACAAGATCACCCCAACCGAGTGATTTTAACTCCGTCTGAGTTAATTTTAACTCAGTCTGAGTTAATTTTAATTCAGTTTAAGTTAATTTTCACTCCTTTTCAGTGTGAAAATGCACTTCTCCTCCTATACGAGTGGATTTCACTCTTTTGTTTTGAGAGTGTACAGAGATCAAAATATTGCAAAATACAAGGAGAAAATGTGGACACAAAATTTAAAAACATTCAGCAAAACATCAAACACAAGAACTGAAATACGAAATATACAAAAGGTAAAAAGGATCAAAAATTTAAATTGTTCATAAGGTTTCTGGCCTCCCAGTTACGGGAGTAGATGCAGTTCTTTGTGAGAACTGAGCAGTTGAGGATTGGTTGGTTGGTTGGTAGACATATATTTTCAGGCTTGTGTGCTAGGTCGCAAGGACCCGCTTATAAACCATCGTCAAGTAGCACAACACAAGACACACACAAACACATATGACAAGTGTTGCCATCTGTCGCCACCTCCGCAAATTAGACATGTCCCTGAAGGGGAGGGAAATTTTCTCCAGGGACCTGTACCCATGGGAAACTGCGCAATGACCGCCCACAGGACTTTCGGACCCAACAGATTTTACGAGCACGTACTCCGCATATACTCGACAAACACAAACATCCATGCCTGAACGGGATTCGAACCCGGACCCAGCAGCTCCAGAGTCCAATGCCTTAACCACTACGCCGCCGGATCGGCGAGCAGTTGAGGAGATAGCCAACATTCATCGTCGTACCACTGCGGCAGGCAGGCAGGATTATCCATGACTTTTTTTTAGAAGGTTGAATTTACGTCGCACAAGAGCTATAGTCCTTACGATTACAGTGCAGGCTTAGAAAGAACTTTCTTTCCCTACCTCTTCGCGTGGTTTGCAAGGAAACGGAGTGAGGGAAGCTCTTTTCATTTTCTTGGGTTTGGAAAGCAATTGCGATTAACGTCATTGCATACTCTCAAAAATGAATGCTCAAAAATGACGAAATTAACCTTAATTTTGACGATTCCGTTACTGGCAAATGCTCCGAGTTTTCGTTTCCTCAAAGTGAGGAAATTTGAATCGTCATTTTTATGAGGATTTGAATGTTGTCTAATCTAAAGAAATATTTCGTCATTTTTGGGCATGTGAGTACAACAATGGGATTCAGTTTCCTCAAAATCAAGATACAGAATCGTCGAATTACGATCGTAAAAGTGAAGATTCGCGTTTACTCAAAAGTCACGTGATAGTTTGACGAAACAATCCACAAAATTAAAGAAATGAGGCTTGAGGATTCACGAATCGTCAAAAATGAAAGTGTTATTTCCGAGAGTGCAGGGCTGTCTGTCACGTTGCGTAGTTATGTTTTAAACAAGGTACAGTAGAGCTCCAATTATCCGAAGCGTCACCGATTATCCGTATTTCGGGAGAAATTCCACTCGGCCAATCTGTCACGTTGCGTAGTGATGTTTTTCGCATGATATCCAACATAGACGAACACAACAGATGGCTGTTTTAAACTTAGCATATAAACGTTTGTACTAACTGCATCTGCTTTTATATAGGTACTCATTAGTTATATCAAAAGGCAATGGGTCGATTGCACTTTTTTTTACATTAACTCCAATTATCGAATTTTCAGCTATCCGAAAGTGGTTAGGGGCCAATTAATTCGGATAATTGGAGTTCTATTGTACGTTTAGAACAGCGACACTCACGCCGCTCTCTGGAAAACCACAAGAGGGGAGTAAGGAAGAAAGTTCTTTCGAATCTTCGATGTAACGCAAGGACTTAAGTAAGGGCTATTCAAGTGACGAGGCCTAAGCTGGCACAAAATGCCACCTTATAGTGACAGAATTAGAAGGTGTGCTAGAACCATATATCCGACGCTGCTTCTGGTGGGATTTTTTGCTGTTGTTGTTGCCTAGTGCGTTTCTTTCATAGGTTTGCTATACCAAAACACACCTTAAGTTTGCAGCATTAAAATGTTCTACGCGGAGGAAACGCGCGGAAACAAATGGAATTTTTCCTCTCTGATTGGTCTCTCCTACGCTATACGTCCGCCTTGATATTCGTTCGCCCTGTTACATCAAAATCGAAAGAAAAAATAATTAATATTTCATTCTAACTGAAGCAACAACTAATAAAAATATTTCTTGAAATAACGAAAAAATTGGTTTATTGAATGTGTGGAATACCTTTTTTTATTCGATTCTCACACTTGAAAATGAGAACTATTTACCCTTTTTCTCGTAGAACATTCCTATACTGCAAACTTAATATTCTTTCTGTAAGGTGAGGAAAATACCTCTCCCCCAACCCCGAAAGGTAACATTAATGGCGCGGCACCGTTATTGGAGTCGGATGGGTGTTTGGATCAAAAATGTCAATTTTTTGCTTTTCTTTTTAATCTGCATATCCATATCTTTAATTTAGGACTAAGATTATGGATTTCTGTTATACGGTATTCTTTTTATAATCATTTTCCACAAACTCTGTATACCATTTTTTACCTATACCCTACTTTTCTTCACTTTAAAAAATGAATGCTAAAAACGACGAAATTTTCCTTAATTTTGACGATTCCATTACTGGCAAATGCTCCGAGTTTTCATTTCCTCAAAGTGAGGAAATTTGAATCGTCATTTTTATGAGGATTTGAAAGTCGTCTAATCTAACGAAATATTTCGTCGTTTTTGAGCATGTGTGTACAACAATGAGATTCTGTTTCCTAAAAATCAAAATACAGAATCGTCAAATCACGATCGTAAAAGTGAGGATTCACGTTTACTCAAAAGTCACGTGATTATTTGATGAAACAATCCTCAAAATTAACGAAATGAGGCTTGAGGATTCATGAATCGTCATAAATGAAAGCGTTGTTTCTGAGAGTGTTTTGCGTTTCTTGAAATAAGGTTTTTCAACAGTTAGAGGAAAATTTTTCTCAAAAACTATAAAAGTTATCAACACGTTTTGTTTTATTATTATTTCCCCATCAATAGCACTTCGATTTAAACTGAAGGATTATAAAAACATTTATGTTTTGAAATTTGTTGAATTATTGTTAACTTATTATTTTTTGAGAAATTGCAAGGTTTCAAGTGATGAATAGAAATGTAAATAACCGCACAGAAATCTTCAATTCTCCAAAAAATATCGAAAAATAAAAAATTTATCAAATGCCTGAAATTAGTGTTTGTGAATAATGATATATGAAGTACACAAAATTACTTTTGCGCAGCGACTTTTTAATATATGTATAAAAAAACCCAAAAATCCAAATTAAGGTTCATAAAAATTATTTTTGAGCATATATATGTAAAATTCCTCAGTTTAAATCAAAAAGCTATTAACGAAGAAAACATAATAATACAAAACGCGTTGATATCTTTTATGGTTCCTGAAAAAAATATTCTTAAATTTGGAAAAGCCTTATATTTCAGAAACGCAAAAGAAAAGCAAGGTATAGGTAAGAACTGATATACCGGGAGCTCTGAAAATGCTTGTAAAAAACCCCACTAAACATAAATCAAATATTTTGGTCTTAAACTAAAGCTATTAATAGGCAGATAAAAAATAAAATAAAAACAGAAAATCGACATTTTTCCAAAATCCATCTGACTTCCCTTAATCGAAATCCTCTTCACAAGGAATGAAGTTTTAGAAAATACAATATTATCACATAGGTAAAGAGTACACGGGAAAAACCGATTGATTTTGTGGAAAAGTTTAATTAGCAGGCCACTTTGGCGATGATAGCGATTGATCGCCTTAACTGGTGTTAGGAAATCAGTTCCTACCACAGAGATCATAGTTAGAGTAATAGAGTGGCAGATCACGTGACCTCCAATGCTAACGACGGGACAAGCACAAGGAGCTCCCAGAAGAGCCCCAATTAAGTCAGTGTTGTAGGTCACGTGATATGCCACGCTAATACTTTAACTACTATCTCTGTGGTTCCTAGCTACCAAGATTCAGGTGATTGGCGATCCCAACGCTTGCACCAAGCGAAGAAGAAAGAGAGAAACCAGTTTTCTGCCGCCAAGCAGACAATTGCGGGCGTCCGCCTAATAAATCAAACGGTTATTCCCGTGTACTCTTCAGGTTACAAACAAAACATGTAGCGACATTTGTTACAAACCGAACAAGGCGTTAAAATATTAAACATCGAGAAGTTTAACTACCATTTAAATGACATTTTAAAGAAATTAGTTTTCTTATAATACGATTCCTTTTTAAAGAATATACACAGTCGACTTTTTTGTGAAATAAAACTATTAGTATTATACTAAACACATACTAGCAAGCAAGGCAAGCAAAGAGAACAATCAATTGTTCAAACGTATGCCATATGAAGAGTGCACGGGAAGAACCGATTGATTTGTTAAGCGGACGCCCGCAATTGTCTGCTTGGCGGACATTGGCTGCAGAACATCGGTTTCTCTCTTTCTTCTTCGCTTGATTCAAGCGCCGGGATCGTCAATCGCCTGAATCTTGGTAGCTAGGAACAACAAAGATCATAGCTAAAGTATTAGAGGGTAGATCACGTGACCTACAACACTGGCTACATTGGGTCTCTTCTGGGAACTCCTTGCGCGTCCTGTCGTTAGCATTGGAGGTCACGCGATCTGTCACTCTATTACTTTAACTATGATCTCTATGGTAGGAACTGGTTTCCCTACACAAGTTTAGGCGATCACTCGCTATCATCGCCAAAGTGGCCTGCTAAGGAAACTTCTCTACAAAATCAATAAGTTTTTCCCGTGTACTCTTCATATGTTAAACGATGGGAAAAAAGGAATGAAGTTATAATAAAAACCAAGTATACGAGAATAAAAAATGGGTGTACGAGAGTTATTATCGTAAAAACCTTCTTATATAAAGGTTTTTATTTCTTTCCATTAATTCTTTGAATTGTCAAGAACAATTTGCTGCTTTTCGTTTCTTTTCATTCTATGGTTTTGAGTCTTTATTAGTTATTTATACTATTTTTAGCGCCATAAAATTTATGCAATAAAGACTCTTAACAATTAGTTGTAAGAAGAAACGAAGCATATGTCAAAGGTTCTGTTCACAATTAATTGGTTACTTGCAAATCAAATTAAAATAAGTCACGGTTTTCAATAAAAAATACTATGCGGTTGCTTAACATATTGATTTTTATCCTAAAATACTTATTAACGTGTATTTCAGTTTTTAAACCTTATTTTTGACAACCATTCGTTTTAATTTAGCTAAGCGTTTTGCTTTTGGCACTTCAATATGTTCTACATAACTAAACCATGAGGAAAATACAAAAGTTAAGAAAGTGCACAAAATTAAATGTCCACAGACTACTTTTTAAACATATATTTTTTAAACGCCAATAAAACAATAGGAAATTCCATTAATAATTTAGCAGTAATAACGTTATTTCTTCAAACGTTATATTACCCCCATTGAAATTAACAAATTTCTAGTTTTAATTTAGAAAAAATGATTTATTCGATTGTTGGTGACTTTTTAACACAAATGCTAAACTTGAATTTGATTTAAAAAAAGCGTAAGTTAAATAAGGCCATTACTTGAAGGTGGTATTTTTATGACCTTTCGAAATTTGATAGAAAAACATTTAAATTGAGGATTCAATTTGAAATGTGACCACGATTCAGTAGGAATTTTAATTCCGATTAAATTTAGTTAGGCATCGATGCGAACAGAGTTCAACTTGTCATGATGACGAATCTAGGGTTGCGACCCTAAAGTCCTCCTATTCCTGTGAAGACAATTAATTTCAATTAAGGACACGTGAGCCTGAGAGTGCTGATTTAGACTTTCAGGTGAGAATGAGTCATTTAAACGGATCAAGAGTTCCGGAAGAACCATTCTGGGTGCAGTGATTTTGTAACGGAATGTTTTGATAATTCTAAAAAAGGCTATACGCACCTCGCGTAAAAACAATTATAAGAGTTTACATGTATCGGGTTAAGGGGGCCCGATACCTCAAAATCACGAAAAATCCAATTTCGTTTAATTTTTAAAATAATGTTTGAATATTTTTTTTTTACATTTTAGAAGAAACCGCTTTAAAAAATACGCATTAGTTTATGAGTTATGAATTTTTGAATAACACCCTCGACCATTTTTGTAACACTAAATGTAAACTTTAAACTCTCATATCTCTGTTCGCGTTTTTTCAATTTTAAGATGATTAAAAATGATAAGGCTTTTTTTAATATTATATATTATAATTATTAATATTATTTATTATAAGTACTATAATATTTTTTCTTTCATAGACAAATGAATATATTTTAACCAGAAGTATGTATTTGGATTTTTGATGTCTGTCACATAAATTTTTAAAAAAATTCCTAAAGTTGAAATTTCCTCTCTTTCCTGCATTTTTTTGGAAAAATTGCTAAAAATATTAAAAAAAAAGTTTTTCATTTTAATCGAAATATAAATTCATACTTTGGTTTGAATTATCTTCCAAATGTTGTATAAAAATGTGTGTTTAAAAATATTGAAAACTAAAAAAGGATTAGGGATTTGAAAATTGTTAAAAATTTAACAAAAATGTAATTTAAAAAAACCCAACAGACTTATATAAAATTTCAATTGCTGAATTGTGTTTTTAATACATGCTTAACAAGTGAAAAAAATTTGGAATGTGTAAGTTCAAAAAAAAAAAAAAAATCTGAGGTATCGGAACCTCTTAAAATCTTCATAAATATAAGAAAGAAACATTAAATATGTTCTTATTTTCAGCAATATTAGTAACTAAGGATGTAAAAAAGATTGATTCAGCCGGGTAAGAATATTCCATCCCGTTAAAATGCACCGTCCTGTCCTATTCATTCCTGTACAAAAATGCCTTTAAAAACACATAGCCTAGGGAGGAAGACATTAAAAGTTCTATCCTCAATGTATTACTTGAAAAGTGCGTCGATTTAGAGTTGCAGCAGAGATGTGTGGCATGTCGAAGTGGAGTCGTTTTCGGCTTGTGGCATATTCCAAAAAGCAAGACGAAGAGTATCTGATCTCCCAAATTAGAACCTACCAAATCAGTTTTTTACTTCCAAACAAGAAAGTGAACTGGTTGATTATTTAAATAGGAGATACACCATGACCCCACCACAGTTAAAACAAAAAATTGGCATATGAATTTGCCCAATCATTCGATCTGAAGTTTCCATACAGATGGGGTTTAAGGAAATTAAGGAAATAATGTCTTTATGAAGGGTCATGGCTTTCTCTCCATACATGCTCCTAGTTTGGTTTGAATTATCGTCGCACTAGAGCTACACGAGGGCTATTGGCGACGGGCGTCGTATTTTAGAACCACAGTCAGGTGACGAGCCAACACCTGAATAGGCACCCAACGCAACCGTTAAGGGCGACATCCATACGAGCTCCTGATGCATCCAATTTATCTCGTGCTACAAGCTTCAACAAGGAAAATATTGAGAGAAAAGGGAAGATTTTGAATAAATTTAGAAGACTTGGTTACTAAACTATCCTCTCCAGTGATCAAAGATAAAACTACGTTAGCATCCTCGGCTTTCTGTTTTTACTTTTATTTTTCACTTTCCAATATGAAATAATTGCTTAAAAATATTTCATTCTGTATACACACGAAATTACTTTCAAATTTCATTTTAGGGCACCTTTAATCATTTTCTTTTTTTTCTCTCTAAATTTTAAGAAGCGATCAGTTTCAATGTCCCGCTATAGCCCTGCACCCTGTCCCATTAGACCCCGCAAATGGGGGCTTGGGGGCTAATGGAACACTTTCATGCTTGTATAAAGTGTTCAACAACTAAAATATAGTAAGTTTTTGACATTTTTCGAATAGTTTTTTGAGTACATGACAGCCCAGTAGCTGAGTTTGTTCCAAAACATATTAAAAATATTATAATTTGGCCAAAATACAATAAATAATAAAAATTTGTCACATTAGCCCCCACTATCCCCTATAAAATTAAATTATAACGACAGGTATAAATGAGCATTTCCTTTTAGTATTATGTGCTTTGTTATTTTGCAGAATCACAGATTCCGGATTTTTAATACTCGGACATACACGAATAATTTCTAATGATGAACTTAGGTTAGGTGATGAATGTAGGTGATCCTTTGAGGTCATGAATATGTCATACTTCCAGTGTTACCAAGAATAATTCATACCAGTTCAGGACAATTGGTTTTTCGATAAATGTTTGATTGGATTTCTCTACGTTTGGAATGAGTAATTAAAATGGATCAGAAGTTTACAAGGACAAAATCGAAAAAAATATTCGTCTTCCTTAAACTTGGTCAGGAGCGATTTGAGAGACACTATTAAAGCAATATCTTCCGGGTCAAATGTTTTGAAAATCTTAATTTTTTTGAGTGACAGATTGAATCTTTTAAATGCTTTTAACAAGAGAAATTAAGTTAGGATTCTAGACTTTGGAGCTGCTGGGGTCGGGTTCGAATCCCAGTCAGGCATGGATGTTTGTGACCGTCAATAAATATTGTTATTTGTCTATATGTTATTCATTTCTCTGTGACTGTAAAAATTCTTTCTGTGTCTTTCCCGCTTGACGAAAGCTTATAAGCGGTTCTCTGAACAAGCACACAAGCTGGAATATATATGTATAGGGGAGACCGGGGTTAGTTGGCATAAGGGTTAGTTGACATTGTGCCTTTAAAAAAATTCACTGCTTATTAAAAGCGCTACTCAGCCTGTCACATGATCGTCATTTAAACGTCCAACTTGCATGAGAACGCCAGTTGGATCCAGCCATTGCCTTTAGAGGAAGGATGGAAAACGTGATTTTCATATAAGAAAGTAAAATTTTGATTATTCAGTATTTGTCGTTTTGTGCAGTAGTATAGTCATTCAGGAATAACATTCACAAGAGTTTAGTATCTTTGGGCATTTAGCTACGAGGTTATAAGTCCATTTCTGCTGTAGCTGATAAACAAAAGTTTTGGTCGCCATGTTTATTTTACTTGCTCTATTGGGGTTAGTTGGCATAGGGACTCGGGGGTTAGTTGACATAAGCTGGCTGGGTATGCCAACTAACCCCGCAACAACGGGTAGGTTGACATAAGTATGCCAACATTCATAGCGACCTAATTTTAGTTAGGTATAGGCTACTTCATAATAATATATTATTATTATTATTATCTATACATATATAAATGCGGAAGGCGTTTTCTTTTCGCAGTCATAACTCAATAACGGCTGGACATATATTAACTTTCACTTTAGATACTTTAACGTAGATTTGCCGTACTCAGAGTTTTAAAAAATGGCATAATTTAAGACTATACAAATTTCAGCTCGATTTCAAGCAAACGGTTATCTAGTTATTATAATGTAATAAACGGAAACTGTAAGTTCACTTTTTCTGACATACCTATCTATGATAATGTACATATTTTTTGTTCAGATTATGAGTACCTATAAACGAAAAACTTAGAGGGCTACAATGACAGCAGATCATCGAAAGAGAGCTGTTGAGGCACACTTACTTGAAAAAAAAAAAGTTTCAGAAAAGTAGCGGAATAATTTAAGATCTCTGTTAGAAGTCTCGCATGGTATTGTAAGATCGCAAAATTAAAAATGAATTCTCTCTGCCTAAAGGGTACCAGAGGGTATTGGAGGATATGGGATAGTGCGGCAGGTGTTCACTCCTGAACAAGAATTTGCTTTGAGTGAATGCCTTTGTGAAGGCAAGTGACATATACTTCGGCCTGAGCCCAAAAGAGGCAAGAAAGTTGGCATATCAATATGCAGTTGCTAATGGCACTGCACATCCTAGTAATTGGGACTCAAAAAAATCAGCAGGTGTTAACTGGTTTTCTTTTTTCCTAAAACGTCACCCACAACTTTCAATACGTACCCCCGCGGCAACGAGTTTAGCTCGAAGGTCCAGTTTCAACCCACATAATGTTCAAAGATTTTTCAACCTCCTATAATCAGTAATGAACCAACATTCATTTACCGCCCAGGACATATGGAATGTTTAATTTTAAGCTGATTAACATTCATTATAATTACACCTTACATAAAGACGAGCAAAAACGCTTGCCTCACTTATGCCAACTTACCCCACTACCTATGCCAACTAACCCCGATACCGGGGTAGGTGGGCATAGTTTGACTGGACAAGGAAAAACATTTTTCACACAAAGTGGCAACAATATATTTATTCAATTGTATGTGTGATTTGTAGCCAAAATGTTTACCTACATTACCAACTTTTTACATTTCAAATATCTTCAAACCAAAAAATCAGAAAAATTTTGAAGTGAAAACTGTGCCAACTAACCCCGGTCTCCCCTACCATACCATAACAAGAGAAATTATATGAGCTAAATCCGGGAATCTTACAAAGCATAACGAAATATTTGTTCGCAATGAAAATATTGTTAAAATGATGTTTTGATATAAAGTAAAACTCGAGTTTTCCAACTTTATCATCAAGTTTAAAAACAGTTTCTTTAATTTTAGCTATACTATAATTTTATTTGTGTAGATTTGAATTTGATTCTAATGTCTTCATTCTGAGAATACAATTCTTGTATTTTGCAGTATTACACTAAACATGTCTTTTTTTGGGTGTGTTTCATTTTCTCTCTCTTGTATTTCTCTTTCTTCACTTTCTAGTTCTTTTTTTTTGTCTGTCTGATAGCTTTCGTTCAGTTTTTGTCTTTTTTTTTCAGTAGTTGAATTGAATACCATTGTTATTTCTTTTACTTACTTCTTTGAATTATATAAAGATATTTCAATTATGACTATTAATTTTGCTCTCTTATATGAAAACGTAACTTTCTTATATGACAAAACTTATTTTATAATCTTAGATTACTGCGCAAGTCCACTTCAGGACTATTTGCATCTTGTTTAGTTCGATTTCAGATTTAATAATGGTTTATAATTAAAGTGTCTGGTCAATTCATCTAGCCAGTTACTTGGTTTATAAGTTTGGGTTATTCTGATTGTTAATTCATTAATGATGCTTGACAAGAAAATTTGCCATATGAAACAAGTTTTCTTCTAGATTATCTAAATTAACATGATAAGACAAATGAAGAGTACACGGGAGGAACCGCTTTATATCTTACATTGCTTTAATTAATAGCCTCTTTAGGGATGATAGCGAGAAATCGCCTGAACTGGTGTAAAGAAGCCAGTTACTAGCTTTGTTTATCTTTCGCGGCAACCCTAATTTACGCCAGAATTGAGTGGAACGAAACACACGTTTGTACCGCAAATGAAGAACCATAAGAAAAACCGGTTTCCGGTCGCCAAAGTTCCGCCAAGCAGAGACAATTGCGGAAAGACTCTAAAGAAATCAATCGGTTCTTCCCGTGTACTCTTCAAATGTAATAACAATAAGACAAAATGAAGGCCATAGTATTGAAAAATTTTTGTAGAAAAAATTACGTTACACGTTTAAAATTTTTTTAGTTAACTTCTTTTATTTGGTAAGGGTTGCGCGTCAATAGGTAAATTTTAATTCAATAGTTTGTATGAGAATTCTAAGTTTAGGTTGTGCGGATTTGCGGTTATCTTTATTTGTAGCCTCCATCGATCTTTAGGGCAGCCAATCACACTTCGTTATTTAGAACCCTTTTGTCTTGTTTTTTTGTGAGGGTATTTTGGGGGCATAGGCACCTCTGCCTTTGAGGCATTTTGTCCCTGAAGTAATGCGGCCGGCGGTCGGAGCCACCCTCTACACCGAGCCGAAGAGTTCATTGCTTTCTCATTCGGCACGGAGATTTAACATGCAATTTCTTGCCTCGTAATTTCGTGACGGTTAAGTTCGTCGGTTAAGTGACGGGGTCAGACACCTGAGCGGCACCCAAGGCAAGCCAGGGACACCACCGTGCGCCTGCTCAGAACTTTCGACTCCACAGATTACAGTATTCGCAGTGTACTCTAGACAAATACAGACAAACACAGACATAAGCCGATCCGGCGGCGCAGTGGTTAAGACGTTGGCCTTTGGAGCTGCTGAGTCCGGGTTCGAATCCCGTTGAGGCATGGATGTTTGTGTTTGTCGAGTATATGCGGAGTACGTGCTCGTTAAATCTGTTGGGTCCGAAAGTCCTGTGGGCGGTCATTGCGCAGTTTCCCACGGGTACAGGTCCCTGGAGAAAATTTCCCTCCCCTTCAGGGACATGTCTAAATTGTGGAGGTGGCGACAGATGGCAGCATCTGTCATGTGTGTATGTGTGTGTCTTGTTATTTCCTACTTGACGATGGTTTATAAGCGGCAAGCACACAAGCCTGAAAATATATGTCTACCAACCAACCAACAAGACATAAATATGTCCAGGTCAATATACCGGATTCGAACCAGGGATGACCATAGATTTCGGTGCTTCTCTGTGCCGTAAGTTTAAGTATTCAATAAAAATTCTCTATTATCCGGAATTTTCAATTATCCGACCTACCTCTGGTCCCAATGAAATTGAATAATCGAGGTTCTACTGTACTAATATTTGACACGAAAATGACAGTTACAGTTTTGTCAAAAAATATGTGAGAAGTGTTTTGCATTTTCATTTTTACCGGCTTCCATTTGTTTGTTTCATTCAGTAGACAAGCTTTAATTTTAAGGGGTCTAAGGAGTCTTAAAAATGTGCAAAGAAGGAACTACAAAGTATAGTTTGATCTGTCATGTAATTTTTTAACTGCTCAATATACAAGTATAATTTTTTTATATGTAATTCTACAAGATTTATTTATTATAAAACAAATTTTAAAATTTATGAAACTTTAGCCAAAACTAAAATAAATGATATCAAACATAAAGCTGTTTTAACACATTGTGATTAGGCTTGCGCGGCAAATTTTGAGGTCAATATTGAAAAAATGACCAAGAAAATGACTTTATATTGTACAAATATGTACAAACTAGGACTTATACCTAAATTCTCAGCTAAATTTTAATTAGAAATTATTTAAAAATAAATTTAAAATCAAAATAAAAAAAAAAATATTAATTTTTTTAGAAAAAAGCTCTTAAAATAATTTCTTATTAAAATTGAGATGAGAATTTAGGTATAAGTCCTAGTTTGTACATATTTCTACAATATAAAGTCATTTTCTTGGTCATTTGTTCAATTTTGACCTCAAAATTTGCCGCGCAAGCCTAATCACAATGTGTTAAAATAGCTTTATGTTTAATATCATTTATTTTAGTTTTGGCTAAAGTTTCATAAATTTTAAAATTTGTTTTATAATAAATAAATCTTGTAGAATTACATATAAAAAAATTATACTTGTATATTGAGCAGTTAAAAAATTACATGACAGATCAAACTATACTTTGTAGTTCCTTCTTTGCACATTTTTAAGACTCCTTAGACCCCTTAAGCAAAGATGATTATTACCCCTAGGGATGACTATGTCACCGTTTTATAGTTGTGGTCATTTCAGTTACGGTTTATTAGGATGCGTGCATATAGTAATCATTGATTGAATGGATGTGGTTTGTAAATTTATATTGTTCGATGAAAGTAGAAAGTAAATTTAGGTTTTATGCTGATTGAATAAAGAAATGAAACTTGTTGACTGTAACATAAAAGAAGCCGATTTGAATTAAGATGGAATTTATTTTTCAATGCGTGTTATATTTTAATTTAAATAACGCATAGTAGCGTGTTTTTAAAATAACATAATGTAATTGTGTTCGGTTAACACTTTGTATTTTAACATTCGGAATTTGAAAAATAAAATCCTCATTCAATAGAATACATCATTCTCAGCTCATTATAAACAACATAAATTTAAACATTTATTTTAACAAAACACGAATAATTTACGTATTTTTTGCACCTGATACCTATAAATTGGCAGTCGGTCCACTCTAGTGGGTAGTAGTCTGTATTACGATTTTAAACTTCAGTGGAGCCAAAAAAATCCAACACATATATCTTCAATATTAGTATATCTTTCCGACAAGTATATATTAAAAAGTATATTTTGCTAGATTAAAAAAAATTAACGTTTAATATTTGTTGGGAAGGGGCAATCAATTTTAAACGATGTTGACGTCTTAAGCACTAAATACAAAGTTAGTTTTCTACCATGAATAGCCAAACAATCCGTTTTTTGATGCTCTGTTAAATTTTTGTAATTGTGTTTTCCGAAATATTTTTTATTCAAATGTCTTAAAATTTACTACTTTTTTACAAGACCTCCAAATCATACTTGACTCTCATGCTATGCTATTTTTAAACAAATTAACGATTAGCAATTGCAAAAATTTATTTTTATGATTATTTTCTATCAAACAATTTCAGTTCTTAATATTTAAAATACATTCTGTAACAAGAACGTAAAGCAATCCATTTTAATAACAACAATAATAATACAATTATAACCAATCGTAACGACAACGTTAAACAATCGTATATATACATTTAAATAGAAGCCAGGTCTTAGGAAGTAAAAAATAAGTGGAGTAAATGTTATAAAACATTATTTTTTGGAACTCAAAATCAATATTGATAACTTAAAGTTAAAACATTTAATACCATCATTTGCTAGTAAATTACTGTTCATAAAAATGAGTTTTCGATTCCTCTTATATATTGTTGAATATTTTAAACATTTTAATTTAACGCTAAATGTGTTCACATTTGAAATACATAAATTAAAATCACGTTAAGGAACATTAATTACATACCACTGGATTGTAAAGTATGTGTGTGTGTATGTGTGTGTGTGTGTATTCGATCTTCCTTCAATAGCATAAAATACTTGAAATACAGGGTGAGGCAAACAAAAGTGGCCCCAAAGTAGAGATAAGAATACGAAAAAAATGTTTCCAAGTCAAAAATCATTACAAAAACAGGTTTGCTAACTGAAGCTATTGATCGCTTCAATATTAAGTCCAAGCAAACGCTTGGCGACTTATTACTTAACGATCAAGAAAAGTTCCCATTAGTGATTTTGGTCGTTATTTATCCTAGTGAATCGGACCTTTTTTTAATAAAAAACATTCTAATTTGATTGCAAAACAAAGAATTTGCATTTTGGGACGTCTTCATACAATACGAAGTTAGATCTGAACTCGCCACTAGTCTTTGAGTAGCTCTAATGTGAAGCTAATCCGAACCAACCAATGAAAAAACAGGTTTCAGGCGGCTTCAAGAGTTTTTCGCCAAGCATTTCAACGTATTCCTATCTCTAGACTGGGGCCACATTTGTTTGCCTCACCCTGTACAAGCGATTTCGAGGAACTTCAGATACATATTCTATTTGAGTACTAAAAAAGAACATGCATTTATTCAACACTTTTACTTGATTGCGAGTAAATAAAAGTCCTTTTAAGCGTAATTGCTAGTTTAAAAAAAACGCGTCTTTCAGCGTTTAACTAAGCGTTAAGGGTATTTTGTAAAGCTAATGATAGATGTTAGTGGTGATAGATTCTGTGGTTTAGAAGATGATAGCTGAGTAGAACAGAGAATGGAATTTTATTTGTGTAGATTAAACCATATAGGAAATGCCGATGATACCATTTTTAATGAAGCTAGATATTTTTATATTTAATGGCAGAACAGTGTCTAGACAAAAGTATTTTTAGTAAAGTAATTCTTGAAAATATAAATAGGACTTATTGCCGAAGGATATAAATGGCGATTTGGTATTTTGGAAAGATATAAATCCCAACATGACTACAGAGAGATGATGATGATGATGCCGTGTCCCTGGATAAAGATTATATGGACCAAAGGTCTCATAGACTGCTTCAGCAATCTGCAGACAGTGGTCCTCATAAAGGTCTTCGAAGGGCGAGTTGATGATTTGCTGCAATTTTGCCAGGATGGAGAAAAGAAAATATGTTTTGGATCCAGTTCCGAGTAGGGGCACTTTCTGCAGCTGTTGTATTTCCTCGTTCCATCTTTTTGGATTTCCATCCCTTTGAAGTGGCCTGTCCTTAATCTTACTACAGAGAGAGGCTTTACAAATTAAAAATTATTACATTGAAAAAAATTGCATAGTTTTCTAAACTTTTAGCTACATGATGTCCTTTCGAAAAAAATTATTTAAAATGGCAGACATGAAACCTACATTTTTGGCTGGAGATTCCAAATGGAATCATTTGGTGTGAAAGGGTTTAATTAAGCTCCCTTGATTGTTTTTAGCAGTGTAGTCGAATTAATAATCAAGACCGCACATTCATCTTTATTTAATATTTATTTTGGACAAAGAGAACGTGCCCGAAAAGATTCTTTTCCCACTTCAAAACTGAAACAAATCGAGTGTAAAAATCCAGACTAAGATACAATAATACAACAATTACCCACGAAGCGTAAAATAAGGTACACTATATTTACTTAACTTTTCGAGTTCTTCATTCAACAGCATTCAATCAACAACATTCATTTAACAAAAGGAAGGTATTTTGTTTAGGTAAACTATACTTAAGTAAGATTTGTTGTAAGACACTTAAATAAAGATGTGTTGTTTATAGTAATACAGGCACAGTGTTTTGTATAAAATGATAGATGATAGTGATATGGGCTTGTGCGCGGACAAATTGCATTGAATTCGAGTAAAGGTGTTTTTAAAAAGATTTAGTTCAGTGAAATTGACTGGAAAAGTACAATTTTTTAACATTTTATTTATTTTATTTTAAGAATACATTTGGTAAGTGACCACGCTCAATTTGAACAAAAAGGTTTTAAAATGTTAGCGGCTATTTTATCAATGGGTATTTCTGTTATTTATCAGGTATTTATTTATAAATGGGTTTTGGGTTATATGTTTGAAGATGTGCTTATAGTTAGGAAAATTATAGTTTAAAATCGTTTAGAAAAAGTTTTTTTTTAATTAGTTCGGAAGTGCGTTTCATATTTAGCATTCAGACATTTGGAAACAATATCTAAAATAATTTTATTGAACTTTTTTGTTACAATGCGTTTGGATTCATGAAATTTGTTTTAAAGAATTTTTATAAGGGATGGGGGAATGAGGGTAAAAAACGAGCATTGTCTTTTTAATTCATCTCATTAAAAACCTACTTTTTAACTAATTTTCATGGTATTTTTTTTACATAAAATACCTTTGAACTGTTTAGATTTCGAATATATAAGTATTTTTAATTTTTTCCCGCTACATGCTTCAATAATTGGCAATTTAGGGAACTTAGTCATTTACCCCAGCTACCCCAAATTTAGCAATATGATTGAATCAAAAATCATTAAGATAAAGAACAAATTAAATAAAACCCATTCCTAATATTCCTCTACACTTTTATTTCGGAAAAGCTTACTTAGAGATAATAATAATAGTAGAATAATAGAATATTTTTGCAAGAGAGTATTGTCCTCTACCATTAAATTAAGGCTCCTGAAAAACTTTGTAGATTGCCCCGAACTTTACCCAATAGTCTTCATCGTATATTTTTGGAAATGATTAATAGTTTCCATCTTTGATTTGGTTAAGTATTTTACATGATAGTTTGTATCATTTAGTAAATTAATTGCGAATAACTAATTGCAAATAAAAACATTGTACATGATAGGTTCTTCTGGGCATATTCTTAAAGATGCATTGATAAACTTAAGATATTAAGTTAAATTTAAACAAATCCTATTTAATAAGTTTTTAAAATACAACTGTATAGTTTAATAACATTAAAATGGTTTTTAAAAAATATCCTCCAATATAATCCAAATTAAGTTCATTCACGACCAAAACTCCATTACACCTTGCATGTATAGCTAGGCTTAACCATACCACCACTTTACCCCACTACATTAAAAAAATTATAAAAAATTTAAGAAATCAAATTTTTCCTAGCTAATTTTGCAGAAATACTCTTCGAGAATGTGGCTATTGCATGTAACAATGCTTAAGAGCACAGCATGTTTTATAAAATAAAACAAAGCTTTTACGAATGAATTCTAACAGCTGAAACAAAATTAGCTTAAGAACAAGAATTTGAATGAATTAACGGTGTTGCCAGATTCTAAAAACCAAATAAAAGTAGTAAGAGATTATCTAAAAATAATATTTCAAAGAAAAAGTCAAAATTTTATTTTAAATGTATAGTGGAAAAATGTATATTTTTAACATACCATTTTCCCCTACTCCCCCTAATCTTATGTAGTAGAAGTCCCACACAATTGATGATTTTTTTTTACTTGAACTAATTAATATTGAGTATCGGATAGGTAGTGTGTATGAAGGTGGAGAGACTCATTAAGCTGATCTAATACAGACAAGCGAATAAGAAAAAATAAAACTCCTAATGTATTAATTATTCTTCCGCAATCCCTAGATCACCATAGTATAAAGATAGATATAATTCCGAATTTAAATAGTATTTTGAATGAAGTTCAGTGACATTGAAATAAATTATAAATCGACAAATATGAACAAAACAAAAGTATCTATAAGTACTAATCCATCAAAACTCATTATTTTGATAAATCATTAATTTGATATTGAACATTATCGATGGAAATCATTAGTTTGATATTGAACCAGGCTCACTAATAATCCAAAATACACAACAACAAATAATTGAGAAGAATTTTAACCAGAAGTTTAATAAAAGAACAATAAGCTATCAGACCGTCCTTGCAACTTAACAACGACATTTACATACAATTTCCCCTCCTATCGCTTTTTTGGGAATATTAACCAACAATTTCTTTAACGAAAAAGCAAACAACCTTAGGCTTAGGTTCACGCATATTGTTATCTAAACTGAAACTAAGCGTTCTAAAGTTTCAAGCTGTTATCAATCATCCTAAGTAATAATTCATCGGTTTTTAATGATATAAATTTCCTTTCTCTGATCTACCCATCTGGTTGCAAATTCTTAGTAGTGTTTAGCAAATATTACAAATTCTTTGTGAGATTATTTAAGTAAGTAAGTAAGGGTTAAATGTCATTATTCTCACAAGCGCTTGTCCTTGTTTGTACCAACATTTCTGTAGTGCTGATATCACGTTTCTGAAGCAAAACAAATGTCATTCTTTGTTTAAATGAATCAAACAAGCGATTTAACTAACATATTAAGTTTTTTTTTTACAACATGGAACAAATAAAAACAGCAGATTTAAAGTTTGTCCTACAAATTCAATTTCTGATCCATGTGAAATACCTAAATATCTAATTATTACTTATATTTCACTTTCAAATAATGACAACAGTGTCGTGACAAAGTTCTTGCAAGGTAAAAGTAGGCAAATTTACAAAAGAAATAACTTACGTGCAGGTTAAATCTGTTGAAAGGCCCGAAGGCGTTAGCGTACGATGTCGCTCGAAGTTCCGTTGACCGCGCAAATGTCAACCTCGTCACTTGACTAGAATGACCTGACCAGGGTTCTAAATTACAAGGCGCAATTGGCTGTGTTACAGCTCCTTAAGGAGGCTAGAAATAGGCAGCCGGAAAAGATTACATTACAACAAAAGAATAATTTCCTGCATTTCGAGGACTTTAGTTAAACCCTAGGTGAGTATATCATTGAATGTCATTTGAATAAAAATAATAATTTTAATATTTCTTTTACATTAAAAAAAATATTTTATCAATTTGCATGGAACTTTTGCATGGTAGAAAGCCACAGAAAGAAGCACAGAATTTTGTTTTTACATTAGGGTTTATAATCTCAATGAGGTCGAAGTTTGTCGTAATACGGGTTAACAATTAATTAATAATTGTAAAATTATTGGCAGCTGATAGTGTTTTAGCATGTTTTCTTTACAATACTAATGACAAAAATAACCATGCCAAATAAAAATTCAACCAGTGCTTATCTGACAGTCTTTAAATACAGAGTTAATGACTGAGCGTGAATAGCTAGAGTACACTCTTAAAACAAAGGAGTGGAATCCACTCCTGTAGGAGAAGTGCATTTTCGACACCGGAAAGGTTTGAATATTAACTCAGACTGAGTTAAAATCACTCGTTTGGAGTGATCTTCTGGCAGATTCAACATACAAAGGATTCACTCCTGTAGGAGAAGTGCAGTTTTGACACTGGAGAAGTGAAAATTAACTCAGACTGAGTTAAATAGACTCATACTAGTTCCATTTTTATTGAGCACCACACGGGAGGAAGTCCGACTTTTGCTCGTCAGCATGAAACATCCGTTTTGCAAGAAGGTCCTTTTCGCATATCCATTCTCACTCACATATCGGAATTTTAATCCAGATCAAAGGCCAATAACCTTATCTGGCACCCCCGTATTGATTTGGTATGAGAACATGGAGGACTTTGTGACCACGACATATTTAACGTGCCCCATCCACCATTATCAACACGGCAGTCTTTAGCTGAATACAAGCGCCGACCCACCAACTATTAGAATTGCGAGCACTGCCAAGGACAGAATCCACAACCCTTCCGATGCGAGCATGACACTTCACACGACTGAGCTACCGCGGCTCATCACTTATCTTAACATTATAATGTTGTATAATTTTAATACTTAATCTATTTTTTTCTGGTGTAACGGAGAGATATCGCTGACCAACTATCCGGGACATATGCCTAGCACCTCAGGACCCTTTGTCACGTAAGCTGGAATGGGCACGGCAGGCCTTGGCCCTCTAATGGGCTGTTGCGCCGAGGAGCTTTTTTTGTATCCGAGAAACATACGCCTTCTCATGTTTCTTTAGGTATAGCGCCTTTTAAACTAATACAAAAAAAAACGATGTCAAAATGCTTGAACTCGTCGACACATGGCTATTATGTAAGTTCGCTTACCAAATCTACCCAACAACTTATATGTAAAATTCAGTAAAATAAAATCTAAAACAAGAGCAAATACATAAAACCTAACTTTTCCACTTTGAATAAAGGTTCTGCAAAAAAAATCATTTGAATATTCAAAAATCTCGTAAGGTTTAACTTTTTATGAATTTATCATACCCCAATTAAACTATTTCTAAAACAAATGAGACTTTCCTACGGAACTTAAATATTAAATTTCTGAAAATATAGTAACCCTAGTCACAAAGGTTGTAGACCTCATAAAGACGGGAACTTCGTAGTAATCTATCAACGTCTTAGGAGACACTAAAAAGCAACCACCTAATTGATACCTAGTCTTCAATAAAAGATAGACGACGCCATCAGTTGTGGCACCAAGGAGTCAAGCGACTAACGGAGGATTTCATTCTTAAAAATACAAAACTGTTTTACTTTGATATGGTTGTAAGGGACACTCACATATTTTTAAGTTGGGTTCAATGTATTACGGTCGTTCTTTCGTTTTTGATAAAAAAGTGACACCAGGACCCCACTGCTTAACCCTTTCAGTCGCAGTGATGCCATTTGGCATCATAATGTTTCTGATCATAATTTTAAACAAATAATACGACTGACTTCTATTGGGATTAATAAAAAGCATTTTATAATAAAAAAAAGTTTGAAAAATCGAATGATGTGCTTTTTGATATCATAAGTGGCTACAGACGACTAGAAAAAAGATTTCTAAAATGATGATGCCAAATTGTCATTGGGACTGAAAGGGTTAAACGCGAATGAGCGCGATGGAACAAGGGTCTCCAAACCAAAGTGCCTCAGTGTTAATTCAATTTTTAAAAAAATATTTTCCAGACCACATTTCTCGGGCTGTTTGGAATATTTTTAGAACCGGGTTTTCTTATGAGATAAATGTGCATGACTTACATTAACGCTTGCGTTGGGTGCCTATTCAGGTGTCGGCTCGTCACTTGACTGTGGTTCTAAAATACGACGAGTGGATCCTACAGATTTTTGTTCCGGAAAATAGTATCTGCTTTTGAGTGCATTCTATTCACTCAATATTATTCATTATGAGTGTATCTGCACTCCATTTGAAAATAAGAATGTGAAAGAAGACCTATGGATTTAGATTTTTTTTTCTATCTTTAGCCAACATAAAACTATATATTAAAAAAATTGCGAAATAATGGATTCTATAATTGGGAAAAAAACGGGCAGAATAGCCACATAGACCAACAGAAGGATGCAATGCTCTTAGACTGTTATTCTAAGATTACAATACCCTCACAGTCACTTTTAGTATGTTGAGACACCTCTAGAAGAAAACACTTCATCATCATTGCCAAGTTCCACATTTATTGCAATTTTCGGGTTTTTCATAAACCTAGGTCCTGACTTCATGTATGTTTTACACATTTCTATCGAGGGGGGGGTGTAAATGTCGAATCCAAGTTTGTGTTTTTAGATGTTGGTTTAATTTTTGAATTATCGTCGCACTAGAGCTACACGAGAGCTCTTGGCGACGGGCATCGTGTTTTAGAACCACAGTCAAGAGACGTGCCGACACCTGAATGGGCACCCAAAGCAACCGTTAAGGGCGACATCGTACTCAGCGTTAGGACTTTGAAGGATATTAACGTGCAGTACCTTACACGGGGTATTACTCGTCGGTCATTTTTGGCTGCACGGGCCGTTTATTGGTCGGCAGTTATTTTGCGATGCCCGGACCAAAACCTGGGACCTTCCGCATGCTAGGCGAGTGCATAACCGACTGGGCTCCCTAGCTCTGTTTTTAGATTGTAAGAAAGCAAGATTTTATTATTTTGACCTTTAGGTACTTTTCTTTTTGACAGTTTTTATAAAGTTAGAAATAGGTTGCTGTTAATCAAAAGTCCCAAAGCTATGTACTTAATGTAATAATAAAAAATTGCTGCGTTTGCTTTGTTGGTTTGCTGGCGTCATAAAAGATCTCTGTGACGTCACTTTATCCGTCTGATTCGGAAGGTCGGATTTTCCGAAGAAAATGTACGAAACCTATTGGTACACGGCTGGTTATACTATTTAGGTTCCGAGGAGGTTTCGTTCCTGTCTTTCTGAACAGCAGACAATCAGAACCGTACGGATAGTTTGATGTCACAGAGAGCTTCTTCTTCCTTATTAGGTTTTGTTATCGAAAAGTTTTTTTTTAAATGAAAAAAGTCTGGATTTGAAAACTTTGACAATACTTTGGGAAAAGATAGTCTTGCAGACGAAATTGTAAAATTTATTTTTGTCTAAGTTCATTCATAGTGAGGAGTATACATAAAAAGAACTTTCCCCCAAACTGTACTATATATTGGGTTCTTTTATTGTCTCTCTTATTGTTAAGAAAATTAGCATTGAAAAAAATCAGTTGACTTTAAAAGAACAAATAAGTTTATCTATATAGGGTCTTACGATAATATGACATCCTATGAATTGCAGTTCTGAAACGGTTCATTAGAAAGAAATCATTTCAGTTTTAACATTGTATGCAATACTTTTACAAAATATAAAAAAGCGTCGTTGTGTGTACGTATGTTCTAAGATTACACGTTTCCTGATAAACAATCAACTTCTCAACTTAAAGGCCGGAGTAGCTCTCCGTAATATCACTCTTTCATCCCGGTTTATCCGTTGTTCCGAAGAAGAAGAACATAACCTGTTCGCTTATTACTTGTAATTTTTAGGTTCCAAAAAAGCTTCGTTCCTCTTCTCTGGAAAAGTCGACCTCCCAAACCGCACCATACACTCTTAAAACGAACGAGCGATTTTCACTCAGACTGAGTTAATTTCGCTCCTCCAGTCTGGAAAATGCACTTACCCGGAAGGAGTGGATTCTTTGTGTGTTAAGCCTCCGACAGGATCACTCCAAACGAGTGATTTTAACTCAGTCTGAGTTGATATTCAATCCTTTCCAGTGTCGAAAATGCACTTCTCCAACTGGAGTGGATTTCACTCTTTTGTTTTAAGAGTGTAAGCTTGACGTCACAAGTTCACTGACCTTAGAAGTTGAGTCGACGTGGATGGGCATATTAGCCATTATTTCCTTTTCCAAACCCAACATTAATTCCACCAAAAAAAAAAGTATTGACTTCACATTCACAGCAAGAAGCTATCTATTTTTTCCAAATTATTTTAAAGCAAAATAAAAGCTATATCCTTCATCCCAAGTCTTATACGTGTGGTTTTCCTAAATTTACAAATAATTATTGGGCGGCCAAGAAAGCAATTGTTTGTTCATCCGGTGTCAGGGCAACCTAAAGGTGTCTAAATTATAGTTTAGGAGTTGATTCTCATAGTTCTGAGAAACAAATTATTTTTTAGAATTCGATAAAAAAAAACGATTTTTTGTTCAATTCTGAAATCTACAGACTTAAAAAAGGAGAAAAATTTGGTACCACCATGAAGCTGATGATTTTTTATATTTGATACTAAATTCTTGAGGTTGAGCTTGGCTCAATTATTTTAATTCTGATGGTTTTTCCGAGAATGTGGAATTTCTTAATAGAATTTTTGGTTCTCTAAAGTCAATGGGAGGTATGAACTTCTTACTGAAATTTTTGTGTATGTGTAAATTAGTCTTTACTGAAATTTTTTTTGTATATGAGTATAAACTTGTGTTTACCTTGAACTCAGCGGGTTCACGGGATGAACTTCAGGAGATTGATTGCTATTGATTTTTTTTTTGCATTTCAACTCATCTTTTACACGTGTGCTCGTCATTTCTAAGACAATAAGAAAATTGAACTTTGCATAATAGAATGTCGGAGTTGATTTTGTTGTTGTTGTTGATATGCTCTGTTGATTGAATGTGGCTTTGATGTCAATACAAGGTTATTTAAAAGCAATGAACTTTTCAATGAACTTATACGAGTTTATATTCGAACATATATTTTTTGTCAAATTCTTGGTGTTTCCCAGTTTACTGAAAATTTGATCCCACTAAGAAATATTTTCGGTTTACTTTATATGTTGATTGTTACATGTTGGAGATTGCGCTCTTAGGACAACAGTATACATATATTCACTTCAATTTATTTAATTACTATTATTTTCTCCAATTTATGGCTTAAATGGTTTGACGTTATATTCAACTGCTAAAAATTCCATCACCGTTTAAGACCTAAAAGTGAAAGAACCGACAAGCTAGACGCAGAAGGTTTAGGGGACGAAAATAAGTTTTTGGAGAAGACAATTTTTGGCTCTCTGGACTAGCACAAACGAATTCGTAATACTTAATTTTTAAGTTGTGATACATTTTTGAAGGAAAAATTATTTAAAGCACCTCAACTTTTTGTAATATAGCAACGATATATTTTCTCGGTTCTACTTACGTGAAAATATTTAAAATGACATTGAAGAACTACATATTAGTCATTTCAAAAATTAGTATTTTGAGGCAAATATCTATTGTAAAGCTGTTATTTTACAAAATGGTTTTAACTTTTTTTTGCTTGAATTGCTAAAATGAGGGGAATAAGAACAACATTATATGCAGCCTATGCAGTACTAAGTTCATAAATTTTGATTTTGAATAATTCATAATAAAATACCTATAATTCGTTAAAAGTTTATTGATTATGGGCAAATAAATTTATCCAGGTTTAAGAAAATCCTATTTGTAAGTTTGAATTTTACTCAATAAATAGTTAGTTGGACATAAATTTTAGAGAATATGGAAAAAGGTACAAAAGCAAAGGAAATTAGGATTTGAAAAAATGTTCCTCTATAGGTGCATATTAAAACTTTGGTTTAACGCTACACTAGCCTCATGAAGTAATATGTTACTAAATTTATGGAGAAACGTAGCACTAATAAGGACTTAACTCTGTAAAATAGGTGGCAGCAAGTGCTTCCTTCAGTTTTACAGAGCATGGTTACACCGTAAAATAGGAATAAACTTCTTCCTTGTATAACGGTATTCCATAAAACTAGAGGGAGCTAGGCTTCCACCAGTTTCCTGGAGTAACGTTTCCTAGTTCAGTTTTACAGTGACGCACATCTCCCTTAATGATTTTTCAGTTTTAGCTAAAATAAGTTGGATTATTATTTTTTATATTCCAATTTATTAAATAAATTAGATTATTATATTTGACGATAAAGTTACACTCTTAAAACGAACGAGCGATTTTAACTCAGTCTGAGTTAATTTCACTCCTCCAGTCAAGAAAATGCACTTCTCCTAGAGGAGGAGTGGTTTGTGTGTGTGTTAAACCTCGACATCATCACTCCAAACGAGTGATTTTAACTTAGTCTGAGTTAATATTCATTTCTTTCTAGTGTCAAAAACGCACTTGTCCTACTGGAGTGGATTTCACTCTTTTGTTTTAAGAGTGCACCCCATACGATTTTAAAATTACTTTAATTCTTAAAAATATTACACTCTTAAGACAAAAGAGTGAAATCCACTCCTATAGGAGAGAGTGCATTTTCGACACTGGAAAGGAGTGAAAATTAACTCCTAAATCGCTCGTAATCGCCCTAAATAGCTCCCTATCACCTTAATATCACCCGTTTGTTGTTAAGATTAGTCGAGGTTTAACAAAACAAAAGAGTGAAATCCGCTCCTATAGGGGAAGTGCATTTTAGACACCGAAAGGAGTGAAAATTAACTCAGACTGAGTTGAAATCGCTCGTTTGTTTTAAGAGTGTATAGCTTATCTTACCAACGGCAAATGTCAGTGTTGCTCCCTCCAGAAGGAAAGAGTCTAGGCGTTTTTAGCCCATTACCCCGCTCGCCAGAAGAGACAGTCACAAGAGAAACTCAAAGAAGGACGCCACAAACACATAGAAAAATAACAGCATTTATTGACAGACACAAACATCCACGCCTTTACCAGGATTCTAACCCCAGCCCAGAAGCTCCAAGGGCTAGCACTCTAACCATTGCACCGGCAGGCCGGCTTCTGTTACCGATAAAAAAAAATTCTTTCCATCTTTCTGCACATTCCAATCACATTAAATTAGAAATTTAATTGTGATTTCTCTGTGCGTAAAAAAATAATTCTGCGAAAAAGACAACATTTAAGGTTACCTTTAAACTGTATGAAGTGAAACAACTTGACACTTTCGTAACCTTTACGCATCCTTTTTATAGTTAATTGTTCCCGCTCATCGAATATTTAGGAATGTAGCGTAAGTGCCATTTAAGTAATTAAAATATAATTTGGCGTAACATGCGGTAAACATGTAATTATTCCCTTGCAATTGATATGAAATTCAATATTTCTAAGTAGGCTCGACACAAATGACGATTGAAGTGAATTATTTTCGCCAAAGGGGAACATACTAAAATTGACCCTTAGCCCCTATTAACTATTGCACCTCTTACGATAACTGTTTTCTTCTTTTGCAGTCTTGGATCATCAACAAATAGTTCGTGTGTTTCCCTGTGCTTCTTGAAATTCAGCTAATTGCAAGTTTAGGGTGCTTCTAGTCACGTCGGCAGGGGAAAAAACATTATGAAACAAGAGACTTGTTGATATTGAAAAGTCTAGACAGTTTGAAAATTCCATTCTGGGTATTGTGAACGTCTTGTTTTTAAATTCCTTTAGTGCTAATTTTAATAAATATGTAATAATTTGCGATTTTTCTAACTTAACTTTTATCGATGATACCAAAACCTGTCAAATAAAGGTCTCCATTACGTAGTTTTAAACTTCACTGTGGGACTGGGGAACCCAGGCGGTTAAGGCGTTCGCGTTGCATACGAAAGGTCCCAGGTTAGGGTCCAGGCATTGCAAATGTAGCTGCCAAAAACTATAAACGTAATTTAGATACCCTGGTCTAATGACGAATCAACAACTGAACGGGCACCCAAGCAAACCAGTGGTGCCATCGTGTGCTTGTTCGGAACATTCGACTCCACTGATTTTAAGAGCTCGTATGTCGCAGTGGACTCAGGAAAAATACAGACAGGCGCTCAACACAAATATACATGCCCATGCGGGATTCGAACCCGAGACTTTCTGACTGCCTGGCCCGCGCTCTGACCACTCAGTCTCTCAGTCGGCACCTATGATGTATCACTTAGATACTCGCACCTTCCCGGTTGTGGGTAGGTTTTACGTTTTCCTACTGTCTATTTCTAGAATCTATATGTGAGGAGCTGAACAGATTAACCTAGAACTTATGTTGCATTAATTAGAGCAAATACAGACAAATACGCAACATAAATATCCATGCCCATTTGTCAAAGTTTGAACCCCAAGATCTTCTGACTTCCCAATAGTAAATAGCAAAACCTGTACTTAATGAATAAAACGATTATTTCCCACAAAGGCAACTTAGAAAAACATGAAAAACAACTTCTAAGCATAAAGTTATATAAATGTTTATACAATTCGCACAAACATAAATTTGTTCAACCCCCAACAGAATAACATGTATAATTTAAGAAGGTAAAGAATGAAATTACAGTCAACTGGTGTTTTTTTTTATACAAATCCAGTATTCTTTAAGACTTGTCGTGCACATATCTAAAGCTTGTAACCATCAAAATAACCATACTTCACAACCCATTATTCAGCTAATCGTGAACAAAATCACGACTTGTGTTCTGGCTGTAGACATCTTAATCATGGCGTAACTATCACTTTCCAATTTCAATCCTCAAAAATATTTCGAATGTTTTAAATGTTTTTAACAAGTTTTCTTTCTTCTATCCACATACGTGACTGCTTGATTGTGAGTTTTCTCTCCTACCCATTCTAATGACTTCACGTACGAAAGTTTTTTTTAATACCAAGCATAGAATTCTTCGTACCTTTCTTCTATCGGTTCTTATAAACACCTGGATAGTTGAACAAAGTAATAACTTTGCTGAATTTGGAAAAAAATTTTCTTTGAAAATGTGATTTTATAACGGAGGTCTAGGAAGAAAATTTTAACAATTTCTCATATTTTATTTTCCTTTTTTTCATCCTTGTAACTATCTAAGGAGACGGTTAGTTAAAGATAATAGGTTTATCAGTGTTGATACAGATAATAAAATCTGGTAGAGGAACACACATTTAGTTAGAACATTGTGAAACCAATGCATAAAATTATTGAGAAAGATTCTTGTCTCATGCAAAAAGAAGTTTAAAGAGACAAGATTTATTTCTTTATTCTGTGTTCTCCGCATGTATGAAGACTTTTTTTTCTGTGACGGACAGGATTAGTTTTTTTAAGTTTTATCTTTTACATTTTATGAATATTTAGTTACATTAAAAGTAAGGATTGCATTATTATGAGGCCATGGAACTTATTCAAACATAATTTTAAGTTATCAAAAAGTAAAAAGGACTTTCATAAATATCAATTTAACCAATGAAAATAAGAAAAAAACTTATAACTCGGTTTATAATAAACCTTATATAACTTGGATTACAATATATCATTTAGGCATTGTTCTAGAATACAAATATAGAAAGTAGGGGGCTTAACAAAAGTTAGGTATTATATGAGTGTTTTTCATTCTACTTTTTGATACATATTTTATAAACGTTTGATGAAGTAACAAAATCGTTTTAGACTTGCAGTTACAAAAAGAATAGGTAATTTTTCCAGACTAACTGTAGAATGAATTTATACCTAAGCAGATGTGCCCATTTGTCTCCAAATCAACTTGTTTGTGGTGATGTAATTCCTTCCACTATTCATTCATTTTCATCATTTATTAGTTTGGAGAATATGGACTTTTGCAACTACACCTCTTATTTCTGACATACACTCTAAAAAATGAATGCTCAAAAACGACGAAATTTTCCTTAATTTTTACGATTCCGTTACTGGCAAATGCTCCGAGTTTTCGTTTCCTCAAAGTGAGAAAATTTGAATCGTCATTTTTGTGAGGATTTGAATGTCGTCTGGTCTAAAGAAATATTTCGTCATTTTGTACAACAATGAGATTCAGTTTCCTCAAAATCAAGATATAGAATCGTCAAATCACGATCGTAAAGTGAGGATTCGCGTTTACTCAAAAGTCACATGATAGTTTGACGAAACAGTCCTCAAAATTAACGAAATGAGGCTTGAGGATTCATAAATCATCAAAAATGAAAGTGTTATTTCTGAGAGTGTAATTTTCATATTTTTTTGGAGTCAAGAAACCCTACTTAGCAATGGTGACTGGACATTGGCCCTAATAAAAAAAAGGGATTAATATGTGGCTTAGTGTGTAAGAGTTGAATATCCCTATGATGTGTAGCGTGACAAACGAATTAACTAAGCTTTAGATTTGGCGCCTTTGTGTCGACTGCCTGAAGTTCCCCGTTTGACATACGATCTACGGATTTCTGAGAAGTTTCTAAAAGTCGTGATGCGATCTTTCAATTTTTGTTTCGCTTGTTTGTTTTGCGTCGATTTAAGTTGATCGTTTTTTTCTGGCTTAAACTCTCAAAGGCAATTATATCTAACCTTATCTATTGAGTTTTATTTATTGATGACTAAAAAGTGGTCATCAACTTTAACTGAAATGCAGTACACTCTCCGCTTATACGGTAGAGCAAAAAACCTGTCAGATTCTAGGAACCGCCGAGTGTACTCAGGACCGCCTCGAATATATAACAACTACACAGTAGCTGCTGTATTCGAAGCGGTGCTGGTGTGGTTTAACGGCGGACGGTTCTATCTCGCCCATGTTAATTTTACTAATTTTAAGAGTAGTTTTCTCTGGAACTATATGGGATATCATTATAATTTTTTTAATAGTTTGTTTCTTACATATGGCTCTTCGATTTAAACTGAGGATATTTCACAGCATAAAACATACTTTTTCAGTGATAAGTTTCAAATATTCATTTTTAAAAAAACTAGATTCCGATTAAAAGTTATAAAACTTTTTTGAGCATATATATATATATATATATATATATATATATATATATATATATATATATATATATATATATATATATATATATATATATATATATATATATATAATTCCTCAGTTTAAACCAAAGGGCAATTAATGGGTAAGAAATAATAAAACAAACCATGTTGATATATTTTATAGTTCCTGAGAAAAATGTTCCTAATTGTTGAAAAACCTTATATTTCAGGAAACGCAAAATAATAATAAGGTACAGGTACGAACTGATATACAGAGTTTTTGAAAAATGTTTATTAAAAGAAAAATACTAAACAGATAATCGATAATCTTGGTCTTAATTAATGCTATAGATATGCAGATTAAAAAAAGAAAAACAGAAAATCGTCATTTTTGACCCAAACACCCATCCGACTCCACTTAAAATACGCCGTGCTACAGTTTACCTGTTCAATATCCGTCCCATTTCTATTATCTCGAGGTTATTGGCAGAGTGCACTTGAGATATTTATGATAGCTCGGGATCTTTCCTAGAGGTTTTTTTTTTTGTTTTTAGTTTTTTCAAAGATTTTTATCCAACAATTTCAATCACAAGTTGTTTCCTATTAAAAAGCATCAAAATATTGTTATTTGTTACATCAGACATTAGTTCACGAAAAATATGTCAACCAAGGCCGTCTGTGTATAGAAGGAGACGACGGATTACCAGCGACCAGATAAGCGAGTGTAAACTGTATGCACTTTCTTCTTTTATCGTTAGTTACCTATATGTACACTTTTAAAACTGAAGGTGACGAATGGGTGCCATTTTTCACCTCAAACATATTCTGCCACCCCTAAGAATCCCGCTGAGGGTGTAATCTGTTTAATTAAAAAAAATCTGTAATTATTGGATTTCTAGTGTAATGAACTCATTGTTAAATAAACCTCTTGCATTACAATGAGTGTACATTTTATTTCTTAAACCTACAAATATAGACAATAAGCATAAAAAATCTGAATCATTCATTTCTATTAGCATTCATAAAGTAATGTAAAATGCATCATGGAATAATTAATGCCTTTGGGTAGGCAAGTATATTATTTAATTAAGCTATATTTTTTTAAATCTCAAACGTGTGTATTCTATCTATATTATAAAATGTTTGGTTATTCTCTGAAGCTGTAGTACCTGTTTATTTGAACAAAATTACCAGAGCTGTGGGCAGAATTTTTCTTTTACAGTTATTTACCATTTTGCGCACACATATTCGGCCAGTGAATCCACTTAAGGGGTCACAGGAGTCTTAAAAATGTGCAAAGAAGATACTACATAGCATAGTTTGATCTCTCTTGTAATTTTTTAACTACTCAATAAATGAGTATAATTTTTTTATATGTAATTCTACAAGATTTATTTATTATCAAACAAGTTTTAAAATTTATGAAACTTTAGCCAAAACTAAAATAAATGATATTAAACATGAAGGTACTTGAACACACTGTGATTAGGCTTGCGCGGCAAATTGTGAGGTCAAAATTGAAAAAATGACCAAGAAAATGGCTTTATATTGTACAAATATGTACAGACTAGGACTTATACCTAAATTCTCTGCTCAATTTTAATTAGAAATTATTTTAAGAACTTTTTTCTAAAAAAATTATTAAAAAATTAAAAATTTTGATTTTAAATTTTTTTAAAAATAATTTCTAATTGAAATTGAGCTGAGAATTTAGGTATAAGTCTTTGTTTGTACATATTTGTACAATATAAAGTCATTTTCTTATTCATTTTTTCAATTTTGACCTCACAATTTGCCGCGCAAGCCTAATCACAGTGTGTTTAAGTACCTTCATGTTTAATATCATTTATTTTAGTTTTGGCTAAAGTTTCATAAATTTTAAAACTTGTTTTATAATAAATAAATCTTGTAGAATTACATATAAAAAAATTATACTTATACATTGAGTAGTTAAAAAATGACATGAAAGATCAGACTATACTTTGTAGTATCTTCTTTGCACATTTTTAAGACTCCTTAGACCCCTTAAACAACCTTTCTAATCAAGCGCACATGCACTTGCAATCTCGATTAAAGTGTCCAGCAGTGGCTAGATAACCCTGCTTTTGTTCTGTCAACTTGATAGATGCAGTCAGCTTTTTCAATATGCATGAAACAAAGTTCTCTCCAGCGAAAGGCTCGCTAGGAATGCCCGAGTTGTTTGTTTGAAGACGAGCAATTGGGCTCCTTGCAGATGGGTTGAGGGTCTAATGGGTGTACGTGCTTCTCATGCTAATGAACTGTTAGTGTGTCGTTTCTTCGATGATGACCCCCTGAAGGTCACTTGAAGGCCGACCGTGCACTGGAGACAGCTGATTGTGTGTAGTACTCTTCATAAGGACACCCTTTCTGTGATCTTGCTGACGTCACGTCAACACCCTTGGTGTTAGTAATCTATACAGCGTTTTAATGCACGACTTTCGGTTTCTCCATCGGTGACTAAATTGTGAGGTTTAATGACTTCTCTGGCCTTGACTCTGAGGTAATCCCCGACAAAAGGTATTACCCTCATAATATTGAAATTACCTCATTGTACTTTGTGACTTCGGATTTATGGGCCCTTTTTGGACTATTTTATTGAACTTGATGTACAGAATCGGCAACTTTCGATACTACTTCACAGTAGTAAATGCACTTTTATTTCACGATTTCATTAAGCTATGAGAATTAAGAGAACATTATTTTTACATTGCTAACATTTCTTTCAAACAGCACTTAACCTTAAAATACATAACTGGGACCCTTCCCCATCAATTTATAGTTTTCTATTATTCTCTTTCACTCTGGAAACTATATTTGAGACTCACTGTTAGATGTAAAAACATCTATCTCGTTGTTCTATTTTTTACTGAGAAACTTTTAAGTTACTTAGACAGCATTAAAGCCATACAAGTATTCCAAAATGCCGACTTGCAAGAATTGCGTTTTAAGTCTTTCTGTAATAATTTTTAAGAATCTTTTAGTTTGTAATTGATTTTCTACAACTATTTTTGCTTACTAAACTGTTTTGCAGCAATAAATTTGCCAATGAACTGATCAAATCATATAATTTCAAGAATCCAATATGAAAAGTTAAATTAACACACGTATATGTTTGTTAAATATATCTTGTGATGTATTTTAATTTTTTATTCTATATGTTATGAGTCATTAAATAATTAAAAAGATTTTTTTTCGAGTTTTAGAAAAATGCTTTAAAAAATGCGTTTTTTTCCAAAACATTTCTTCAAATGAAAACAATTCAATAATTATAAATATAATTATGAAGATAATAAAACTTAACCTTTCTTCGTATTTAAGTAGGCTCTTGTTTACTAAGATAAAAGAAAAACTCAAAGTTATTGCAGTACTAAAATTACCAGATTTATATAATACCTGTAATGTAATGGGCCATTCTCTCTAAAAGGGACAAATCGATGTGACGGATAATTTGCTCTTTATTTTCAAATTATATATGTATGTTTTTGATTTATTAATGTAAACTGGCCCACAACCTAACTAGTTCCACTTATAAAAATATCAAATAATTATAATTTACTTACATAAAATTTCACGATTTGTCACTCCCTGACACTATCCCTGCATGATTTTACAACTTTTAACGTTTCTGTAGTTTCCGAAAATGTATCTGATGCTTTTCTACCATCAATAGTTTTATGTAATTTTATGAGTATGTAATGTCCCTGGGTTATAGAGTCACGCCTATAACACTGCTTTAAAGTTCAATTAAAAACTTATTAGACGACTAAGAAATCGAATTTAAATGGGCATGTTATTCTAAAAGGATTGAGGCTTCTAAATCATCCATCAGTTGTTTTGATCAATGAATGATAACGTTTTTACAGTACTTTTAGTATTAAAAATATCATGGGAGTCTTTTACTGTCGTCACTCACTCAATCTCATTTACTGATTATAGATTTTTTGACATAATATACTCACTTTATTGATAATAACCCCCCTTCCCAATATCCTACTAGACCTATACGTAAAATTGTCTTCATGAAATATTTCATAGACTTTTATAATATTCAACATACGCATCTAATTAAAAAATAAATAAAAACGTGAGAGACACACGAGAAGCAAAGACAGAATCCTCCTATACGCTAAAAGTGCATAAACTTTTTATGAATTGATTATTCTAAAAACATATATTTCTTGCAGAGACAATGCGAGAATATCATAACTTAGAATGTCAATGATAATGCCTTACATACTGGCACAAAAAATATTCGTTATCAAAAGTCTTTTTTATAAAATAAGTTAATTAAGGCTACTTTGTAAGGACGGGTGAAAAACGAAGCCGGCTCAAATGTGCTCCATATTTTATTACAGCAATAAATTTGCCAAAGAATGGACCAAATCGAATAATTCCACGAGCCCATTTCACACTGTAATAGATGTTTATATAATCTCGTTTTGGGGATTATAAAAGGTTTAATGAACGCACGAAGACGTTTGGATTGCAATCATCCCAAAGTGAAGTTGGTGGTTAAAATGACATTCCAGGACCTTTTTATGGGCGCCGTGAGGGTTGGAAGGGGTGAGAGATTACTTCGTAAATTCATCCACTGGGAAAGGCGAGCGCGTGTGGAGAATACTCAAGTTGATACAGTAAGACACCAGAGAGCTGAAGTCTGGGCATTTAAGTACCTTTCGAGGAGCAGTTGGAACACATTCATCAAATACCATTGATAAATGAATCGGTGAGTGCAGAAACAACGTCAGTCACAATTTTCAAATTTTTCAGGAGGAAGAAAGAACGTAATAGTTCCTCCTCTATTTCTGCACTAAACACTCGAAACAAAAGTCTGTATTTACGGAACTACTCAACAGACTAACGTAGTTTTTGCACCCAACACGCATCTTGCCTTTCTACGCTTATTTTCATTGAAACGAGTTTTCGGATTGTTTTTGACTGAAGTGGTTTCTGCACTCAGCGATTCAAATATTTCGAGGAAAGATTTTATATTTGGACAAACAAAAAGCACCATGCTCGATTTTAAAAACAATGCTCGCATTTTTGCAATATCTTTGGTCTATAGCAGCTCCATATACACTGTTCTCAAACTTGAAAACATGTGTGCTTTAATTTTCGAGAATGCATATACGTATTAAAGAGGGCCTATGTTTTCATTTTTGAGAATGTATATACTCATTTTATAAACTATGTTCCCACTTTTGAAAGTGTATGTACTTATTTTAGTAACTAGAACTTTGAAAGTAAGTTTACATTTAGTTATAAAGTTTTACTTATCTTGGTTGAAGTAGAGTAAGTAGAGTAGTAGTAGTAATTACAATCCAGTGTAGATATTTAACTTATTTAAAAATTTAACTACTTTTTTTAAGCTGGTATGTGACATTATCAACTACTGTTTAAATCGATTGTTCAAAATATCAACTTTATTAAAATTGAATTTGCTTCTCCATATTCTATAGGGAATGAAAAATATATTCATATGCTAGTAAATATCATTCCAATTGCTGCTTCCTGAATGATTTTATAAACAAATAAACTATTGGTTAATATTTACCCCGGTTTGTAGTTTAAAGGTGAAATAAAAACAGAGTTTGTATTTATAGGGTTAGTTATCAATAGTAGTCTTTACAGTTATTAATTACTTAACGAACACAATTGAAGAGCTCAGTGGAAGACCATGATAAGTAACAAAAAGGTGAAAACGAGAAAAAAAGCTTTAAATTTCTAGTTTGCACTCTGATCAGTTGACCCCCCCCCCCCCCCCCCCCCAGTACTTGCAAACAGTAAAAAGTGTACTAAACTTAAAGTTATTGAAAAAGGGGAAACTTGTTATCATTATATAAAGAAGTTAGTAATATGTTCATTGACAAATAAATCTAATGTTTGTTTTTCAAAATTGTCACTTAGCACATTTGTCCACTAAGCTCTTCAATTCAAGCTGAAGCTGTTTTGTCCGCTCAGAAAAGTATCTGCGAAAAAACAGATTGTTATTTCCTAACATCTTGTTTGTTGGTGAAATGATTGAGCAAAATGGACGAGCTACTCATACCAATTTTATATAACAATGCAGAACAAGAAACAAAAAAAAAAGCACTCATAAGATGTTGTTGCCTGATAGAGGTGAAGTGACATTGACTGATTAACTGATCAATTATTTTTTTTATAACCGCTACTAAATTTCCTTATTTTGTGTATCTGCCTAGTTGCTAAATTAATTGGTAGGAGGGCGCAGTAGAGAATATGTAAGGTATTCCTTTATATATACTCACACCCAGGTAATTTAACGATCTGTATCAATTGAAAACAGAAGCTGAAAGTATTTGGCTCAATTAAATGTAACGAAGATTGTAGTTAATGTACTGAAACGTATTTTGTCCATCTGGTTTTTAAAATGGTTTTTCTGGTTAAAAATTTTATTTTAAATATACTACATACTAACAAATTAAAAAAGGGACAGTGGGTAGCTTAGTGGTTAAGGCCTCGTTCCCGGAATCGGAAGGTCTCGCGATCGAGCCCCGATTCCACTGAAGACCCACCGAGTATATGCAAAGTACGTGCTCGGGAAATCTGTGGATCCGAAAGTCCTGTGGGAGGTCATGGCTCAGTTTCCCAGGGTACAGGTCTCTGGAGACTACCTATTTTCCTCCCCTTTAGGGGCATGTCTAAATTGCGGAGGTGGCGATAGATGGCAGCATCTGTCACTTACGTGTGTTGTGTCTGTTTTACTTGACGACGGTTTATATACGGGTCTCTGACCAAGCACACAAGCCTGAATATATTGGAAAATTTTGAGATGATCGGTAGATTGATATGAAGCAAAACCATATTTAAAAGAAATAATCGCAATCCTAAGCAAACGTGCATAACATCAAACATTTTTACAGACATAATCTGTGACCAAAGTCTGTTTCTGCCTTGTTGATGACTTTCAGAAAATTTTCTTTAATTTCGTTAACCTTTTTTTGACGTAACTTAAAAACTATGTTCAAAATTAGGATACATTGTCCCTAAGACAAATCACAAACTACTTTTATGTACAACGTTAATATGTGCACTTAATTTTGACGGTTATTCAAATAAGCAAACCGAAGAGTCCAATGACCTTAAGGTAACCATTCAAAGATTCATGCTTTTATATTCCGCAGAACCAGACAGCAAACTTTTTCTTCATCATGGTACTTTCCAAAGAAAACAGAGATCCAGTATAATCCCATATTTAATCTTACATTTCAACGTCATCTTTCTGCATTGGCTTTAAAAACCCACTTCCTCACTTTCTCTAATCTGACGCAGAAATCTGCAAGTCTAGGATTGAAATGCTCTCTTCAGCTCGCCCTTTATTTGCAGAGCTCTCGGCAGGGACTCGAGTCAGTTGGTCAGCAGTCTGTGAAGGTCAAACGACTTTCAACTTCAACGGATTTCATTCAGACTGTTATCATTTCACCCTTTGAATAGTCTAATTAAGTAAAGGATGATAAATAATAGCGTTTAATTGTGCGGTTTCAGATTAATACCGTTTAACACGTTGACAATATTAAATAAGGCTAAAAACTATTTCAGGCCCAGTTTAATTTTTTGTCTTTGGTCTCCTACAAAATATGCCTGAATTTGAATAACATTGTCTATGGAAAGTAAAGATAACTCTTAGGGGGTGTTCAGACTACGACATTATAAACGACAATTTGGCGACCGTCAAGCGATGCACTAGCTGCCGGTTGAAGCCAAAACGTAGTTTTTTTTTCCTCAAAAGCATGCGTCTGGATCTCTTTGGTCTGGATATTTACCTATGCCGGTGTTGTGCTACGAACGTGGAATGGGGTGAAAATATTTCATTGCTTGCTAAAGCAATATATGAACTCTTTTCACCCCAATGCTAATAAAATAAATACATATTATCATCAATAAAAGTTTTAAAATCTAAATTTTTCCACTTAATTTTAAATGTTATTTTTAAAAACTCTGCTGCTGTCAAAATAACATTAAAAGCAGGCATAAGTTTCAAGAAAAAGGATGAATAAAATCACAAGCAAAAATACTTTGCCCAAATTCCAAACTAAATGCTGAAATTTACAGTCTTGAAAATTTAATTGATTGAGAGAGAGAGATAAGTAGTTTATGTACTTCTACTTCAATTAACTTTTTTTATTATTTTCATCTTTGTTTTTTATTGAAAATGGGGTTGTTTTTTACGGAGAATCTGGCAACAGCTTCGCTTTCTTGTTTTCCTACTTAAGAAACTTAAGAAGTTCTAATGCGGTATCCTGACTACGACATCATTGACCACACCTGTGCGCTCATGCTCATACGATTTGTACAGGTATGCGCGTGCATTGAAGTAGGTTCGCGCAGGTGTTGTCGTAGTCAGGACACTGCTTTAGAATTACTTTTGTTTTGGTAAAATTGGTTGGTTGGTAGACCTATGCTCAGGTTAGTGTGCTTGGTCAGCACACAAACCAGATTATTTCTACCAACCAACCAACCTATTTAACCAAAACCAAAAGAAATTCTAAAGTTTCTAAAATTCTGAAGTAGGAAAACATGAACGCGAAGCTGTTGCCAGATTCTCCGTGAAACAACCCCATAGCAACCCTACAACAAGTTAATACAGCTTTAAATAGGAAAAGTTGCAACTATCTTTGATTCTTTACTTGCAATTTTTTTAGGGTTATTTGACGAGAATGGAATTTATTTGCTTTTTTGGCTTCCGATTTGGTTATTCGAAAAGTTGCAAATGATAAATTCGGTTTTTCTCTCTCAAGTTACCATAGAGCAAGACACAACGAATTAGAGTACTCTCGTAGACATTTGAAGAGTACACGGGAAGAACCGCTCGATTTTTTAGGAGTCTTACCTTATGTGTCTGCTTGGCGGACATTGGCGACAGAAAACCGGTTTTTATTTCGGTTCTTCATTCGCGGAACAAACGTGCTGCTCGTGTCCACTGATATATGGCGTGAATCAGGGTTGTCGCAAAAGAAAAAGTGAGTAACCGGTTTCTTTATACCAGTTTAAGCAATTTCTCGCTACCATTGCCTAAGAGGCCTATTGAGGATAGCCTTCTACGAAATCAAGTGGTTTTTCCCTTGTTCACTCTCAGAAATAACACTTTCACTTGTTACGATTCATGAATCCTCAAGCCTCATTTCGTTAATTTTGAGGATTGTTTCGCCAAATTATCACGTGACGTTTGAGTATAAACACGAATCCTCACTTTTACGATCTTGATTTGACGATTCTGCATCTTGATTTTGAGGAAACGGAATCTCATTGTTGTACTCACATGCTCAAAAGACTAGATATTTCTTTAGATTAGACGACATTCAAATCCTCATAAAAATGACGATTCAAATTTCCTCATTTTGAGGAAAGGAAAACTCGGAGCGTTTGCCAGTAAACGAATCGTCAAAATTAAGGAAAATTTCGTCGTATTTGAGTATTCATTTTTGAGAGTGCACTCTTCATTTGAGACATACGTTAATAAACTAAACAACCGTGCGTCACAGTTGAGGTGCAGTCACCGTGCGTCAATGTGTTCGTTGACGCATGCATGTACAAATTACGACGTTTTTGTTGTCGGTGTTTGCAGTGATGACTTAGTCTGGACACTCTCTTACAACAAATTCAAAAAAAGATTAAAAGAAGTGAGATATTTTACTCACGAATCCTCTTGGACACAAAAGATGTGAGTTAGATATCACTCACATGGCAGTCAACGGACAAGAGATGGAGATAGTTTGAGATTAGAGATAAAGATGGTTTGCCCTGGAGTGGATTAAAAAAAAAAAAAAAACATTATGCAAAAACATAGTTTATTCTGGAAGTACATGGATAAAGGAAGTCTACTGGAATCCTTTATGAATAAATTCAACCTTTTCTGTCCCAGCGTGTGGCTGATAAAGTTGAATGTAGTTCCATTTTTAGTGGCTCAGCCTCGCGAAAAGTATGCAAATAGTTCCTCAAGGGTGTGAAGAACTATTTCCTTAAGGGATCATAGAAGTGCAAAGAAGCTACTACAAAGCATAGTTTGATCTTTCATGTAATTTTTTAACTGCTCAATATAAAAGTATAATTTTTTTATTTGTAATTCTACAAGATTTATTTAATATAAAACAAATTTTGAAATTTATGAAACTTTAGCCAAAACTAAAATAAATGATATTAAGCATAAAGCTATTTGAACACATTGGGATTAGGCTTGCGCGGCAAATTTTGAGGTCAAAATTGAAAAAATGACCAAGAAACTGACTTTATATTGTACAAAAATGTACAAACAAAGACTTATACCTAAATTCTCAGCTCAATTTTATTTAGAAATTATTTTGTAAAAATTTTTAAATCAAAATTTTAATGTTATTATTATTTTTTTTAGAAAAAGTTCTTAAAATAATTTCCAATTAAAATTGAGCTGAGAATTTAGGTATAAGTCCTAGTTTGTGCATATTTGTACAATATAAAGTCATTTTCTTGGTCATTTTTTTCAATTTTGACCTCAAAATTTGCCGCGCAAGCCTAATCCCAAAGTGTTCAAATAGATTTATGTTTAATATCATTTATTTTAGTTTTGGCTAAAGTTTCATAAATTTCAAAATTTGTTTTATATTAAATAAATCTTGTAGAATTATATATAAAAAAATTATACTTGTATATTGAGTAGTTAAAAAATTACATGAAAGATCAAACTATGCTTTGTAGTACCTTCTTTGCACATTTTTAAGACTCCTATGACCCCTTAAGGGTTGACCGGATAATGGATATTCCAGAGAAATTATACTTAAGGGGTCTAAGGAGTCTTAAAAATGTGCAAAGAAGATACTACAAAGCATAGTCTGATCTTTCATGTCATTTTTTAACTACTCAATGTATAAGTATAATTTTTTTATATGTAATTCTACAAGATTTATTTATTATATAACAAGTTTTAAAATTTATGAAACTTTAGCAAAAACTAAAATAAATGATATTAAACATGAAGGTACTTGAACACACTGTGATTAGGCTTGCGCGGCAAATTGTGAGGTCAAAATTGAAAAAATGAATAAAAAAATTACTTTATATTGTACAAATATGTACAAACAAAGACTTATACCTAAATTCTCAGCTCAATTTTAATTAGAAATTATTTTTTAAAAAATTTAAAATCAAAATTTTTAAATTTTTATTAATTTTTTTAGAAAAAAGTTCTCAAAATAATTTCTAATTAAAATTGAGCTGAGAATTTAGGTATAAGTCCTAGTTTGTACATATTTGTACAATATAAAGTCATTTTCTTGGTCATGTGTTCAATTTTGATCTCACAATTTGCCGCGCAAGCCTAATCACAGTGTGTTCAAGTACCTTCATGTTTAATATCATTTATTTTAGTTTTGGCTAAAGTTTCATAAATTTTAAAACTTGTTTTATAACAAATAAATCTTGTAGAATTACATATAAAAAAAATTTTACTCATTTATTGAGTAGTTAAAAAATTACAAGAGAGATCAAACTATGCTATGTAGTATCTTCTTTGCACATTTTTAAGACTCCTGTGACCCCTTAAACTACTTTGGATAAACTTTATCTTTTCGGGTTTAGAGACTTACTTTTAGAATATCAGTTTTGTCCTTAATATGACATTTTTTTTTATCTTTGCTTCTTATAAAATAGCGGCTATGCGTCAAAAATTGATTAAAACTACTTTAAAATTGTTGAATGTGAGTAAGTACTTACTGAGAAATAGACATATGAAAACAGACAAAAAAAAGTTTAAATAAGAACGTTCGAACAGATAAAAAAAACACAAATTGTATATAGACCAATAATTCCTAAAGTAAGTACATTATATTTTTTTTATCGCCAGTTTTCCATACCTAATAATTATTTTCGTCAATAAGCCTACTTAAGTAGCTTAACTAGCACTTGTATTAGTTGCTCAGCATGAATATATGATTGAAAATATGATTACAAATGAAAAAATCGCCTTAATCTAAAGCTATTTATGACGCTCTTTTCTTCAAATAATACATACCTTTAAATTACCTTTGAGGCAATTACTGCGATTAGCATAATGAAACTTAATCAATCATTATGCTATTTTTACTGCCATACTCAGTCGTTGTGCGCCCTTTAACTCGAAAAACACGATAGGAGACATAATAGCATTTTGCACAATTTGGAATATGTTCAGCCTGAAACTTACATGAACAATTTACTTTTTACATCAATTAACGCTCATCGAAAAATTCCAGTGTGCATGTTATTTACAAGACTTAATGTTTCGCAACTTATTAGGCTGGGTAGTTTCAATTACAAAATACAAAATCTAAGGTAATGAAAGTATTGCGATGGGGTCGAAAATCTAAAATGGAGATTATGTGAAGAGTGCAGGGGAATGACTGCTTGATTTAATTGAATTCTTCCGTATTTGTAACTGCTTGGCAGACATTGGCGACAGGAAACTAGTTTTTCTTTCGGTTCTTCATTCGCGTTACAAACGTGTGACTCGTGTCCACTGATCTCTGGCGAGAATCAGGGTTGCCGCAAAAGAAAAACAAAGCGAGTAACCGGTTTCTTTATACCAGTTTAGACGATTTCTCGCTACAATAGCCAAAGAGGCCCTATTGAGGAAAGTCTTCTACGAAATCAAGCGGTTTTTCTCATGTACTTTTCATGTGATTTCCACACGTTATGGAGGAAAAACTGATTCTTAAAAAGTAGTTTTTGTGAATTGGTCTGTCTGCCTGAAACCACTGTACAGGTGGAACTAAAGGAGATAGGGACTTCAAATTCGGCGCACGAGTTCTTAGAGAATGCGGACTCCATAAGATCTTTCATAAAATTGTACCTGTGTAAGGGATACTCTGTCATAGAACTTTCTTGGTTTAAAGCACATAGCTGAAAACGAAAAACGATGCACTCCAAATTTGGTACACGAGTTTGCAGTACCTGTCAGACGTCATTATAGTAAAGTTTTTAAAAAATCACATATGCACCTCAGCTGCTTTAGAACTTGTTAGGCTTCAAAGTTATTGAAATTAACTTATGAGATACGTAATTACCTTTAGTGTGTGTTTATTTATTTAGTGTAAATGAAAGTTTTTCAGTGTTACACACCCATAGTTTATTTTTACTTTTAATTACCAAATATGAAATATAAGGTAATGAAAGTAATGAGATGGGTTCTAAATTCGAAATTAGATATTTTGTGTTTTCCACACGTTTTGGAGGTTGCTGATTCCAAAAAAGTGGTTTTTGAATATTAGTCCGTCCGTCTGTCTGATATCCCTTTACTTTTCAAACTACAAGAACTACAGGCTTCAAATTCAGTACCCAGTCCAGTTGGACGTCGTAGTAATTATTTTTAGACATGTGCGCAGGCTCAAAGACCAGCAAACAGAAATTTTTATGTTTTTATGTTATTGAAAATGGCCTTACATATAGGATGCATTACACGTGTGTATGGATTAATTTAGGTAATTGAAAGTTTTGTGCTGTTGCACATCCCTAGTTTTAGTTCAATAGGATTAACTCCTTTTGCATCAGCTTTTGAGATTCTATTGAAATTGCTCAAGTAAGTGTAACTTAATTCTCAACTTAAAAATGACATATGTTATTATTTTTCATGAAATATAAAATTACTATTTAAAAATTTTTTATTTGCAAATGAGAAGAAAAATACATTTTTTTTAAAAATTAAATAGTTATATTTCAAAGTTTTTTTGTTTTAAGTTGCGTAAACAACTATCTGACTACGATTAGTTAGGAATTCAGGACTTTTCGGACCCTCGGAAATAGCTAAATTCTGTTGTGTGATAGTTGATATAGAGCAAAGGCTTGCTGTGCCTAATTCAGCTTACGAGACCAGGGGCCATGCGTTAGCATGAATTTTGTTTCAGGGAATTCTTTTTCATTTATTTTAAATTTTATTTGAGGTAGATTACAACTATATCTGTACTTATGTCTCAATATTTGCTGGTAATATGGCAATGCTTAAAATTTACTTTTTGTAAAGGTTCTCTTATTGGTAATTTCTTTCTATTAATTAACATTCTAATAATTTTCTAAGGAATATATTTCTAATATTTTCCACCCCAAAAGTTTGTGAAATAGAAAAAATGAATAAATCGCTTGATTCATACACCATTATGTTTAAAATATTATTAAAATTACAAAAAGTCTTAAAGGTCATTATACAGATAGATGTATGATGTTAGAATACCAAGCACGGCTTATAAAAGTTCGAGGAACTAAATTTCCATTGTATATGTTTAATGTAAATTGAAATAAACATATTATTTCTGAATCCTTGCTCTATCATTATATATAATAATACGTTTTATTTATCGAAAAACACATTGGTGTCTATATCTCTCCTCCCCTCCCACACACACAGTCTGAAATTAATAGAAATTCCAAGTATAATAATGCTTTGTTCAGGATGGTGCCTGAGTGTTGGAAATTACACAGGACAAATGTAAATTAAAATTCTTTTTATTCAAGATTTGAGTTTCAGTCAAATATTTACCTTTTTCCTTGATTATAGGTGTAATACCAAGAGACGCCTCGGAAGCTCTTGGAATTACACCTGTAATTTTCTCAATTTCTCTCCCCTCCCCCCCCCCCCCCTTCGACTACCACACCTATTCCTTTATTCTATTCTTCGATTAGTTTGGTAGTGCTGTAACTGACTACCGAAAAATGGTTGGTTCGGTGACTTTCAACATCAGTTTTAATCTTAAACCCATTATTTATGAAAACGTCAATTGTGATTTCGTCAAACTAATATTATGTTGTCTTTGACTGATACTAAAGAACTGATCGATATAAAAAAAACTCTTGAACTTTGTTGTGAACTTGAAACTGACTTTAGGAGGTCTGACCCTTAGCTAAATTAAATTTAGATTAGTGAGAAAATCTTTTGATGCAAATTCCAAATAAAATTGCTTTTGAAGGTGACATTTGGTCGGCTGATGAACCCGAATGATCGTACGAGTATATTCTACGAAAAACAATTGTCTTATATAAAAAAATTAGTTTAAACTGTATACACGGCTTCCTGGGTAGCCTTCATTACCAAATGCTATCTAAAAATAATTGTTTTAATGAAAACCTATTATTTTCCAAACTTTAGAGATGTTGTGTTGTTTGATTTCGCATGCCCGAGGTTCGCCTTTTGAACTTTTAAGGAAATGTACATAGTAAATAATTAAATTTCAATTACTTTTAGTTTGGGATACTTTATCTATAATCCCACTTTTTGAAATCGGTTCGAATGTTTTGTGCAAAATTATTATTCGAGCCAATCTCAAAAAGTGGGATTTTAGAGACCTGTATGTCAGCTAAATTTATCATTTAAAAATTCGTTTACAAAAATATTCAATAAAGCCGGAGAAATGTGGCTTAGAAAATAATATTTTTATTGAATTAACACATGGGCACTTCGGTTTGAAGACCCGTGGTTAATTCTGTATGAATAACTGTATACCTAACAACAGTAAAGCTACATTAAGGCCACCCTGTACATTCCGAAATTCTTTTGACACATGAAACCGAGTATTGTTAGATTTCCATTGGGGCCCGAATGGCCGAGTGGTTTGGACCATAACGCAAGCAGTCTGCGCACTGTAACGGGTGAGGGTTCGATTCCCGCCTTCGCCCTGGGTGTAACATGAAATATAAGGTGAAAGTATTGCGATGGGGTTGAAAATCCGAAAACGTGATTTTGTGTTTTCTACACGTTTTGAAGAGTGCTGATTCCGAAAAATTGAATCTTTGAGCATTGGTGTGGTACAGTTACCACAGCCGGACCAAGTGAGCACAATGTTTCGGATCGTTATCTTGCTGGAAGCAAAAGTCATTATTAGATCCCAATTTTTTAAAACTTTGTTTTAGATTGTTTTTAATATGTCTAGATAGACCTTATGGTCCATTATGCAGACAATAAACAGAAGATTACCAACGCCATTGGTGGTCATGCAGCCCCAAACCATTACCCCACCACCACTATGTTTCACTATTGCTATTATATTCCGTGTGTCAAATGCTGTAACCTTCTTGCCTTTTAACCAAATATGCTAAATTGACTTTCATCAGAAAAAATAACAATTTTCCAAAACTCTGGAGTTTTATTTATAAGCTGATTAGCAAATGTCATACGCTTTTTCTCATTAACATCAGAGGCATATGGCTTCTTGCAAGCTACTCAACAGTGCCATTCAGCTTTTCTAAGTATTTTACATACAGTGTCTCTTTGCAAAACTACTTTCTATATAAGCTTCAGTTTGTTTAATGTAACACCAGGATTAATCTTCACATACACTCTTAAAACAAACACTCCTAATTTAACTCAGTCTGAGTGGATTTCACTCCTCCAGACTGGAAAATGCACTTCTCCTTTTGGAGTGGATCCTTTGTGTGTTAAACCTCCGACAGGATCACTCCAAACGAGTGATTTTAGCTCAGTCTGAGTAAATATGCATGCCTTTACGGTGTCGAAAATGCACTTCTCCAACTGGAGTGGATTTCACTCTTTTGTTTTAAGAGTGTACTTCACCACACTCCGATTTTTTCGGCGGGTTAGCTTTGAGGGGCGTCCCGAAAGGGGCTTTGATACAAGGGATCCACTTCCTTTCGAAGTTTTCACCACTTTTTGAACTAAAGAGTGAGTTCTGCCTATTCGACCCATTTCACGAAATGACCCTAGCCTTTCACCCTAGCGACGTAATTTTAGGATAACTTTTCTATCGTTCGGAGATATTTCTTTATTCGTGGAATTCATCACACAATTATTACAGTTGACCTATGACTTTTGTAGGGGGGGGGGGCAAAATAAGCCGAGCACTGCGACCAGAGGTCGATTGTACTATCCCCTGGAAATAAGAATAAATCCCTACCACTTTATGAAAAGAGGCCTGTAGCTGAAGCAAAATTCAGCAAGGACCGAATTGGAATTTCTTGAAGCTCCCAGGGTTCAAGTAAATGACGACCAAGGTGTTCAATCTATAAGCAGAGAAGTATTCACACTCGCAAAGAATATGAGCAGCAGTTTCTTCCTTGAAACTACAGCCCCTGCATAAAGGATCATTAGAAACCTTCATAATAGAAAGATGCCTTATAAGAGTACAATGGCCCGTAAGAAGACCAACAGCTCTACGAATACCATTGTGGTTAAGCCCAAGAAGTTCCTTATGGCGAGAGCTTGGACAGCCAGAATTAAGCTCTCTCGCCTGTCGTTGGTTAGTCGAGTGGAGCCACTCGTTGAACTGAATATCTCTAAAGATAGAGTAGACAGTCCCTCTAATGCTCTCACAAGAGATGCCCAGGGCTGGTTCTGGACCAGCAAAGGGGGTATTGGAACCCAATCTAGCCAACTCATCAGCCATTTCCTTTCCTAATATCCCAGAGGGGCCAGGGACCCATAAGGTAACCTAGTTGGAAGAAGCAAGACTACAGAGATTACTGTAGCATTCCCAAACTAGAGGTGAAGAGTAGTTGGGCTTTAGCAGAGCTAGTAGTGCGGCTTGGCTATCAGAACAAATGAAAATAGTCTTGTTGTGATAGTCCCTGTGCAAGCAAATATAGCAGCACATAAGGATGGCAAAAATTTCAGCTTGAAAAACTGTGGAGTAGCTACCAAGAGGAAAAGACAGTTTTGTCCCATCCAATGGGCAACACACTCCAGCACCTGTGGAATTCAACATTTTTGAACCATCGGTGTACCAGACAACATTTTGTCAGTGCAGTAGAGGTCATTATACCAAACACAACGTGATGGAAAGAGGACTTCAAAAGGTTTATGAAAACCAAATTTGACCTGCATGGAGTCACAGGGCATACTGAGAGAGTGATGCTCCGTGATTTTTTTTTGTTCAAAGAACCCCATGAAAGATAGATGGAGTAGTCTTTCCATAGACCAAAGTTTTTTAGCCTTCCTACGCAAATGATAGCTTCTGCCTCAATGCGCATATCCAAAGGAATCATCCCTAGGAGCAATTCCAAGGTTGCAGAAGGAGTAGTTCTGAGGCAACCCGAAATTGAAACACAAACCATCCTTTGGATTTTTGCGAGATTCTGCTGGCAGACTAGTTATTTAGTCCTAGACCACCATACGACTGAGCCGTAAGTGATAATAGGGCAGATGATCATAGAGTAGATCCAATGGATAACCTTAGGTTTCAGGCCCCATGTTCTTCCAATAGCATTTCTGCAGCTCCAGAAAACTCTATGGGCCTTGCCAATGCAAAAATCGGCTTGCTTCGACCAATTCAGCTTTTTGTCAAAAATGATGCCCAGGAACTTCACTTCGTCGGAACAAGTAAGGGTCTGGCCAAAGAGTTTGACATTGACAACAGGAATGGTTGTCTTTCTAGTGAAAACCACCATCTTGGTTTTTTTGTGGGTTAACAGGAAAGCCCTTCACGGTTACACCATGCTTCAATATCCCGAAGATCCTTGTTCATAATATCACAAAGATTGTCAATGAATTTGCTCCTCGCAACGATTACGTCATCATCTGCATAACCAATACAGGAAACAACAGATTGATCAACCACCAGGCACCACAAACTTGGGGACAGAACTCCGCCTTGTGGACATCCTGCCACAGCCTGAACAGTCAGGTTGTCACCAAGTAAAGAGGCACTAACAAGCCTTGATGAAAGAAGATTATAAATCCAATTGACAATGACTTTGTTAGCGCCTCTGAGCTCAAGAGCACGAATGATAAAGTTGGTGGGAACCCTATCAAAGGCTCCTTCAATATCAAGAAAGACAGCGATAACAGTCTCTTTGGCATTAATATTCTTCTCTAGGATGAAGGAGAGGTCATATAATGCCGTATCAGTGGATTTACCTGGTTGATAAGCATGCTGAGAAGCGGACAGGGGAAACCCTGATAGAACAGACTCTCTGATATATTTATCTATGAGCTTTTCTAGAGTCTTAAGAAAGAAAGACGAAAGACTTATGGGTCTGAAAGACTTAGCCTCATAGTAATGGTCTTTCCCAATTTTTTGGATGAAAATTACTTTTGTATGATTCCATGCAGAAGGAACATGTTCATAAGCAATGCAGGCTCTATAAATTTTACAAAGAATAGGAACCAGAATAGAAATCCCCTTAATAAGGAGAGCCGGGAATATCCTGTCCATACCGGGGGGTTTAAAAGGACTATGAGAATTGATGGTCCACTTGACTTTGTCAGGGGTAACAATCGTTTTTGCGGTAACCCAGTTGACTTGTTAATCAGGGTAACTTTCCGAGTTACAGCGGTGTCAGCATCTCTAGAGCTTGGAAAGTGAACTCTGAACTTTTCATTCAGGATCTCCTTACCAGAGCAGGCAAAATTAAAATTAGGGAGCTTGATCGTGTTAAGACCACAGTTCTTATCTTTGGTCATTATTTGACGATTTTAGAAGTTGCAGGAACATCCTCAATACTATCACAATAGGATTGCCAGGATTTAAACTTGGCAGTTCTAACTGTCTTGTTATATTCTGTGAGGGCAGAGCGATACTCAGACCACTTACCTTTCTTTTTGGCTTTGTTAAAAAGCCTTCTACATTTGCGTCTTAAAGAAGAAAGTTCTTTACTCCACCAAGGAACTACTTTACGTGTGGTTACACGAGAAACAGGGCAATTTTGGTGGTAAGATAGAAGAATGGCATTCTGCAGTTTGTCGACTGCCATATCTACATCAAAAGAAGAGGAGAGCTTACCAGGCAGACCAGATGTCTCCAACTCCAGCTGCATTAATTAGGAATCCCAGTTGGTTTTAATTGGATTCCTACCCTCAGTTAGGATCCGCGAAGGACCTAAAACTGAGAACATAATTAGTTTGTGATCGGACAAAGTAATTTCGTCTGAAACTTTCCAATTATGAACATAGTCAGAGCAAATATTATTGCACAGAGTGATATCAATGACCTCACTACGATTGGTAGTTACAAAGGTAGGTTTATTGACAATATTGAGAATACTTAAGTTATATAATTAAGAATATGTTCAATAAGAGCCTCACCCCGTTTGTTGCAGTCACTGCTGCCCCAGAGGATGTGATGCGGGTTTGCATCAAAACCAAGAATGCCTTTTGTTTGCTTTGCAGCACAAAGCTCTAGAATGTCAATGATAGTATTAGAGAGCGGATCAGGATTTTCATAGGGGAGATAAGCAGAGAGCAAAATCATCTCATCCCTAGGACCCTGAGATGTGTTGTAGAGTACTTTGATGGCCACACAATCACCATTGAGATAGTCAACCATGTTGATTGCATTAACCTTGGAGTTTACAAGAATGCAACTTCTGAGTCTTACGCAATTTCTATCATAGAAGGTATTAAAACCTTTAATCCCTAAACCCATAATTTTACTGTTACTGATCCAAGGTTCTTGCACAAGTGCTATGTAAAAAACACCAGTAGACAGTTTTTTGCTGAGGATAGCAGAAGCAGCCTTACTATGGTGTAAATTAATTTGACAGACGTTAAGATAAGAGCACATAATGCAAGATGAAAAGTCAGAGGAGCTAATCTGCTCCTTCATCCTCTTCCATTAGGAAGTGCTCGTCGCCCTGAGAAGAGGGTGATGCTTTCGTGGTAGAGCCTGAACTGACAGAGTAAGTATCAAAGTTCAGTGCTTCAAGAGCATCAGACACTGATATATTGTCCTCCATCACAGAGGAGAAAGGATAATCAACTTTAGTGTCGAATACCAGTATAACAGAGGTATTTTCCTCCACGACAGAAACAGTTTGAGAACTAACCTGAGTGGGTGGAGGTTGGTCTTCAGCTGATAAACTCTCCATTTCCTCTGGAGGAGCGGGAGTCTGTTCCACTTCTGGAGTCCCTTTAGAAGGGGGGGTTGGGGTTGGAGAGGATCTTGAAGACCCTTCTATCCAATCCCGTATAGGCAGCGAAGTCGGCTGCTTTAATGGCTTCAGCGGACTCAAAGCTAACCTCGAAGATCCAGCGTATGGAGATATTAAATAAATCTTATAGAATTACATATAAAAAAATTATACTTATATATTGAGTAGTTAAAAAATTACATGAAAGATCAAACTCTGCTTTGTAGTACCTTCTTTGCACATTTTTGAGACTCCTATGGGGTCATAGGAGTCTTAAAAATGTGCAAAGAAGGCACTACAAAACATAGTTTGATCTTTCATGTCATTTTTGAACTACTCAATGTATAAGTATAATTTTTTTTTGTAATTCTACAAGATTTATTTATTATAAAACAAGTTTTAAAATTTATGAAACTTTAGCCAAAACAAAAATAAATGATATTAAACATGAAGCTATTTGAACACATTGTGATTAGGCTTGCGCGGCAAATTGTGAGGTCAAAATTGAAAAAATGACCAAGAAAATGACTTTATATTGTACAAATATGTTCAAACAAAGACTTATACTTAAATTCTCAGCTCAATTTTAATTAAAAATTATTTTAAGAACTTTTTTCTAAAAAAATTAATAAAAATTTAAAAATTTTGATTTAAAATTTTTTTTTAAATAATTTCTAATTAAAATTGAGCTGAGAATTTAGGTATAAGTCCTTGTTTGTACATATTTGTACAATATAAAGACATTTTATTGGTCATTTTTTCAATTTTGACCTCACAATTTGCCGCGCAAGCCTAATCACGATGTGTTCAAATGGCTTCATGTTTAATATAATTTATTTTAGTTTTGGCTAAAGTTTCATAAGTTTTAAAACTTGTTTTATAATAAATAAATCTTGTAGAATTACATATATAAAAATTATACTTATACATTGAGTAGTTAAAAAATGACATGAAGGATCAAACTATGCTTTGTAGTATCTTCTTTGCACATTTTTAAGACTCCTATGACCCCTTAAGCTTTAACTCATACTTAGAAGCTTTAACCATGTGCAGTTGAGTGAAACCACATACTCTATAGCCTTCGAACCTTATAAATTTAAAACAAAGTCGGGAGATTCTTTACTTCCTATTTAAAATAAGTGTTTTTTTTGTTTTTTTTTTACAAATTGCTGTACTTTCACTTGATTTTTCTTTGCATTCTAATCGTTTGAATGAAGAGAAACAACTCTTACTTATTCAAAATTAACTACTCGTTTAACAAAACAAGGTGATTTTATTCTTCAACAAAGTGTAAATGATTGAGCTATAGTATATCGTTTCACATAGTAGTTAAACAAATTGGACGTTTGTTACTTTAAGCTTTTATTTGCAATGATGACGGGGAATAGAGTAAATGATTTAATTATATTTAATTAATTCGACGCATATAATTCATTAATTTTCAAATAAGTGTAATCGATGAGGAATGGTTGCGGTTACATATGTATTAAGGTTTATGTGCTTGGTCAAGTTGACCCTTTTATAAACCTTCGTCAAATAAGACAGACACAACATACACACATAAGTGTATCCATTTAATTTTTAGAGACAGTTGCCAACAAGAGGATCCGCAGAATTGACTTGCCACTCCCTGAGGTATTGATTTGATATGGGAACTTGGATGACTTTGTGACCACGACGGATTTAGCGTGCACCAGTCACCATTAGCGTACACGGGGGTCTTTGGACGGCAGTGGGACTCGAACTCGCAACCTTAGGGATGCCAGTCCAAGACTTTACCAAACAGGCTACCTCGGCCCTAAAAGATGAGGAGTTAGGGTAATCATAGAGTTAGAAAAGAGAATAGAGCGGCCCATGTATGTGCACAGCAACGCACAAAAGAAGCAGGCTAGAGCGAAAAGTCTTGGGATACCTCAGTATGCGCAGTAGCTTTAAAAATAGACAGCCCTGCTTCAAACCATTTGAACTGACAGCCCTCTCTACTCCTCCTTCCTACTTCTATGGAGGAATTCCCCGTTTCCTGCTGTCTATTTTAGCCGTCTAATTTAGGAGCTTTAACGCAGTTAACTTCGCATCGCAATTTATAACCCTGGTCATGTGACGAGGGCACCCAACAGAACTTCGATAAGTGTGTTTGTTCCAAGTGCGTTGCTGATTACCCAATTTCCAGAAAAAATTCCCCCAGGCCTATCTGTAACTGCTCGTCTTTTGTTGGCTGCCATGCTTTGTTATTTGTTTGGGACCTACCAAAAAAATTACTAGTACTGACATCCAACAAAGACGAAAAGTAACAGATGGGCCGCTTTTTTATTAAACAAATAAAGGTAATAACATCATGCACCAAGGCATGAGGACCGTAACATGCACACACAGCAGATCAGAAAATAAACGGCGTCAATTGACCAGGGTTCTAAATTGTGAGGTGAATTTGGCTTTGTTAAAACTCCTCGTAGGCAATTTCAAAACGTATAAACCTAAACCTAAAAAAATGACACTTGACGAAGGTTTATAAGCGGGTCTCTGACCAAGCCTTGGAGTCAGGAAGAAGGAATAAAGGGTTCCATCAGTTCAAATGGTTTGAAGCAGGGCTGTCAGGTTTTTCGAGATACTGCCCATGATATATTAACCAAAACTGGCACTGAGGTATTCCAAGTTGCACCGCTCTAGCCAGCTTCTTTTGTGCGTTACTGCGCACATACATGGCCCGCTCTATTCTCTTTCCTAACTCTGTGGACCAAGCACACAAACCTGAATATATATGCCTACCAACCAAATAAACAAAGAACCTAAACAAAAGGGAGCTCATAAAGAAAGCTAGAAATAGACAACCGGGAACGATTACATTACACTATTTTGGCTCCGTAGCCGGGCATCCCAATGGCCGAGAGAGGTATTCGATGAGCTTCTCCCTGAGAAGGTTCTTGGTTCTGCTCTTGTCTTAGCCATACTGTAGACCAGTGGTTCTCAACCGGTGGGTCGCGACCCCCTGGGGGGTCGCGAAGGGATCCTAGGGGGGTCGCGAAGGGATCCTAGGGGGGTCGCAAAAAGTTTTTAAAAATAAAAATATATAATTAAGTAACGTTTTATACAATATTTTTACAACTAGAATGGATGAAAATTTTAGTTCTAGGACGTTACGTTGCAACAAGCTAATGAGAAACTTGTGCTTGTCGGAACTTTTCGAAACCTTTTAAATTCGTAACATAAATGGAAGTTTTCAAAATTAGATTTCTTAACTTTAGCATCATAAACATTCAGTTTCTTTAAGAATCCATTAATTTTGTCTTGGGTTTTGATTATTGTTATATTTCGACCTTGTAGCTAGGTATTTAGCTAATTTAGGTGCATAAATTGGTCTGCTAAGTATGACAGTTGAAACAACCAAGTTGGGGAGCTAAAAAAATCCGGTCAATTGGTTTAGCATCTTGTAAAAATATCAACATTTCAGATCGCAGCTCAAATAACCTGTTCAAAACCTTCCCACGGACCAGCCATCGTAAGCCATCGGGTCGGGAAGTTATTTAGTGGCATTAGGGGGTCGTCACCAACAAAAGGTTGAGAACCACTGCTGTAGACGTATTCGTGCTGGAGGAAAAATCCCTCTAAAAATCATTGGGGTGCCCGAGTACATTAGGACAATCATGATCATTAAATCTGTGGAGGCCATAGTCCGATGTCGTTCGAAGTTCCGTTGGGAGCCCGCTCAGGTGTCGACCTCGTCACTTACCAGGGTTCTAAATTACGAGGCGTACGTAATTGGATGTGTTAAAGCTCATAAATAAGATTAGAAACAGGCAGCTGAGAACGATTACATTTCATTAGCTTCGTAGCCCAGTCATCAGAGAATTGCCGCCCCGGTGGCTAAATGGTAAGTGTACTAGCCTTTGGAGCTGCTGGGATCGGGTTCGAATCCCGGTCAGGCATGGATGTTTGTGACAGTCAATAAATGTTGTTATTTGTCTATGTGTTATTCATTTCTTTGTGACTGTAAAAATTCTTGCTGTGTCTGTCCCACTTGACGAAAGCTTCTAAGCGGTTTTCTGAACAAGCACACAAGCTGGAATATATATGTATCATACCATACCATACCATACCATATCAGAGAATTTTGTCTCACATATAGATGGTCCCGCTTTTTTTTTCTACATGGCCACATCCAACAGACAGATATTTGAAGGGTACAAGGGAAAACCGCTTGGTTTCGTAGAGAATTTTCCTCAGCAGGCCACTTTGGCGATGATAGTGAGTAATCGCCTAAACTGGTGTAAGGAAACCAGTTTCTACCTACCGAGATTCACGCGATGCACGATTCCGACGCTTGGACGAAGCGAAGAAGAAAGAGAGAAACCGGTTTTCTGTCGCGAATGTCCGCCAAGCAGACACAATTACGGAAAGACTCCTAATAAATTAAGTGGTTCTTTACCTGTACTCTTCATTTGTTTTCAAAAATTAAAATTGAATGAATAAAATGAATGAATGAAAACATTTGTGGGGTTTCCGAGTACTCTGAGACAGACGTGCTGGTTAAATCTGTGGATGCCAAAGCCCAAAGGCATTAGCGTACGATGGCTCTCGTAGTCCAGTTGGGTGCCCGCTCATGTGTCAACTTCATCCCTTGACCAGGGTACTAAATTACGAGGCATAATTGGCTGCGTTTAAGCTCCTAAAGGAGGCTAGAAATAGCCGGAGGCGTTTAACCTAACAATACGACAAATGAGAGGGGCCTGGATGGCCGAGTGGTAAGCATCGCAGGCCAGCAGTCTGCGTGCTGTAACGGGCGCGGGTTCGATTCTCGCCTTCGCCCTGGGTGTATTTCCTCTCTTTGTGACAGTAAAAACTCTTTCTGTGTCTGCCTTACTTGACGAAGACTTATAAGCGGCTCACTGAGCAAGCACACAAGTCGGAATATGTATGTAAAATACCCTACCCTACCCTACGACAAATGAGATTATAAGAGATGTTATAAAATTTCAGAAAAAGAAGGTTGGTAAGTGTTTTAAACGTCCAGGTATGGAAATATTTCGATAAAACCAGTAAAAACAGGCAAACATTCAGAATGAATTAAGTTTTTTAAGTTTTGACGCCATGTCCCGCCCCCACAAGTCATATATAATTTTTACAAGTTCAAACTAGATAAGTTCAGTAATGGGCAACTAATAAGTACAGGGTGAGGCATACACAAGTGGCCCCTGTCTAGAGATAAGAATACGACAGAAATGTTGCCAAGACTAAAACCAATACAAAAACAGGTTTGCTAACTGAAGCTATTGATGGCTTCAATATTCAGCCCAAACAAACGCTTTTCGACTTATTTGCCGGCAACTACGCTACGGTTTTAGAAGCTAGTTGAAATGAAATATAAACAGGGTTTGTAAAGCTGATCATGAAAAGTTCCCACTAGTGATTATTTGATTGTTTCGGTCGTTATTTATCCTAGAGAATCGGACCTTTTTGGTATTGGTAATACAAAACATTATAAATTGATTTCAAGACACAAAATTTGCATTATGGGACGTATTCATACAATACGAACTAATATCTGAACTCGCCACTAGTCTATGAGTAGCTCTAATGTGAAGCTAATCCGATCCAACCAATGCAAAAAACATGTTTCAGGCGGCTTCAAGAATTTTTCTCGCTTATCATTACAACGTATTATTCAAAAGGCGACAAGGTGTTTGTATCTTCCTTTCTCTGTGACGTAAAAACTTTCTGTGTATGTCCAACTTGACGAAGGCTTACAAGCGACTCTCTGAGTAAGCACACAAGCCGGAATATTTATGTACCCTACCCATCACAACGTATTCCGATCTCTAGACCGGGGCCACTTTTGCTTGCCTCACCCTGTAGATGCTCTATGGTCTGACTTAGAGTTTGATTGCAAGGGCATGCAGCAGAGTTTATGTGATTAAATCTGTAGAGATATTCATTTCTTCTAGCGTATTACCAGAAAGAATTTGTGTATGTTTAAAAAGAATGATCAAAACGTCACTTAAGTTCCCACTTGTGCTATCTCATTTTGTGCAACGGACCGGATTTACTGTACGGTAACCCTTGTCGCGGATTTTTTTGGATTTAGTGATAAATAATTTTTTGCGGCAACCTGTCTGACATCGACTAATGATTCGAATTCTTTGACTTCGCAACGATGACGTTTTCCTGCAACCCTATCGGATCATTATTTATTAGCGCAGTAAAGAGAGCGGGACTTCAAAAATCGCCAGAATACGGACTTTTGGCCCGATTTTGGGTTCGCCAAGGGTTACCGTACAGTTAATCTGATCCATTGTGCAAGGTGAGATAGCACATGTGGGAACTAAAGTGACGAAATATATAATTAAATTGCTCAGGTACAGAATGAAAAAAAAACAATTTTGTTAGAGGCAGCGCCTTTCTGTTTTAAAGGCCACACTCTTAAAACGAACGAGCGGTTTTAACTCAGTTTGATTGCTTTTCACTCCTCCAGTCTGGAAAATGCACTTCTCTTTTTGGAGTGGATCCTTTGTGTGTTAAACCTCCGACAGGATCACTCCAAACGAGTGATGTTAACTCAGTCTGAGATAATATTCACTCCTTTCCAGTGTCAAAAATGCACTTCTCCAACTGGAGTGGATTTCACTCTTTTGTTTTAAGACTGCAGTCAAGTCCTTAAAATGTGACCACCGAGAAAAATAAAGAGGGGAAGCGGTCAAGTGACGAGGCCGACATTAACTCTGATATAAAGATCGAAAACTTTTTCTCTCCTCTCTTCTGCTTATATTGAGCTGGTGTACGTTAAATCTGCATGTTACAAAAATTTAATTCCATGTATGTGCTGTCGCTACAAGGTGACAGCTCACGGATTTGGATAACGGCTAAGAATAGGCTTGGTCAGTTGAACCCTTTTCAAAACTACCGTGTCTGTTGATTATTACCAGTAGCTCGGCGCGATGAGTTGAGGCGTCATGCCTCATGAGATTACCTTCGGGCATTGTGAATTTTTTTTAGCCACCCTATGAACGGACCATGCTAGGCAGAACTAAAATACCGCTAATAATTAGCCCCGTATTAATGGGTAAAGTGCACGTTAATGCAGCCACGGTCATAAATCCTGACGCCGCCCGCGTTAAACACCCATATCTCTTAACTATGAGTTGTTTGACAAAACTATTTTGAATCACTTAATTTATAAATATTTCTTTAACTATAAGTTTGTTGAAATTCGAAAGGGAATTTTGTCCACCTAAATTTGGGCTTTCGAAGTGTGGCGTTTTCAAGAAAGATCCATTTCCAATTACCTTTGACCTTTAAATACTTTGTAAGAGAGATAGAGAGAGATAAACAGAGAGAGATAGAGAGAGAGAGATGAGAAAAATCTCCTTTTTTAACTTTCAGAATAAGAGAACTCTCAGAATACTGGTTATTGAGACTTGCTTTTCTTTTTCTAAGAGTTTTCGAAGAACCCTGTAAATAACTTTTTACTGCTCGAATTTTTATTTTGAAAAATAAGGAACAAATGCTTCGTCGTAGATAATGCCAAACTAAAACCCGATATTTTGTAATGAATTTTGTAGAAATTAAGATACAGATTTCTTCCGATTTGTCATAATAGTAGGCTTTCTCTTAACCGAACTAATTTTAATCGGATTTTTTTCGGTGGTAGCTTGTTATCTTTTTTGAAGATGTATACACAAAAAATAGCGATGGTGCCCAAAGTAGAGTTGGTGCAAGTGAAAGGATTAGAGCAAAATAATTAGATAAATTAAACACACAATTAAAATGAACAGCTGGAAAAGCCATGCCTACGATGACGGCACAGCTTCATCAGAAATTGTCTTTACTTCACAAATAAAACCACAAACAAAACATGCTCCTCCCTGTTCGAATTGGTCATTTAAAATAATTTTATTACACAGTTTAAAAAAATAAGAAACACACTTATTTGCATCTATAAATGCGACGATAAAGGTAACGTAATACGTCCACAATGTTATCTTCTCTATTTATTATTTAGTTAGAATGGATATAAACTTATTCTCGCTATTAAATTCTAACTTAACTATAGCTGAATTAAAATAGCTGAACATATCTAGCAATGGTGTAACTCTATTATATTAATTTTTATGATATAGCTATATAGATAGACTCTTTAATCAGTTTTTACCTGTGTACTTTTTATGATAGAAAATAAATATGTTTTAAGAGTTCTCTTATGAATTGTCATGTTAAATTGAATTTTTCACGTTATTTTATGTATCAGTAGTCAATGTGAATAAATTTAGTAAGCAGTGTCGTTTTATACCTTAAAATGGGACAACTTTGGTATTTCTTCATTTTAATACATTAAATGTAAAAAAAAATTATAAAAATATAAATCCTGTAATAATAATTTTTCCTGACCAGTTCGCATTGAAATAAGTAAACAATGAAAATACACCTGATTTCTTTAATTCAGCAAGAGTACAATGCAGGATAACTACTTGAACTTCCCGATTTTGTTAGTGTCGCTATAAAGTAATACATCTAAATCTAAATGAAATATCTTTCCAAACGTAGAAAAGATACGCTGCTTTTCTATGTTACCCATATAGAGAATAGTCAATTGTCCTATTACGATAAAATATATGATTACTATTAAATAGGGCGATTTAAGCCACTTTTTAACATATAGCTCAGTGGTTTCCAACCTTTTCTGGACTATCGCCCCTTTTGTTAGGTTGACTAACACATATCGCCCCCTTTCAAGTTTCATGTTTTGTTCAATTATAATTTAAGTTAAAGGGTAACTAATACAGCAATTTTATCATTTTTAACACTAATTACCATACATAAAAACAACCAAAGCAGCTTTATCCGGGCACTCCGTAAGTAAAAAATAAAATGTTTAACAGATTTTTTTAAAGAACAAAAGTGAAATAATTAACTAAGATCTTTGAACTGGATTCTGCAAAATTTAAGAGAGTTGACAATAAAAAAATTAAAGAAAAAATTAAATGCTGAAAACTTTTTTTTATTATTTTATCTTTTGTCAAGTTCATGCGCAAGTCTTTGAGGCAAACTGATTTCTTTGTTTAGTAAGGAGCTGGATGGTAACATAACCAAATCCTTTTTCAACTAAATATGTTGACGGGAACGAGATGAAAAGTAGTTTTGCTTTTTACCACAGTTGTGGATAAGTGTAAATAAGTTTCATGTAGGCTAACACATAACCTCTCTGCTTGAAAATGATCTTTGCCTCACAGTCATACTTCAGATCTAGAAACTCCGTCTGCAAAGAGTTATCAAGTTTATCCACAACCCGCAGCTTCAAACGAGAATGAATCTACAATAGAATCACGAATTTCTAACTTGGTCAAATCTTGCAAGCATGTCAGTTTCTAACTTGTCAAGGTGATCAATAAAAATTAGAATAGTACAGTATATTATTATAATTTTTCCCCTTTGAATACTCATCGCCCCCCTACCGCCCCAAAACTATTTAGTGCCCCCTTGATAACACAAATCGCCCACTTGGGGGCGATCGCCCCCAGGTTGGGAACCACTGAAGCTCGAAGTACAATAAATTTAAAGATAACGTAATTAGTGTATAATATGGCTGCATTCTTTCTAACTACAATTTCTCTCTATAGTTTATTATTACATCAAAGAATTTTTCTGAAAATAAATGACAGATTTTAAAAATGGTTTCTTTAGTTGAGCTACGAAAATAAACAATTTTAGCCATTATTCTTATGACTAATGGCTTAAACCTATATTTGATTATTTTTAGGATTGATCATTTGATGATGATGGTGTAATTTTCCTTATAATAAGATATAAATGTTTATATATATCTTAAAAACTTCATATATTATAGCCTGAATCACAACTAGAATTTTATTTATTTAATGCTTATCGTATGTATTGCAGATACTATTATAGAATTATTATTTGAAAATTGTGAGATCCATTGTTGTCAAGCTATTTCAGTTAACGAAAAAAATTAATTCTCTATTTTTAGCCAAGCCCTATTACTTAACTATGCTAAACATTACTTGGTGTTAAGAATCTAATTTAACAATATTATTGATGCTTATTGAGAGATAAAAATATATAATCATAATAGTAAATGACAATATTAGTGTAGTTATAATAATATCTTCTCTTAGAACATAGTAATAGTATTATATCAAAATTAACCTAGACATAAGTGCAGTAATAAAGGTTAAGCAATCTTCTCACCTTGAAAAAAAGAACAGGAAATACTTTACACCACTTTTTTGTTGTTTTCTTGTTCCGTTGGTATCTCTGTCACTTATTTTGTTTGATCCCAGGGTAATAGAAAGTAATAACCTATACTCGTTCATAACAAATAGGAATGAGGAAGAATGCGACACAACATCAGGTTGCTTAAATGGCTAAAAGGAATGAGGAATGGAAATGGTCTATAAAACTTTTTTTTAGGAATTCCCTTCTAATAGCATGTAAACGATGAAATGCCTACCGAATATAAATAATAAAATTACATGAAATATTTGACATGAGAGATAGTTGTTATCACTTAAAGATAAGTGTAAGCTACCATTTTAGGCTTTATGCAATTAATATCAAGCCAATGATTTAAAATCGAAATATCACTGAAACCAGGGCCTGTCCGTGGCCGAGTGGTAAGGCATTCGCCTCAGGATTCAGCCGTCTCAGGAGTGCGGGGTTCGAATCCCACCTACTGCCAGTCATCCTGTAAATTGGATATCTGTACTGGGAAAGAGTAGAAAAATCCAACTCGTGACGGATGGGCCCGAGTACACTGGGACATACGTGCTCGTTAAATCTGTGGAGTCCAAAGTCCCGACGGCGTCAGCGTACGATGTCGCTCGAAGTTCCGTTGGGTGCCCGCTCAGGTGTCGACCTCGTCACTTGACCAGGGTTCTAAATTACGAGACGTTATTGGCTGTGTTAAAGCTCCTAAAGGAGGCTAGAAATAGGCAGCCGGAATCGATTACATTACCCATTACATTATCACTGAAACCAGAAATTAATATGTTCTTAACTAAAATGCACAATTCCAACGCTTTGTCTGTCTTATCAATGCCATTAACAAAAATGGGTTTAAATGTTAAAAGCTTAAAATATAACAGTTATTTATTTTTGAATATTCTTTTATGATTTTAATCCTTGTGTAAAGAGGAGAGGAGGGTACTATGGAGCACCATTTATATTTTTAAGAATAACTCTTTTGGTTTTCAATAAAAATCCACACAATCATTTTTAACATATACTACAACTAATGGTAATGAAGTACCAATGATGAAACAAAACATTATTTTTTATGAAGAAATTTACTTTAAAAAAGTTACAAATGGAAGGTAATATGGGATAGTCGGGTAATATATGGAATAGTTGTTTACAATTATTAAAAATTCAATTATACTTCACCGATCATAATTAATTTTAACTGAAAAACTACGTATGTTTGAAAATTTTGGCTTAATTAGTTTCTTTTTTAAGTCTATTTACAAAAAATCACAAACATAATATTCTTTCTCGGCTCCAGTACAGTCAAAATAGTCCCATAAAGAACAGCTTATGCGTTAAATCCACATTTCATTAACCTTCGGAAAATTATCTGTTACAAAAGATGCATTAAGTAACTTTGTTTACCGGTTCTTTAGTTGATGGCAAGAAGGCAATTTCAGATGATACGTATTCGATATTTCCTGACACACCATTTTGGATTATGAGTCATTGTACTGACGAATAAAGCATTGCTTGCTAAAACATTACTACTGCATAACAAACTACTATTCTTTTAGTAGACAATATTCTTAACAGCAAAATTGAAGTCTCATGATTACTGGTAAATTAAAATGTTCAAACACTAAACAAAAACTTTTGAAAATCCGAAACACACCCTTTGTTTTGCAGTGATTGTAACGACAGCAACAAGAAGTTAACATTTTGTTCACTGCTTCAGGGGGGATTTCATAGGTCTTAGGAATACTGAAGTTTCATCTCTCTTTCTCTCTCTCTCAGAGAGATGAAACTTTATTCCATATACCCCTACTATTCCATAATAACCTCTCCTCTAATATATACTAGCGAATAAGTACTCGTTCTTTGCACGGTCTAAAAAATATACCAAATCGATCTGAATATACGTATAATTTAATATGCTGTACTGTTTCTCCAAAATAAGAAAATCTTAATATTTGAAAGTTCAAAATTCTTAATTTGTCGAAATTTTTACGTCACGTTAAACAAGCCAGAATTTGTGAAAGAAAGTAAACAAAAATTGGCAATTTCGGTTACTAAAAGCTGAAATTAGAAACAAACTCTGTGTGCTGTCGATTTACTTTTTGAGATTTATCTATAGTGGAAGCGGTTCTATGTAATCTTTACTGTCACAAACCTAATTGTTTGAGAACTGTAATCTATCTTATTTCTTAGGCAGTGGCTTCAAATTATTGACGACAGTATTGGGATAAACAAAACACATTCCTCCAACCAAGTCATGACACTTCCACAATTGAAACACGAGCACGTGCTCCATCAGGAAAATGATTTCAAGTATCCGAGATTCGAATAGACTGTTACAGAAAAATCCAATTTGGTGTGAAAAAGCTGTAAATAACATTTGTAGTACCAAAGAAAGCAAACGAACATGATTAGGTTTATGAAACGTGATATTGCCTGGTTCAATCATGTACCCTGAAAACTAAACCATCACAAAAACGATTAATTTTTTTTATGAAGAAGTTCTCGCATGTACACATAAAAAGTTGTTATAATTATATAGAACTCATTAAATCTAGTATAATAAAACTTGGTAGATTTCTCGTACGGAACATGAATTATAATTATTGCTGGTTCTATCATGTGACAAAAAAATTCATTTTACGAATCATGTTCTCTCTTTACTGGAAACAAATGAATAAAATTCATACGGCATAATCATTTTTAAGGAACGGTTGATTTGTATTCCAGATAAGTAAAGATTCTTCTTTTTTATTATCTTCCTACAACTCTATTCAATTCTTATTCTAGACAATTGGGAGTTACACTGTTCACAAAGCAGCTGCTCCAAATGGCCTGCAGACATCAAGGGTGGTCAGAAGAGCATCGAAGCGGAGAGGTGACGATGACCCTCAGCTCGCCCCAGGGCAAAACGAGAGTAAAAGAAATGGATAATGACGAGTGTCACGTTTTCTGCCGAAGACTCCAAGAAAGGGTGTGCCAGGACTTAAAGTGAACACGTTCTTCAAATCGGATTCATAATGGTTGGGACTCATAAACAATCCTATTCCTCACATTCTTTGGACTTGGAGGCGAGCCCGTTCTCACACATTACAGCTTCGGAAGTTTGGACAAAAATTAGCAATCGAAGCTGACAGTGGTCGAACCAGTAGAACGTTTCCGAGCTCGAACGATTGCCTTCTTTTATTACAGATAAATGCAATAAACCTATGGAGAATCTATAGTGATCTTAATCTTTTGTGGGTTGGGAATTTAAGATATTAATGTGTTTGGACAACTTATTATCGTGATTTGCTTCTTCGTGTTTAAGTCAAGTGAAATTATCAAGAGGTTTCACGCATTACAGATTCGGAAGTTTGGACAAAAATTAGCAATCGAAGCTAACTGTGGTCGAACCAGTAGAAAATTTCCGACCTCGAACGATTGTCATCTTTTATTACTGATAAATACAATAAAGATTTGGAGAATGGGGGGGTCGATGTAGTAACTAAAAATTAGTTAAATTTTTATTCCGTACAATAGTTAAATGTTTTAATTATTTTTTTTTTAGATTGTGTGGTTTGCGGCACCGTCTACCGTTAATTAGGTAGCAATTTTGTTTGAAGGTCGGCTGCCATCAAATTGTCCAGTTTTCGCAATTTTCCATAATATAATTTTTTAAATATTTAAATTTTATAATTTCATTTATTTTTTAAAAACATTTTGTTTTATAAAAATTTACAGTGCGAATATAATATTTTTCAATTAAAAATTCATAAATTTTATAATTTTGTTTAATTTTAAAGAGTTTTTTTTAAATGAAAATGTGCAATGCGAATATAATATTTTTAAATTAAAATTTCAGTTCAAAATTCAAATTTTAAAATGAAGCAGGAAAACTTAAGAAGAAGAGAGAAGAACTTAATGCTTACTGAATTTTTTTACTAACTTCAAAAAATTATTAAAAATACTAAATACGTGATTTTCACAAAACAAATTAGTTTTATCCTTTTAGTTCCTTTCATTCTTTACAATGATACAAGAAACTAGTAACCTTTTAATAAAATTGTGGCGGTAATTGACTTGCGAATATTCTCCTTAGGAATAACATTACGATTTTCAAGATGTGGAATTCCAAGGGAGTCATCTTAAGCTGAATTTTTATAACATTTAGTAGTTACACTCTTAAAACAAACACTCCCAATTTAACTCAGTCTGAGTGGATTTCACTCCTCCAGACTGGAAAATGCACTTCTCCTTTTGGAGTGGATCCTTTGTGTGTTAAACCTCCGACAGGATCACTCCAAACGAGTGATTTTAACTCAGTCTGAGTAAATATGCATGCCTTTACGGTGTCGAAAATGCACTTCTCCAACTGGAGTGGATTTCACTCTTTTGTTTTAAGAGTGTAGAACGTCTTTATGCAACTCCCTGTGTTCCAAGACCTTCAGACCGGCCGTTACCCCCAATGTGAATAAATGTAGATGGGGGTGGGACTGTCGTGATAATATGGTGTGTACAGCCCCGGGATGTCACGCTTAAAAATGTAGTGTATAACTTGCCGAGACAAATACCAACCGGGCAACCATTTGTGAGATTACCTAACTACTATCCATAACTCTTTGTTTCAAGACATGGCATAAAGCGATGGAAAAATGAAGAACAGAATTTTTCTATTTATGCACCATTTCGGGTAAAGGTTATTAATGGTTTTATATTTCATGCGTGGTGGTATTAGATAACTGCTAGTCCTAAGTGATGGTTTGGACCATCACGCCAGCAGTCTACGCGTTGTGACGGGTTCGATTCCCGCCTTCGCCATGGGTTTACTTCCTTTCTCTGGGACTGTAAAAATTCTTTCTGTGCCTATCTTACTTGACGAAGGCTTATGTAATCGGGTCTCTGATGAAGCACACAAGCTGGAATATACATGTACCTAACCCTTTTTTAATTTCTTAAAAAAAAAATTCCATCTAAAACTTAAATAACAGATATCTACATATTATTTTCAACTTTTGATAATAATTAATAAAAAATATATATGTAAATTTACTTAAATGATTAAGATGTTAAATATTTGAGCATAACATTAAACAATTAGCAATGAGATTGTTCACTTATGGGATTACTTTACATAATGACTGGAGTTTTTTTTATCTGTAAAATTGCTTGATATTTTTCAATATTTTTCGATTTTCAGGACAACTAAAAAAAAAATCAGTGCGATGTTTTGAAATGATATTAATTCGTTAAAAAAATTATAGAATACATTCAAATTAAACTTCATAATATATTAATTAGTTGGATATTGGTTGGACATTCCAGATTTAATTTAATGTGTATTTGTCCTCATTATAATGTTCATTAAGAGTTAAAAATAAAAATTAAAGGTATAATATCAGTGTCAAAGATTTTTTTTTACGTTGAAATCAGTTCATCAGTTTGCATGACTCATCCCTTATAGAGTGACCCTGAAATGCACCTAACCTTTTCTTCAACCAGGTCGAACTATAAAGGGTAAGTATAAAACTAGAACGGGAACCAAGGATGTCAATTTTATTTTTGAGTATAAACATTCCTTACTGACCTATAAATGGTCCGGAACATACATATGCTCAACAACCATTGATCCATAGCTTTTTCTAGTTTATAACTGCACATGATCAATCTCTAAATAAGGCTTCCGTATTTCAGAAAAATCTAATTTGGCATGTTAAACAAATAAAAATTTTCTGACTACCGACTTTACCCCAAACACAAATACTTCAAAATACAGATGACGAATGCTAACGGATGTGATAAAGACCTAGTTTAAATTGACCTCAAGTCTCCAGAAAGGTTGCCGGGTCGTCTAGAGGAACTGGAGTTGAAATGTCATGCAAAGCTGGTTTTTAAGAGCATTTTGCTGTTTTTCACAATTTGCCATCAAGAATTCTCTCTTTAAACAATCGAAAGAATTTTTCATCCGTTCGATTAAGAAAATAATTTTTGATGAGCATCTAAAGGAAGGTTTATGACAAACATGCTCCGGATTCGTATACATTCCTATAGAGGTTCAAAGGACATGACACCAACTTCAAGTTTTAATTTTACAAAATATATTAATAAAGTCGAGTTTAATATATTTTGCGTGAACGCATTAAAAAATACTTTGTAGTCATAGTTACGTTGAATGCTAACAAGTACAACATCGTTACTTAACCAAGACTCATAATGTGGGTCATGCCAAAACGCTAAATAAAGGCCATAAAAAAGACAACTAGATATGGTATGGTATGGTACTTATATATTCCAGCTTGTGTGCTTGTTCAGAGAACCGCTTATAAGCTTTCGTCAAGTGGGACAGACACACAGAAAGAGTTTTTACAAGCACAAGAGACACAAAAAGAAACTCCAATACAAACACATAGACAAATAACAACATTTATTTACGGTCACAAACATCCATGCCAGACCGGGATTCGAACCCGACCCCAGCAGCTCCAAAGGCCAGCATCCTAACGATTGCGCCAACAAGAAACTTTAGAGTATTCCATATTGATTTTCTCAAGCTTCTTCGCCTTTTATTAAATTAAGTAGGTGACGGGGAGCTATAATAGGAAAATAATATTTAAAAAAAAAATGTAAAGAAGCTAAAAAAGCAGAGAGCCTAAAGATCTACCATCACTTGCTCATTTAAATCAAACTTATAATAAACTTTTTAGTTATGTTTGTCTAACCAATGGGTCATGAGCCCAAATTATTGAGCCAACGTCTTCTTATCTGTATAAAACATCACGACGAAAAGGCAGAGCTTAGCCCGCAAATCGCAGAGTGCAGATGGATTGATTGATAGATATGGCCACGAAATGACTGGCTGAATATTCATTTTCACGCTTACCATATAATTTAATTTGCGAAACATGTCATAACAATCTCATCATGCCAAATTACCAAAAGAAGTTGTAAGTAGAAAACATAACAGTAGAAACAAGTCACGGAATAAATTTACCAATGCTGTAACAAACATTTTTGAAACATGGATTATATTATTACCTTAACATTATAAAGCACTATAGTTTGAATAAATAAAATATCGTAGTTATTTTTTTGTTGTTGCAAAAATAACAGCTATCATCAAGTATGATAGTTTTAAATCACCTGTGGCTTCTATAACAAATCTGTTTTTCAAATCGATATCGTTTAAGTGTTAGTAACATGCTTTTCAAACAATCGTAGAGAAGTAAGAGGTTTGAAATAAGTGGTGTAACACATTATTGCGGGCAAAAAATAGTTTTTATCCGTTCCTTTCATTGTTGGATTACATTGTTGTCAGTTGAAAACAATGCAAAAGAGCCATTGCCGACACTTTAAACGGATGCTCTGTGTCTCACTACAAAATTGAAGCTATCATAGTTGCTTTTATAATTAATACTTGTAACTATGTGAACTTGTATCATTTAAAATACCTGACATTAATAAAATCACTTTATTTAAAAAGATTAAAACATAATATTTCATCTATCCTTATTAAAGATGTATTCATATAGCACATTCTCACGGAAAAATTGAGTTTTCTTTGTTTGTATTTGAAGTTACAATTCCCCTGTACAATTCTCAATGGTGCATTAAATCAGATATTTTGAAGCGGTTTGAAACCTGAAACGAAGCTTCTCATCCCCTAATAAAAGGTGTAAGATGTCTTTTATGTTGAATTCGACAAATGCGCTACAGTACATTTTCTCAAAGTACGCTGTGGTTCCATATGCACTTGAAAAAAGTCGAGTTATCGTCACACTAGAGCTTCTGGCAACGGGCGTCGTAATTTAGAATATCAGTCAGGTGAAGAGTCCAAACCTTCTCGCGATCTTTCGTTGTCATTGATAATTGTTGTAGTAATTACGTCTTGGGAAAATACAAATTATGCTGCAATGTTCTTTAGAATATAAAAAATAATAGCGCAATAAATTTTTATGACCAAATGCGATAAAATATATGTTATGATTATTTCCGATTATTTAGTCTCACACACACAAGATACTCATAATTCTCATTCTCAGCAATACAGTTGATATCTTAATTCGTCCTCTTCATTAATTGGTTCCATGTACCATGTTTGTGATACTTATGATATCGTAATGGCATTTCGACGTGTTTTGAATACATATAATGCTTGATGAAATTATAGTGTAGATGTGTTGATACTAATATATGCGTGAAGATATTTTATTACGTTCCATTAGTAATGGCAAGTGTTCCTTTAAAATTTGTGATGCAGCAAAATTTGGGTTGGTTTCAATGTAAAAATTTTATTTCTATATTTTGTGGAATAAAATCTAAATTTTAATTTTTAATTATCTAGTATAAAATATAAGGTAATCAAAGTATTGCGATGTCATCGGAAATTCATGATGGAGATTTTGTGTTTTCTACACGTGTTAAAAATGTGGTTTTTGAGCATTATTTCCTTCTGACTGTCTATCTGTTTGTTTGAAACCACTCTACTCGAACTAATAATACGACGAACTTCAAATTTGGTAGGCGGGTTTCTAGTGCCTGTGGGACGTTATAATAAGTGTGTTTTGTGTTTTCTATTTGGTGGATGCAGATTCTAAAAAAGTATTTTTTGAACATTTCCCATCTGGTCTGTGTGTCTGAAACCACCCCGCAGCTCGAACTAAAAGAGCTACAAACTTCAAATTTAACATACTAGTTAATAGAATCTATAGTATCATACTAATTAATAAAATCGCGAATGCACAAATTATGTATCTCCTACATAGAACCTTTAAATTCTGAAGTTATTGAAATTATCTCCTAAGGTATAGAATTGCCTTTAACCCTCTAATGCATACTGTTACCGTTTGGTAACAAGTTACATAATCCACTTTATTCTATTAAAGTAGACCTCAATCTTGACAAATTTGTGTTTTTTTCATCGATTACATTCCATTCTGAAGTTTTAGTTAATAATAAAACTCATAAATGACAGTAGTAAAAGTGTATTCAAAATTAAAGAGGGAGGTTATTAACTGTTGTGAAATTACGTTTTCTGGCGTAAGTCAAAGTATAATAATTTTAGTACTAAATACAAATAAATTGTTTTGAAAAAATATATATAGTTAAAAAGGGTTATTTTAAAATATATTTAGTAGTTTTCTAGTCATTATTATCAAAATTGGAATTTTTTAGTTGGTTTTTGTCACATGGAATTTTTTTTTTTAAATTGAAATTATTTAAAACCTAATGCAGTTAAATTTTTTTCAGTATTTTTCCCATAATGTATGAGCATTGAAGATACATATATATTTTTTTGGGATGAAAATAAAAATTCATGCATTAGAGGGTTAAATGTGTGCATTGATGAATTGAGTAGTAATTGAGTGGTAGTAATTGATAAATTGAGTAGTAATTGATAAATTGAGTAGTAATTGATGAATTAAGTAGTAATTGATAAATTGAGTACACTCTTAAAACAAAGGAGTGAAATCCACTCCTGTAGGAGAAGTGCATTTTCGACACTGCAAAGGAGTGAATATTAACTCAGACTGAGTTAAAATCACTTGTTTGGAGTGATCTTGTCGCAGATTCAACATAAAAAGGATCCACTCCTGTAGGAGAAGTGCATTTTCGACACTGGAGAAGTGAAAATTAACTCTGAGTTAAAAATCGCTCGTTTGTTTTAAGAGTGTAGTAATTGAGTCGTAGTAATTGATGAATTGAGTTGTAATTGAGTCATAGTAATTGATGAATAGAGTAGTAATTGAGTAATTGAGAGTCGTGTAGTGTTACACACCCCACTTTTAGATTAAGATGTTGGTATCAAGGGGGCCCAAGTTTTAATGAGCCTTGAATTTCCTTACAGTTGTTTCTTTAGAAAGCTATTTCTGATTCAGTATCCAGCCATATGAAAAAATAAAACAATGCATATTTCTTCAAGAATACTGTACAAGAATTGTTTAACTTAAGGGGAGTCTCAAATACCTCGAAATTCATGAAATTGCGCTCTTTCGTTTTATTGTATAGAAATAAAATACAGTCAATAGTCTACAATTCCTAACAAACAGATAAAAAAAAATCATATTGTCAAAGGATTTATGAGCAATTTGATATAACAATAACTCGGTAAATTTATCTCTTTAGAAGCTAATTTCTCCGTACGAGATTTTCATATTTTTAACCCTTTCAGTCCCAATGAAAATTTGGCATCATCGTTTTAGAAAAAAAATTCTGATCGTCTGTAGCCATTTATGATATCAAAAAGCATTGAAACGACGCTTTGAAAATGAGTTCTTTATTTTATTATATACTAAATAATATCTTTTTATAAAAGTATGTTTCTATATTGTTCATTTTTGCCTCCGATTTTTTTTAAAACAATGTTCAAAGTTGAAATCTCGTTTATTTTCATGAAATACTGGGGATTTTTTATTAATATAATTTGTAAAAAAATCACGTATACTAACTAAAATTGGAATACATATTTTTGTTAGGATATTCATAAACAACTACAAATTATCCACACGTTTAACAAATTTTTGGCTGAAAAATAGTGATGATAGATGTTTCTAAGGTATAAAAATTTGAATACTGCAAGTGCAATAGTAAAGAAAAGTTGTGCTGGGTCACAAAGACCACCATGAAGGGGTTCAGCTGTAAGAAATATCTTTGTTTTAGTCCGTACATTGCCCTTAGGTGGTGTTCAAACATCCGACTAGGGTCATCTGCCTGACCTTTGATTGAAAAAAGGTACAACTCTTATTTAATTGAAAACAGAATTTTGGCGGCGAGCATTCGACAAAATTACAGAGTAGTCCCCTTTACATCCTGTGGAACTCGGGACTATTATAAAATCGACTTAATGCAATTCTAAGTTTCGTAATCGAATTTGTTTTTGTGTGTTGAATTTCGTCGATGGTAGGTAATCCATAATTACAGAACTCGGCTGGATGAGATTTCGCATCATATCAAAGTATACGGGAGAATGGGGCTTATTTTCCACAGGGGCAGCTTTTCTAAACTCTCCTTATTTCTAGCCTTTAGAGACACAAGAGAAAAAAAGCTTTCGTTGAATATTTATTTTTTTATTTTGATCAAATTTTTATACTTGACAAAAATACAAAAAAAAAAAACTTTTTAAATTTCCAAATTGTCATGTTTCCAATTTTGTAAGTTGAATTTATTATCATAAAGCTCGATAACTATCGCTCACCCAGTTTCTTATTTACATTTTTTTTCCAACAAAGTTTCAAGTCTCTATTGACTCTTAAAATAAACGTACTATAATTATACTTATATTGTTCTAAATTGTATGGTACACTGAATGGGGAGTGGATTCCTTCTTTACTTAACTCTGGAACTATAAACAGAAGTGGATATTTACCTCATTTAAACTTTGAACTACGTTTCTAAGTTGGTCAGTAACTTTATATACTAACAGTTAAATCGAATTTTTACAAATTAAACTTTCATAGATTGAATTTACTCCTTAAAATTCTATTCGGTGGCATGAAAATAGAAATCATGTTTTGGTCAAACCAACGAGTTGTACAGTAGGGTAGAGGACTCGTACTGAGCTGCCATCGGCAGCCATGACTCACTCTAAGAGGTCTAGGAGCTCATTAAGGAGCCCCTATAGAGTGGCAAAAGTGCTAGTTAATTTATAATTTTGATACTGAGAAAGGAAGTACACCCAGGGCAAAGACCGGAATCGAACCAGCATCTTGTTACAGCGCGCGGACTACTAGTGCTATGGCCTGCGATTCAAACCACTCGGCCATCGGGCCCCACATGCCACCCTATATTTCCTGCTTGTTGCTCCATGGTGCGGTTGGTAGATTCAGTCTCTACCCTATTATAGAACTCTTTGGGTCAAACTGATGCTTCCAGAATGATTTTCAGAGCAAAAATACCTTAAGGATTAATATTTTCCAAGGTTTGTAGTTTGAAGGTTTAAAAGTTTGTGTTTCTAGGATAATTGTACCTTTGTTTGGCAAATAACTTACCCCATTACTTGTTTAGATATCGCCAAGTTTAAATATGATTTTCGAAACAGCTTATACTGTAAAAGAAAACGTCAATTTTAAAGAAATTTGTGAATGTCAAGGTCCACTGATTCATCCAAGTTTACAATTGATAAATAAAATGTTCAAAATGTTAATTAAAAAAATGTTAATAAATTAAAATGTTTTTCATTTAAAATCTTATTGTTGCCTATGTTCAATTTTTCCGCGTGCGATATCTAAATAATAAGTATTGTTGCTTATGACCTAAATTAATAAGGAGTCTTATTATTCCCAAAGTATTGCAATTTCAACTATAAATGAAAAACTTTATTGTCCAGATAAAGAATGAATGTGTAAAAGAACCTTGAACTATTTGAAACGGTTTCAGTACAAGAAGGATGTTCGAAAGTGTTTCACTCAAAACTATTCACCTTTTTGAGGAAGAAACTAACTTTTAACAATCTTTATTAAGCAATCATAGTCTAGGCAAAATATGATTTGACCTCGACAAAATTGCTTCACAAGCATTTTAAATGGCATTCGTATCAGAAAATGGAGTATTTTAACATATCCAAAATCGGACGAAATCCGACCATGGGAAACCTTCGAAAAATGCAATTCAAAATGGCGGCCATTTTCCCATGTTATCGCATTTCTTAGTATCAGATTACATGTTTTCTAATGGCTAAGTTTAATATAACAATAACTATAATATTAAAATAAATGTTTTTTCATGTGTCCGGCTTATAAGCCCAAGTTTGGCTGAGTCGTCAGATTTTCAGGATGGGAAGATCGTAGGCACGATGGTGATAGGGCAAGTGCTCATGCGGTCTATTAAAAGCAGGGCTGGGCTGACACGAGGACAATTAAGTGGATTTACAGAAATTCAACAGGCATCTTGGCATAAATCAATGCTTGTGTGTTCTCTTTACAACCTAGAAGACACCAGGAATTCGTTTGAACTAGCGAACAGCACAAAGAAGTTGGAGTGAACAGGCAGCCCAGATATATATAAGTGACTTCCAGAAAGTAATAAAATGTATGAAACCAATTTCCTATTTCATTGTGGCGCATCTCTTCGTAATAATTATTACAGGAGTTACTGCTGATCCAAGTGTAAATGTACACGATCTACATTCCATTGGTACAGTAATGATAAACAAAATGGTTGGAAAGCAGATATACACACATTCTGCTAAAAGAAGGGACTAATTGAAGATACTGAGGTCAGCATCTGCTGTTACAAGTGCTGGCAAAGACATTGACATAAATACAGCCTTGTTGTTCCAGAGAATGATGACTGTTGCTACAGTTGGTGACATAAATCTTGTAGATGCCTTAAATTATGAATTTTATGCTTACTTACCCGCCTGAATAAAGAACTCTATTAGGAAAAGCTGACAAGCCTCAGTTAGCCCATGCGATAATGGAAAATTGTGATTACTTGTGTGCAGAAGATATTCCAGAAACTGAAACAATTGTCGAGTACGTTTAAGATGGTGAATGCTTACTTCATCGTACGCCGTGGAAGACTGGGGATACCTACCAGGACATCACAAATTCCTACACCAACTTCACATTTAATAATTACGGCAGAGCTATTGTTGTCTTTGATGGCTACGATAGTTCTCCTTCAATTTAGGACAAGCATCGCATCAATTCCAAATACGTCGCATCAATTCCAAAGTTAGCAAGACTAAACTTCATTTCTGGTATATGAAATTTGTTGGACACAAAGAGAATTTCTTGGTTAATGATACAAATAAGCAACGTAATATTCCACCCATATCAGAGGCCTTGACGAAAATCAGATGCACTGATTAACATGCTGGTGTAGAAGCAGACTTCGATATTGTTCATTCTGCAGTATCGTCATCCAAATTAGACCTACCATCACTATTAGGGAAGATACAGACTTGTTGATTCTTATGTTACACCTTGCTGAAAGCAATCATTTTAAACTGTACTTCCAGAATGACATTAGACGTGGTTTATCTACCAATGCGTGCTCGATATTCTTGGAATTTAAGTCTTGCTGGGAAGTGATATTTGTAAAAACATTTTGTTTTTATATGCTTTTACTGGTTATGATACTACGTCAAGAATATTTATGGTTGGGAAAGCTACAGTACTGGAAAAACTGATGATGGATAAACAGCTACCGGTGGCTGTAACGTATTTTCCTCAGATGGAAGACAACAGATTGACATTGAATATGCAGGACATAAGGCTAATTTTACTAGTGTTTGACAGCAAGATAAGTTGCAACATTTGTCACACCTGCACGTTTTCCACCAACAGAGTCAGCAGCAAAGTACCACAGTTTATCGTACGTACTACCAAATCAGTGTTTGGAAATCAAGAGAAACATTGGTTTCATAGAAAAAGGAAATTGGTTTCATACATTCCATAACTTTCTGGAATTTGCTTATATCTCTGGATCGCCTGCTCACTCCAACTTCTTTGAGCGGCTCGCTATTTTCGAACGAAGTCCTGGTGCATTGCCTTGCGAGTATGTAAAGAGAACGCACAGGCACTGATATAAGCCAAGTTCCCTGTTGAATTTCTGTAAATCCACTTCCTCGTGTCAACCCACCCCTGCTTTTAATAGATCGCATGAGCACTTGTTCTATCATCAGATCACGTATAATCCTGCCCATTGTTAAAGCACGCCGAGATTTTATTACGCCGAGGAAGCACTAGCCAAATGGTACTTAAGGGATCTTTTACTTACCTCAAAATGATATGACATGCGTGCCGACGATTTTCCCATTAAGAAAATTTGATGACTCAACCAATTACATACGAACTAACCAGATACTAACCACTTACTAACCAGATACATACGAACATTTTATGTTATAGTTATTGTCATAATAAAATTAGTATCAGATTGCATGTTTCTAATGGCTAAGAAATGCGATAACATGGGTAAATGGCCGCCATTTTGAATTGCATTTTTGGGGGTGTTCCCACGTTCGGATTTTGTCCGATTTTGGATATGTTAAAATACACCATTTTCTGATACGAATGCCATTTAAAATGCTTGTGAAGCAATTTTGTCGAGGTTGATCCTTTTTTTGTCTTAGTTTGCCTGGACTATCATTGAGAGTAACCTTCGTAACCTTGATAATTTTTTTCAATAAAATAAACGATGATCGTGATTGTATTACTAGAACTGAATCAACTTTGTGACGAAAAGAAGCGAAGTGTAATATATCCAATGATTTTGTAATTCATTGTTTAATTCGTTTTCAATGCTTATAGGATGACCTTGGAAAATTTTATGTACTATGACTGAAGAGTTGTATTAGAAAAGTTCGGTGATTTGTCTCATAATTAAAAAAAACGTGCTGGATAGGATCTTGCACACGCAGCGTATTGAGAGAAATGTCATCTAGAGCCATGTAACTGAGATATTACGACAGATAAGAGGAGATGTTAAGAGATTAGGTTAGGTTTGAATTATCGTGGCACTAGAGCTACACGAGGGCTATTGGCGACGGGCGTCGTATTTTAGAACCACAGTCAGGTGACGAGCCAACACCTGAATAGGCACCCAACGCAACCGTTAAGGGCGACATCGTACGCAGCGTTAGGACTTGAAGGATATTTAACGTGCACTCCCTTACACGGGGTATTATTCGTCGGACATTTTTGGCTGCACGGGCCGTTTATAGGTCGGCAGTTATTTTGGGGATGCCCGGACCCGAACCTGGGACCTTCCGCATGCTAAGCGAGTGCTTAACCGACTGGGCTCCCCAGCCCTAAGATGTTAAGAGAAAACACCCGCTATAAGCAGTTTAACACAGTTAGTGTGAGAAAGCTTGTCAATGTGACATGGAGCAACTCAAAAATATAAAGTTTTGCTTCAAGTTAGGTAAAACGGCAAAGGTGACACATGACTTGTTAGTGAAAGCTTACGGTCGGGAAGCAGTGAGTAAAATGTGTGTTTATGAATAGTTTTAGAGCTTTACAGACGGAAAGGGGGATGTAAAAGATGAGCTGCGGATGGGGCATGCCATGTGTCTCCGTCGCCGTTTTGCCTAACTTGAAGCAAAACTTTATGTTGCTCCATGTCACGCTGACAATCTTTCTCGCACTGACTGTGTTAAACATGCGCATATCTGTCGTAAAATTTCCGTTACATGGCTCTAGATAACCTTTCTCTCAATGAGTGCAAGATCAAAACCGGCGTGGTTTTTTAATTATGAGACTAATCACCGAACTTTTCGAACACATCTGTACTTTATTCATATTCACAGAATGGGATAGACCGGGGGAATACCGTCACCTTAAGGGAAAATGAATTTTCAAGCAGAGTTGTGTTAGAAAATTGCAAATTGTAACAAATATAGCATACTACACTTCATAACATATCATGTCGTGATTGTATAAACTTTTGAAATCTTTAATAGAAACTGAATAAAATAGGTTTTTTTTTCGAAAAGCTTGCAGAGTAGCGGTATTACCCCGGTACCTGGGGTAATACCGCTACACCATAAAAACACAGCAAATAATCTATGAATAAGGGGAAAGGATGCAATAAAGCACCACATATACACCACGTTGCAAAATGATAGAACCACCTTGTTTCTTATGAGTAAAAACTGTATAATGTATTTTTGAATGAGTTTGTAATGCTTCCAGAAACAAGAATAGTATAATTAATTAGAATGCAGGATATCAAGCTGTGAGAAGTTTTGGGTTTGGCTTAATAAGCAAATGTTTAAAACAAATGGAGATTTACTGTTGCAAAATGATAGCACCACTCTTAATTTTAAGCAAACAAGCGAAATTGCATGTGTTAAAGCTCCTCACGGAGGATAGAAATAGGCAACCGGAAACATTTCTAGCCATAAAAGCTTTGTTTTATCTAGTTAAACTAACCTAGTCTGCATTTATTGTGAATAAGTCAAATCAATAGATTTGAAAAGGTACTAATTAAGTATGGGTAGGAAAAAGCAGTTGTCAGGTTTTGAAAAGGGGCAAATTGCAGCTTTAAACCAAGCAGAATTGTCGTCACGGAATATAGCAAGACATATAGGACGTTCACCACACGTGGTTAATGACTTTCTCCATATTAGATCAAAATATGGGAAGAAGAAATCAACTGGACGACCTCGAAAGCTAACAATTCAGCAAGAAAAATTAGTTGTAGAGAAACTAAAAGTCGGGGAAACATTGACCAGATTATCACGAGACCCCACCATCAACGTTCACAAGTCTACTTTATCAGGAGTGGTAAGGCGGAACGAACATCTTGTGCTGTACAAGAAAAAGAAAACACAACCGAGACCTACAGAGCTTCACCAGCGAAATATTATGCAATGGGCTAAAGAGCATATGACTTGGAAAGAACAGTAGCTTCAATAGTATTCAGTGACAAAAAAAATTCAACTTAGATGTTCCTGATGGATGGGAGTACTATTAGATGGATCTTCGAAATGAAGAAAGTATTTTCTCTAAGAGACAGTGGAGGGGGACGATCGCTAATGGTTTGGGCTGGTTTTGGAAGCTCAGGGCAGACCAATAATGTGTTCCTCTCTGGTCGAATGAAAACAGAAGACTACCAAGACATGTTGGAAGACAATTTGTTGCCGTTTGGAGAAAAAAATTGGGGGTCCATTTTACAAATTCCAACATCATAATGCCAGTATTTACGTTGCCAACTCGCCTTGGCATTGTTTCCTGGATAACGAAGTGCAGGTTATTTACTGGCCAGCTTGTTATCCTGATTTCAACAAAATAGAGAACGTTTGGGGTACCTAAGCAGGGCCGTATACGCCACCGGAAAGCAATATACAACTGTTCAAGAATTAAACGACGCTATTATAACAGAATGCAAAAATATTAATGTAGATGTACTTAAACGTCTAGTCAAAAGCATGCCTGATCGAATTTTTGAAGTTACAGCCAAAAAGGGTTATGTTATTAAGTATTAATTATGACTGGTCCTATTATTTTGCAACATAATATTTGCATTTTTATTTCATTACACGAAAAGTTAAACAAGTACTATGTTTTCATTCTGCTATTTTCATTCTTATTACGTATATTTCCAATAAAAGTATTAATTTCAATGATTTCTTTCAATTATTTTATGCTACGTTGAAAATACATGGTGGTTCTATCATTATGCAACGCAGTGTAGCACTAAAGTAGGTATAATTAAATGAAGAAATTAATTAAGAAGTTTAACAAAAATCACACGTGTAGTAAATGGCTATTACTTGTCTCTGCTACACTCTTACAAACAAAAGAGTGAAATCCACTCATATAGGAGAAGTGCATTTTCGACACTGGAAAGGAGTGAAAATTAACTCAGGCTGAGTTAAAATCACTCGTTTGGAGTGATCATGTCGGAGTTTTAACTAAACAAAAGAGTGAAATCCACTCCAATTGGATAAGTGCACTTTCGACACTGAAAAGAGTGGAAATTTACTCAGACTAAGTTAAATTCACTCGTTTGTTTTAAGAGTGTATGCTCTAGCAGAGTCTTACTATTCTTAACAAAGTAACACGTGTAATAAATAACTATTTGTTAGTCTATGTCATACTAATCTTTAAATAAAAATAGTGTTGGCCTAGTAAATGGCTGGCTATTAAGTATCTGTAGTTCGCATTTGAGCAAAAATCTTAACGAAAAGGATGGTGGCATAACCCCGGTAAGACGTCTTTTTTAGGGGAAGGTAGATAACCTAGCGTCCAAACTAACAACGTGATAACATAGCCAAATTATATATATTGCTCTTTTCTATGATATGTAACTTTTTATCTAACTTAAAGGTAACACAGTACCTTATCTCTTAGTTTCAGAAGACTTAAAATTAGATGAAATTCACTAAAAACATATTTTTTATAACGTTACAAACACACCGCATGGCTATTAGCCTCTCTACTATTGATTACCGTGTTTCTTGCTACAGGTGAGTGCTTACAGGACTCCCTCCACACAAACCGCTGGCGAGATACAGGGGGGGATGGCATTGCCTAGGGTGGCGCGATTCTTCCGATCTCCCCTATTTAGGGTTTGAGTAGATACAAAAAATTAATGATAAAAAAGATAGCAAAAAATATCGACTTAGAAACGATGTTTTGTGTAATGTCTCTTGATGCAAACTTTAATTCTAGACATTTTTTTAAAAAATAAATTTTTTGTCATTCTCAAATGTACATCATTTTTCATTTTAAATAATCAATATGTAAAAGTAAACCAGTTTCCACCCGAAAGTTTATAACTATTTCAGGCATATTTTTTTATTTTCTAAACTTATTTTCGTTTTAAACAAGTCTTAATAAAATATTTAAAACAATAAAAAATCCAGCTCGATCCTATCTGAAGATCTTCACTATGGCTACAGAAATTGCAAGGAAATCTTTCGGTAGGGATCAAAATATTCTTTTAGACACATTTAAATAAGAAGCTTTAAGAGCCGATTTACTCTGACAATAAAAGCCTATTTTGAAAACTTTACATGCATGATAAACTTAACAACAAACTAAACAAAGCAACTGAAACGAATCATTACATAGCACTTTTGAAATTATAGACCGAGATTATACACCAAGAATTGAGAATCGTAGTAAATATTCTGTTTCGTAGAGTTGCCTGTGGGCTGGCAACCTTGAAGTCTTTTGTCAGCTGGCTGGAAACTGGTGAAAGGAGGGAGGGTATATTTTCAGTTGTTTCTCTTTCTTTTAATAGAGATATCTCTTTTATGACTATATGCTACTATTCAAAAGTTATTGGTTTTAAAGAGCTTCCTCAGAAAAGATAAAGAGTTGCTTTAAAAAGTTCATCATAAGGCTACAAGAATGATTGAGGGCTTATCGGGTATTGGTTATGGTAATAGATTAAGATCTTTGAACATGTATTCCCTTTAAAATAGGAGAACATGGGGTGATTTAAAGCAGTTATTCAAGTTCATAAAATAGGGAGACATGGGGGGCTTAGGTTTTACCTTAAATTGCCGGACCAGAGGACATCGTCAAAAATTGAATAAATAATGCTTAGAAGGGAGGTAAGAAAACATTATTTTTACAAAAGAGTCGCCAATAAGTGGATTGCTTTACCAGAATATGTTGCGTATTCGAAGATAGTGGGAGATTTTACGAAGAATCTCGATAGCTATTGGAAACTGGTAAGGAATTAGATATATTTTGGACCAACCTTGCTGGGAATCTGGCCTGTTGTTGGTCGACAATTTTTGTATTTGTATTTGAATTGTTGGAAAAGTGTCATATTTTGTATGTTTTAGGACCACCCCATTTTTCTTTCTTTTGAATTTTTTCATAAATATCATTTTAGCTATTGATGCCGCAGGGATCCCTTTGAACGGATATTTAATGGTTTTTTACATTTGAAAGTGACACTTTTAATCCCATTGGTGAATGGTGGCCATTGGCCCTAGGGGTGCCATAATGGCACCCTTAGCTCCTTTAGATTCACAAGCCCAAGATTTGACTACCCAAGGCGATTCAGAGCCTTTAGGTGCCAAATGGGACCGCCTTTTCAAGTCTCCTCAAGTGCCTAAGTGCAAAATGGCCTTTTGTGTCACCTTCAGTTTTAGGTTAGGGTTATGTTTGAATTATCGTCGCACTAGAGCTACACGAGAGCTATTGGCGACGATCGTATTTTAGAACCACAGTCAAGTGATGAGCCGACATCTGAGTAGGAACCCAACGCAACAGTTAAGGGCGACATCGTACGCAAATTTGGGACTTTGTAGCATATTTACCGTGCACTCCCTTACACGGGTGATTATTCGTCTTTCATTTTTGACTGCAAAGGCCGTTTATAGGTCGGTAGTTATCTTAACTGCACAGGCCGTTTATAGGTCGGTAGTTATTTTGGCGATGCGCGGACACGAACCTGGGATCTTTCGCATGTTAGGCGAGTGCCTAACCGACTGGGGTCCCCAGCCCACATTCAGTTTTAATAGTGTACGATACAAAAATGGGTTTTTCTTTTAAATGTGCGGTGACATTTTATCTGCAAAGCTGATTAAAATGAGACTGCTTCTTTATTTAATATCAGTCTGTCTACAAAGAAATATTTTTACAAAAAGAAATTGTATTTAACTAACACTCAGTAACACTCAATTCAAACACTCAAAATGGTTCGGCAAATTTTGAGTGGAATAAGCTTATAGGTGCGAAGTGTCTGTTGTCCCAACATTGGTCGCTAGTAGCTTTGCATATTTAATGGACGATTGCATAAATAAAAAAGAGGGATCCGGATATTAATAACATAGAATGAAAATCCGAAAAAAAAAATCTGTCAAGATAGCATGCTTAAGCTTCTTAGATAGGTGGTTCAGAAGTGCTGGTTTCGTTTCTTAGGACTGCAGCCGGAATGGTGATTAGTGTTGAAAAATGGTCGATTGTTGTATGGTGTTGCTTTGTGGTTGTTGAGAATAACTGTTAGTACAGTTATTTTGAAATGTAATTATTGTCAATAAAAGTGTTAGTTATTTGATAGTTAACTGTTATTTTCATGTCGCATTTAAGAAGATTGGTAGGGTACGGAATTATGTGTGGTTTTATATGACATTAAAGTTTTTGTTAGATAAATCTGTGAAGGCTAGAATATTTTCAATTTCTATTCTTCAAGGTGAGCTGTTTAAAAATCTTTGATTCAAAGCTTTCGAGAACAATTCACTCAATAAAATACTTCTATTTTTAGTACTGGATTTCTAAAGGAAAAGGCATCCTTCGTTTAAGGAAATGTATTTTAGTTGATATCAAATAAAGTAGAACCTCGTTTATTCAATCTGATTGGGACCATAGGTAGTCGAATAATCAAAAATCCCGGGTAATAGAGAACTTTCATTAAATACAGTAGAACTTATGATACAGAGGAATTCCGAAAGCTATGGCTGAATGTCCGCAGACCTTAAATCTGAAAACCTCCAAATTCCGCGATGGTTTTGCAGTATTACAAATTGAATTTTAGTGTTAAGTTATTTCAAATTCCTGGCAAAAAGAAAGTGCTAAAACATTATTTTTAATTTCTTATCGGAGTTCGGGGAAAAGTGTTTTTTTGCGTAACAGTAATGATAGGGTGTATCACGATTTCTAGAAGATTCCCGAAAATTTAAGATTGCCAAGAATTCGATGTAACTTTTTTGATTGCTTAGGTTTTACTATTAATAAATCACGATTTGCTAAAACACGATAATTTCCCGAGTTGAGAATATGTACAGAATTCTAATTGCAGAATCACCGGATAATTCAGATTTCAAAATCGCCGGAGATTTCCGATTTTTGAATCACGGAATTTTGCCAATTTCAGTATCGCCGGAAATTTCTCCCTTTGGTTTCGTCGGATATTTTTGAAACTAGTTGTTTCCTTTGTAAAGAACTAAAAATGACTAAGTTGGAGAAATTTTTAGAGTGCAGCAACTATGGAGGGATTACTCTGCTGAACACATTATATAAGATCCTATCAAATATACTTGCAGAAACGCTAATTACTTATACAAGTAAAATCATTTGAGACTATCAAAGTGGATTATAAAGGGGTATATCAACTACTGAGCAAATCCACAGCATTAGGCAAATTCTGGAAAAGACGAAGGAATTTAATATAGACACATGCCATCTATTCTAAGACAGCATACGATAGCATTGATAGGAAAAAATTATTTCAAGCAAAGGCAGAGTTGTGAATAAGAGAGAAATTTACGAACTTGGTAAAAATGACAATGGAATCTTTTTCTGCTCTTGAGGCAGCAAAAATATTGGCCTGACAATCAATGGAGAAAAAACTAAGTTCAGTTATGTAAGACATTAGTAAGACCAATAGTCATATGTGAAAGCAAATGCTGGATAATGAATATGTCACATGAAGACAAATTATTGGTTTTTGAACGAAAAATTTTGAGAAGAATTTTCGGAGCGATAAAGGAAACGGAGTTTGGAGAATAATGTGTCATGAAAAACAATTTAGATTCAGAGAGCCAAACATAGTAAAAGTCATTAAAGTATCGCAACTAAGATGGCTCGGACGTTTATATAGATATGCTGATGAAATTCCGGCTACAAAAATAACATTTCAAAACCCAGTATTAAACAGAAAAAGAGGTAGGCCCCGGACAAGGTGAATGGACAATATAGAAAAGACATTGGCGTCGGATAGAGCAAGATGGTTCAAGCTTATTGAGACAGAGTTGGCTGGAAATCGGCTGCAGCGCTTAGATGAAGGAGAAATTTTTTAATGTTGACTTCGAAAGTTTCGGTTAACAAAGAGATCTGGATAGAAAAAAAGAGACGAATAATGAAGTTAGACTGCATTATCAAATTATTTACTTCATTTTTTTTTTAATATTAAAGCCGTTCAACAGCAAGATGTGCACATTCCTGGACCAACGCTCAGATGGCATTTAATTACAAGCAGATGCCATGAAAGTACTATCTTTTAAAAGAGATGCATATGCTTAGTAATCTTTACACATTTTCTTTATCAATTCTGCTTATCGTTTTAGTACAGTGGAAATCCCCATAAAAACATCAATAAGAAAAAAGTAAGGTACATTACTACTATTAGATATTTGGAAGTATAATTTAGTCCGTGTAAATCTTGTTTGAAAAAAATATACATTTCGGAACATAAAATACTAATATTTCGGAGGGAAAAACAAGGTTTGAATTTTCGTAAAAATTCATCGCTCAGATGGTTCATTAAGAGCTTTAAGAAAACAGTTTTATAGTGTCGAAATTCGACCAATAGGTGTCCATACTATCATTGAAAAAAGCATCGAAACACCACAAATCCATTTGACAATTTTGCTATTCTGCAAATACAAAGTAAAACCTGCAACTTCGCTTTCATGTACCCTTTGTTGCTTATTTATTGTAAAGTTTCTCGAAAGTTTATGCAACCATGAAAGAAATACCCGGCCCTACCCAAGTGTTTCCCTATAATTTAGTCTTAGGGCATGATTCATTGTGTTTTTAGTGTTAAGCGCTGGGTAATTCTATTTATTTTTCCACCTGAAAGCATATAATTTTATTTCCCAAACCAAGAACTTCGAAATCTTCCAGTACAAGAAAAAAAAAACGATTTAAATGTAGACTCCATGTAGTGGGATTGACATTGACCTCGAATTGTTTTATCGAAGTTCTTTTTTTTACTAAAACAACAAAATTTAATTTTCTCATGAGTGGTTTTGTACCGCCTCTTTTGTATCCCTACGCGTTCTGATTTCTGTACTGCTTTCTGATTGGCTGGAGCCAACAGTATGGACAGGTTGGTATTTGGTTTTCAAAAATTGTAACTGATACTGTACTGGTCTTGAAGAAGATGTATTTTGAGAGAAGTTGAAATTTAACACCTGTAAAAATATAAAATGTACTTTATAGTACGCAGCGTTTTATTAGCATCTAACTATCAAACTTTGTTTTTCCAAAATGCATTGTCCAATAGTCTAAGCTTTTTTTTTTTTTTGAAAAAAAATTGGGGGTGTAACACTATACGACTTTCAATTACCGTTAATTAATTTTCTTAAAAACCTTTTAAGGACGTCTGACAGATACTGAGAACTCGTGTACTAAATTTGAAGTCTGTAGCTTCTTTCGTTTTGCAGCAATACCTTTGATACCAAAAAGTCCTATGGCAGCTAGAACTTGCTCCTGCTTAATTTCTCGAAAATCATATTATGACGCTCAACAGATTTCGGGAACAAGTGTAATTTGAAGGCTGTGCCTTTTTTTGGTTTTCAGAATTAGGGTAGACTAACCAGTGAATGAACGTTTAAGACGTCATGTTCGCCAGTGAATGAACACCTGGATATAATGACCAGGACAACCAACCATTGGCAGATAGCTCCCTACTACATGGGAGGAAGTCAGTGTTGCCAATCCATATAGTGGAATGATTTTCAATCCTTATTTTTTTAATTGTAGTTACCAAACGTTCATTCACTGGGGCCTGTTCACTCACTGGTCAGTCTACCCTACCCTCAAAACCAAAAAGGCAGCTACCACTTGTGTCTGCGCATTTTCTCGAAAATCTTATTATAACGTAAGACAGGTGCTAGAACCCAAAGTCTGTAGCTGTTTCAGTTAAAACTGCATAGTTGTTTCAGACAGATAGAACAATGTTCTAAACCCCTTTTTTCGAATCAGTACCCTCCAAAACGTGCAAAAAACACAAAATCCCAACTTTCAATATTCGATCCCATCGCATAAACTTTCATTACCATACATTTCACATTAGGTATTTGAAAGTAGAAAATGTCAGTTTAATTGTTTTCAAACCAAAACAACAAGTTTTGTGTAGGCAAATCACACTAAAGTTTGTGATGAGTCCGCCATCTTCTCACCTATAAATACTGAGTCCCCAGAGTATTCTGCCCAGTTGCCGAGGCATCTCCTGACTTGACTTTTCTTGTCCAGTTTTCGTGTCTTTGCTGCTCATCTTCATCTTCGTTTTGTATCGTTTTCCCGAACTTGTGATTTTTACCATCCATGTCATAGTATAGAAGAATATCTAAAGGGGAGTGGAGTTTTACTGAAGTCGTTTCAGCTTGCCTGAAGCAGTGCATCAAGCACATTTTGTGCTAATTTTCGATTTTGTCGAAAATTTCGACTTTGTCGGAAGTCTTCCCGCTAGCTCCAGAACATCGTAGTCCAGAGCCCAGCTCCAGAACATCGTAGTCCAGAGTCCAGCTCCAGAACATCGGAGAGACTGAAGTTGTTGCTGAAGTTTAGTAACTGAACTGTTTGTTGCTAAAATTTAGTGAAAGCTGTTGAAGTGGAATTGCTTGTTGTGAACGTAGAGACTTTTCCGTTCTTCATGCAAATTTTGTGTGCTGAGTTGTGAAAGCTTAGTGACTGGACTTTTTGTTGCTAAGATTTCGTCGAAACTGTTGTACTGTACCTGCTTATTGTGAGCTTAGAGACTTTTCCGTTCTTCTTGTAAGTTGTGCGCTGAATTGTGAAACTTTGTGCTTCACCATTTGGAGTTCTCTTATAAAGGTGAGTGCTACTTTTTTGTGGTACAGTTGCGGAAATAAAAAACATTCTACTTCATCACGTTAATCTTACGATGGGTAAAAAGCTTTTATTTCCACAACTGTATTTTCTTATGTTTTGCAGTTTTAGTTGAGGAAAATTCTTAAGTTTTGAAATGTGTGTTTTTTTAAGATTATGTGCTTAAATTTAGCTATGGCTTTTTCGTTGAAAATTTTTGTACTTGTCGTTTTAGTAATGTTTTGAATTGTTAGTTTTGTGATTTTTTCACTGTTTAGTCGTAGTGAATTTTTCGTAGTTTTAGTCTTAATGACTGTTTTGTTCACAATTTTAGCAATTTGGCAATTAACTTTTCAAATTGAAATAGTACTTTTGTTTACTACTTGGTGAAAAATTTACTGGTATAAGTCATAGAAAAATTCATTGTTTCAATACCAATCTTTTGCAATGCTTTTCAAATGATGAAGTAATGTTGTTTTGGGATATTGAAACAAATATGTACTGAGATGATGTTTTAAAGTTTTCCTAGTTTAATGCGATTTTCGCGAGCAATGAAAGTAAAGTTCATAAACTTAATTAAATCTAAATATTTCAATCTTAAATAAGCTTTTGTTTACTAATTGGTGCGAAGTTTTACTGAAATAAATCATAGACAAGTTCACTGTTTACTTTCAATAGCTAACATTTTACAATGCCTTTAATTGAGAATACTCATCGCGTAGCTAAAAATGCATACATTTGCATTTATTATGTAGTGCATACAGCATTTTATTTTAAAACGCTTACCTTATTGCTATAATATTCTCTTATCCAATCACTAAGAACTTTTATTTACCTTTAGATCTTATTCCTTTAAATAATAAGAGACATTTCGTGAAGTTAAACTAATAAAACAAACTTTTTTAATATTTTACTGAATTTTTAATATTTGGCTAACGAATATGTACTGAAATAATTCTTTCAAAAAAAAAATAGTTTAGTGTGTAACTCTCAAGTAATTAATGTTAAACTGATAAGATTAATTAAACATTAATATTACTATCTTAATCGGTTTTGGTTTTTGTTTATTAATTTGTGAGTTTACAGACATAAGTCATAAAAATGTACACTGTTTACTTTCAATAACAAACATTTTGCAATACTGTCTTCTAAATAAAAATACTCATCTTGTGTGTGTAGTTAAAAATTCATAAATCCACGCTTATTAAGTTATGCTATAAAGCATTTTATTTTAAAACATTAAAAAACATTCACTTCTTTGCTCTGATAAATTTTAATCCGATCTCTAGGAACTTTTTTTGTCTTTAAATATTTTTTGTCTTTAATTTTTTCATAGTTTAATGTTATTGTCGCAAGTAATGAATGTAAAGTCCATAAGCCTAATTAAATCTAAATGTTTCAATCTTAAATAAGCTTTTGTTTACTAATTGGTGCGAAGTTTTACTGGCACATTCATAGACGAGTACATTGTTTACTTTCAATAACTAACATTTTTGCAATGGTACCCCTTAATTGAAAATACTCATCGCGTAGCTAAAAATGCATAAATGTTCTTTTATTGTATAGTACAATACAGCATTTTATTTTAAAATATTTACTTTATTGCTGTAATATTTTCTTATCCGATCACTAAGAACTTTTACTCACCTTTAAATCATAAATCGTTTTATAGTAAGAGATATTTTGTGCGGTTAAACTAATAAAAGACACTTTTTTGTATTTGAAACAATTGATACTGAAATAGTTCTTTACAAAACTTTAGTTTAATGTGTTACTCTCAAGTAATTAATGTTAAACTGATAATATTAATTAAACATTAATATTATTATCTTAAACTGTTTTGGCTTTTGTTTATTAATTTGTAAGTTTACAGACATAAGTCATAAAAAAGTACATTGTTTACTTTTAAACAAACATTTTGCAATACTGTCTTCTAAATGAAAATACTCGTCTTGTAGTTAAATGTTCATGGATTTAAGTTTATTACGTAGTGCTGTACAGCAATTTATTTTAAAACATTCACTTCATTGTTCTAATAATTTTTAATCCGATTGCAAGGAAATTTTTGTCCCTAAATATTTATTCGTTAAGTTTTAAGAGAAATTTTGTGAGTTTGAGCTGATGAAACAAACGCTTTATATACTTGAGAAACAAATATGTACTGAGAAATTATTTTTTAAAACTTTCATGAGTTTACTGTGTTTTTCAAGTTATTAATATTAAACTGATGATCTTAATTAAGTATTAATAATACTATCTTAATCGGTTTGGTCTGTTGTTTACTAATTGGTGAGGAGCAGTTTTACTGAAATAAGTCATAGAAGAATACATTGTTTCCATAGCCAACCATTTCCAAAAACTAACACTTTTCAACGCTATCTTCTAAAATGAAAATAGTCGTCACGTAGTTGAAAATGCATAAATTTTCTTTTTTTATGATTGTTATTTTAAAACTTTGCTTCATTGCTCTAAGAATCTCTAATACGATCAATGGGAACTTCCTCTTGTCTTTAAATCTTAATTCGTTAAACGGAACTTCCTGAGTTTCAACTGATGAAATAAACTTGCACTGAAATAATAGTTACTTAGTATATTGAGTTTAGTGAGATTATCTCAAGTAATTAATGTTAATCTGAAGAGCTCTATAAAATATGAATGTTACTAGTTAAACACTTTTGCCTTATTTACTAATTGTTGAAAAGTTTTACTGTCAAAAGTCATAGAAGAAAACATTGTTTACTTTCAATATCACCATTATACAAAGTGTTTACATTCCTACAGTGCACAAAGAATTTTTGGTTTTGACTTCAAACTCTTTCTGGAGATTCTTAGAAACTTTGTAACATAAATTAAAACTGATGGCACAATTCAATTTTGGAGTAATGAAATGTTTTTAAATATAATCTAATATTGACTCATCAAATAATTGATAATTCATAGTTTATTAATAATATTAATCAATTATTTGATGAGTCAATATTGGATTATATTTAAAAACACTTCATTACTCTAAAATGGAATTGCGCCATCAGTTTTAATTTACGTTGCAATTTTTTTGAGAATCTCCAGAAAGAGTTTAAAGTCAAAACCAAAAATACTTTTTGCACTGTAGTAATGTAAACACTTTGTACAATGGTGATATTGAAAGTAAACAATATATTCAACTATGACTTTCGTCAAAAAAAAAAGCTTTTCAACAATTAGAAAACAATCTAAAAGTGTTTAACTAGTAACATTAAAATTTTCTTGATCCCTCCAGATTAGCATTATTAATTACTTGAGAGAATCACACTTAACTCAAAATACTAAGAAAATATGATCTCAGGGTAAGTTTATTTCAACAGTTGGAACTCAGGAGATTCCGTTTTACAAATTAAGATTTAAAGATAAAAATAGTTCCTATTGATCGGACTAGAAATTCTTATAATAATAAAGCAAATGTTTTAAAATAACAAACATAATAAAATTAATACTCATGAATTGTTAACTACGCGACGACTATTTTCATTTTAGAAGAAAACGTTGAAAATATTTGGGTTTTTGAAATGGTTGGTTATAGAAACTATTTATCCTTCTATGACTTAGCTCAGTGAAACTGTTCACCAATTAGTAAACACCAGACGAAAGCGATTAAGATAGTAATATTAATATTTAATTAAGATCATCAGCTTAACTTTTGTAACTTGAGAAGCACATTAAACTAAAAAAAGTTATAAAAAATAATTTCCCAGTACATATTTGTTTCAAATATAAAAAGTGTTTGCTTCATCAGTTCAAATTCACGAGATTTCTCTTAAAACTTAAAGAATAAATATTTAAAGACAAAAAGTTCTAAGCAATCGGATTAAAATTTATTAGAGCAATGAAGTGAATACTTTAAAATAAAATGTTGTATTGCACTACATAATAAGAGTAAATTCGTGAACTTTTAACTACAAGATGAGTATTTTCATTTAGAAGACAGTATTTCAAAATGTTTGTTATTGAAAGTAAACAGTGTACTTTTTTATGCCTTAAGTCTGTAAACTCACAAATTAATAAACAAAAACCAAAACAGTTTAAGATAGTAATATTAATGTTTAGTTAATATTATCAGTTTAACATTAATTATTTGAGAGTAACACACTAAACTATTTTGGAAACATTTTTTGGAAGAAAATTTCAGTACATATTTGTTTAAGATACATAAAAAGTTTGTTTTATTAGTTTAACCGCACGAAATATCTCTTACTATTTAACGAATTAAGATTTAAAGGTAAATAGAGTTCTTAGTGATCGGATAAGAAAATATTAGAGTAATAAAGTAAATGTTTCTAATAAAATGCTGTATTGCACTACAAAATAAAAGCAAATGTATGCATTTTTAGCTACGCGATATTTTTAATTAATGTTTAATATTGTAAAATGTTAGTTATTGAAAGTAAACAATATACTCGTCTAGGAATTATGCCAGTAAAACTTCGCACCAATTAGCAAACAAAAGCTTACTTAAGATTGAAACATTTAGATTTAATTAGGCTTATGGACTTTACATTCATTACTTGCGAGAATAACATTAAAATAAGAAAAACATTAAACATCATACCAATAAATATTTGTTTCTATATGCAAAAACAAGGTTATTTCATCATTTGAAAGTAATATTTAAATAATTAATTGATTAAAACAGTAAATGTAATGAAATTTAGCAAAATGTAATGCTATCTGACTTCTGTTCATTGAGTTTTTCTCCAAATGTCAAACAAAGCCATCAGCATTAACATATTGGTATAAATATTATAATAATGCATATCCATTCTAATATTTAAAATTACTTGATAGCTCTGTACAAGAGTACAATACCTTTTGAGTTTAGGAATTTTTTTTAACTTTTATTAAGAGTTTGAATTATTGTTTAAAGACAAAATTAATTTAGGTATATAGGGCAATTACTTATACTCATATCTTGTTTCAGCTGATCCAGCCTTAGATTACGAGTCTCAACGAGTTCTTCGTGATCTTCTATCCCATATTCCGTATCCCAATTTCATTCTTTTATCAAGGTAGGATATTCTTAAATATTTTTCTTTAGTAATTTAATGAATAGTTATTCATTCGTTTACTAAAGTGGTGGTTGCGATGTTTCACTTTGGCACAAACTATAAAAACAAAAAACAGAAAAAGCAAAACATTATTACATTATTTTTTAGTTATTTTAGAAAAAATGGTTTTGATTAAAAAAACATTGGTTATTGGAATTTAGTTTAATTTTTACAAGTAATAATTTTTTAATTAACTAACTTAAATGAAATATTAATATCTTAATCTGTTTTGGCTTTTCTTTTCTAGTTGGTAAACACTTTTACGAACTAAAGTCACAAGAATACATTATTAAATTTCTTTACCAAATTAAATTAATCTTCCCAGTATACTCAGAGAGAATTTAAAAAAAAAAGCTTAATCTTTTTTACTTAGTACAGAAAAAGCATTTGATTGAAAAACATCGCATTTGGTTGCTCTTAGAATAAATTATATCACCAGTTCTTTCAGTTTGGTTCCAAATTTCTTGAGAATCTCAAATCATTTTTTTTTATTTCATACTCTTTGATGAGTATTTTTTATCTTTAGAAGATACTATTGCTAAAAGTTTACAATGACAATGAAAAGTATTTGTATATGACTTTTAACAGTAAAATGTTTCGCCAATTTGCTGAAAAAAAACCAAAACGAAATTGCAAAGAAGTTTCTCAATGCAAGACAATTTTTACAATATTTATTTGGTTGCTAGAAAGACTTTTTCCTTTAATTTAAATCGATATTAAAAAAAAATGTTAGCTATCGTGACTTTTTAGTCTACTATTTGAATATTACAGTATGTACCAAATGAATCGTTGCAAACTATCGAAATTTTTGGCAAAGTTTTAAAAAAGTTAAAATTGTTGTTTTAATTGTTTAAATTTTTTGTTTTAATAAAACTGAAGTTTTGTGCCAGATTGAAACAAAGAAACCAAAGTTTATTTGTTTAGTTTAGTTCGAAATATCCTCGCACTAGAGCTACACGAGGGCCATTGGCGACGGGCGTCGTATTTCATAACCACAGTCAAGTGACGAATCGACACCTGAGTTAGGCACCCAACGCAACCGTTAAAGGCGACATCGTACTCAGCATTAGACTTTGAAGGACATTTAACGTGCACTCTCCTTCACGGGGTATTATTCGTCGGACTTTTTTTGGCTGCACGGGCCGTTTATGGGTCGGCAGTTATTTTGGCGATACCCGAACCTGGGACCTTTCCAATGCCAAACGAATGCCTAACCGACTGAGCTCACCCCAGCCCCCTAAAGTTTGTTTGCAATTCTACTGTATACTGAATTGAATATGGTATTAAATATAGTTCCTTCTGTTTGGCCGATTAAGCCCCGTTTGCTTTCGAAATTAACTTTGTTTACCTTTTCATTTCAAGACTTGCTTGCACTCTTGTATCATTCTACTCTGCATTTTAAACAATTACATTATCTCCGGAAGTTTATTTTTTAATTTACGACAATTGTTTATAAACGGTGACATGGGTAAGCTCATGCATTTAGGTCAAATTTATTTTTTATCAATGATTCGCATCATTCATTTTACACTAGGATGTGTTTTATTGGTGATCAATAGTAGTGAATCATTTAATATAGGTTGAGGTCAAAAGTGTTGTCAATAGTAGTTAGTCAACTCTTAACTATTGTTCGTCTTCATGATCATTTTGTTTTTTGATATTGCAAATCGTCTTTCCTCAATATCTTGCTATTTTATCTGTTAAATTGTGCCCAATTGCGAACTTCGATGGTATGTTTCCTTTATCCCTTTTCAATTAAAATGCAACTTTAGCATTACTGGTTTCAGTTAGTAACTTCAGTTACTTAATGATTGTATGCTTAAAATTTCTTAATTTACTTTGATAGTGATTTTACTTCTGAAATTTACTTGGTTATCATTTTTTTTTCATACTTGTTAGTTCAAATATTTGTCGCTTTTCCATCTCTTTAAACCATAGTATCTTTAAACACCAATTTTGCGCTTTAATTTAATTTCTTAAACGTGTAAATTTTTTAAAAAATTAAATAATTAATATATTGGTTCGAAAATTTCTTTATTTTCAAAGTTGTCCCTCATAATTCACTCATTGACTGATCACTCAAGACTGTTTGTGGTAATTATATTGAAACTGAGTTTTTGAAATTTTTCTTTGATTGTATAAGCCTTTGAAACACTTTAAGTTGCAACATGGTTATTTAATAACATGTCTACTCATTACTTGTGGAATTTATGCCGTAAACAAAAAAATTTAAATATAATCATGTTAAAAGCTACAAATATAAAAAAGTAACAAATAATTATATAAATCGCATTATAATTTAAATTTTTTCATACCTCAGACAAAATAACACTCGGCATTGTAGGCTGTTTCATTAAAAAATAATTAAAAATTTAATAATTAAAAATATTAAACAATTAAAAATAATTAATTTCCAAGCTGAGAGTTATAAGAGACAAATAATATTAACCCTCTAATATGCATGAATTTTTTGTTTCGTCCCGATAAAATATATTTGTATCTCTTATGGTCATACATTACGGGAAAAATACGGAAAAAAATTAAATGCATCGGAATTTAAATAATTTCAATTTTTAAAATTGTTACCAAACGGTAACACCATGCATTAAGCACTGAATATATGCTTAAAGTTCGGGGTACTAATATTTCTTTTTATTCAAATTATTACCTTTTTTACTTAAGCTAATGAACTTTTTTTTATATTTCTAATAAATTATACTTAAAAATAAAGCTTATTGATAATTTTATTATTATATAAGAAGTTGCAGAGGCACACAGACACATAGTTTTAGGTATAGAATCTTTAATGAAAACGTGTATAACAAACAAAAAAGATTATTAATATTTAGTACAATTAGATTTTGTTAAACAAGAAAAATTAGTTATAAAAATAATTATGAATAGTAGTTACTTTTGAAACGAAATTAATGTACAAATAGTAGGCAATAACAGGTTTAGTACAAATAATAGGTATTTATGAATAAAAATATACAAACAATCATTTTTAAACATAATTTTTTAATGGCAGAATGATCCGACATAAAACAGTTATTTTTACTCTTAAAACAAAGTGGTACTAAACATTTTAAACACTGAACTCTTGTGAATCCTTTACAGAGATACACACACATAAGCATACAAAAGTTGTTTACAATGCATGATGTTACCTAACGGTAACACATGTAAAAACCAACTACAAACTACCAATTTTGAAAATAATGATTAGAAAACTACTAAATATAGTTTAAAATAACCCTCTTGAACTGTAATATTTTTTCAATGCAATTTATTTGTATTCAGTACTAATATTATTACTTTGAATACTGCCAAACACGCAAATTCACAAAAGTTAAAAATTTCACTTTTTAATTTTGAATATACTTTTATTACTGTCATTTATGAGGGTTATTATTAACTAAAACTTCAAAATGAAATGTAATAGATGAAAAAAAACAAATTTGTCTAGAGGGAGGTCTACTTTAATAGAATAAAGTGCATTACGTAACTTGTTACCAAACGGCAACAATATGCATTAGAGGGTTAAAGGACGATGCGCATAATGTTAGGATAAAAAGTTTGTAATGTAAAATAATTTATTCTTTAAAAATATTTAAGGTTTTCCGACTGACTAAAATGAGTTTTTGTTGAATATTGAAATTAATTAAATGAATTTTAGGGGATTTTTGGGCATTATTCTGCATTGTTATTGACAAGTTTGTACTGCAAAATTTGTTCGATTAATAATTAGCATTGCATGTAACTAATTAAAACACAAGTACAAAGAGTTAAACCAAATACGTGAGTTAAAGCACCTATTTTAGATTAGTAAGTTTTCAAAAATTTGTTTTGGGCATAGTAAAAAATGTTGAAGCACAGAGAGTAACGTAAGTAAATATTCTTTCAAATAGAATGTTCAGAATTATAATTAGAGTTTACAATATTTGAAAACTAAATATTTTGTAGCTAGACTAGTCTTTCCTTGTGTCAAATCAAATAACCCATACCTCTTTAGAAATATTTGTCTGGTTTACACAAATCTTCACATTGAAGGATGCATTGTATTTGTTACATCACTTTTTAATTATATAATAATAGTAGGATATTATGTTTCTTTCAAGAAATTGAAGAAATATGATATTCTACTATTATTGTATAGTTAACTTAAAAAGTGATGACAATTACAATAAATTCTTCAATGTACAGATTTGTGTTAACCACGTGAATATGTCTAAAAAGAGATGGCTTATTTAATTTGACACAAAAAAGAGTAGTCTAACTGCAAAATACTTAATTTTCAAATATTTGGAAACTCTCAGTATAATTCTTAATATCCAATTTGAAAAAATATTTATTTACGTTACTCTCTATTGGTATGGTATGATATGGTATGGTACATATATATCCCAGTTTGTGTGCTTGTTCAGAGAACCACTTATAAGCTTTCGTCAAGTGGGACAAACACAGAAAGACTTTTTATAGTCACAAAGAAATGAATATCGCATAGACAAATAACATTTATTGACGGTCACAAACATCCGTGCCTGACCGGGATTCAAACCCGGCCCCAGCAGCTCCAAAGGTCCTAACGATTGCGCCACCGGAGCGGCTACCCTCTATTACTGTGCTCCAACATTTTTTACTATGCTCAAAACAAATTTTTGAAACTTACTAATCTAAAATAGGAGCTTTAACTCACGTATTTTGTTTAACTCTTTGTATTTCTTGTGTTTTAATTAGTTACATGCAAGTTATTAACCGAACAAATTTTGCATTACAAAATTATCAATAACTTTGCAGAATAATCCCCAAAATCCATTCAAATTCGCTTCATAAATTTCAATATTTGACAAAAAAAATCACTTTAGTCGGACGGAAATCCTTAAATAGTTTAAGAAAATTAATTATTTTATTTACAAACTTTTTATCTTAACATTATGAGCATCGCCATTTAATCTTATTTGGCCCTTATATCTCTTATCTTGGAAATTTAACTTTTTTATTAAATTTCTTCCCTTTAAATTCATTTAGCAGTCTAAATTCGTCTATTTTTTCGCATTAAATAGAGATAAGTATTTTAATAAACAATTAAACTTTTTTGTTATGATATAGTTGTTCGAAATTTTATATGTATAGTAAAAGACAGATTTTCCTAAGTAAAAGGTCAAATAAAAATAAAAATTTATTTGTTAATTTTACTTTAAAAAACTATTGTAGCTGCTTTTTCTATTAAATAAACTAAAATTAAATATAATGCATTATAAGATTTAAAAGGTTTGTAAACGGAAATTAAACGCGTTAGTTTTATACTTAAACGAAGTAGTAAATGCATTACCAAGTTTTATCATTAATTCATTAACTTCAAAACACAAACTATAATATTTTAAATAGTTTCACTGTAAAATAACTTACATTTAAGTGCATTTCTCATTTACCACCTTAATTAATTTTTAATGAAACAGCCTAGAACGCCGATTGTTATTTTGTCTGAGGTATGAAAAAGTTAACAATTTATTGAGATTTCTATATTTATTTGTTAACTATTTTATATTTGTATCTTTTAGTATAATTATATTTAAAATTTGTTTGTTTACGGCATAAATTCTACAAGTAATGAGTAGACATGTTATTAAATACAAATGTAATTCCCCCCACATTCATTACCCATTTTCATGTCATCAAATACCCATTGCAATTTAAAGTTATTGTTCAGTTTAAACAAAATAATGTTAAAGTTATTAAAGCTGTTTAAAGTTGTTAACTCAGTTTAAACATAATAACTCCAATTTAAACAGTCTTTTTGAGTGAATTATGTGAGGGATAAGTCTCTCAAACTTTCTTAATTTAAAAAAACGATCTCCTTAACAAGTAATATTCAGAGTCGTAAATTATTCATAATCAATTTATCATTCAAACTCAAAGTATCTGCTGTTGGCCGAATCGGCAAACAGAACTTGATTGTTATTCCAGCAGAAACCCTCATTAAAAAGTATTCAATAAAAATCCGCCGGGGAGATTGTCATTACTTTCTGAAGCAATTCATTTGCGATCTTCTCGGGACAAATAAAAAAAAACGCACACAGACATCCTGACTCGTGTTTGGTCCGAATGTAAACAAGTGAAAGAGGTGAATCAAGTCATTTATCCTGTAGAGCGCAAGGTGTGATGTCCAATTAAGTGGGCGCCTGAGAGTCCTTGCAAGGTCTCGCGGAGCCTTGACCTTCTCTATCTGAGGCGGTTTCTTCAACCTTCGATTCAGAAGCCGTTAGCGAACCTTTCCCATAACTCGATATTTCCGGAATTTGTGACAATTAGGACTCTTTTTCAATGAGCTGTTTTTGAGGAAGAAGACTTGGTGTCTTTTGTCTCGCGGAATTACACGGCCAGGAACAAAAGATTATTACACCCTAGCGTGTTTGGGTCTTTCTCAACAGCCATCTGGTGTTAATGACCTTTAGAGGATTTTTTTCGCGTATTCTGGGCTAAGATGGGCGTAAGAAAAAAAAACCAAAATTACATGTTGGTCAGATTTTCCATAATTGTTCGTTCCTCATCGAAGGAAAAAAAAGAACCTGTAGTCTACCATAATATATGAACATTGTTTAGTGGGGTCAAAGAAATAACTTCGTGAACTTTTTCTGGCCTTAATGGGATCATTTCTGTTGCAAGTAGGATTGCCTTTCACTAGTTAGTTGAATAAAAATACAGCTTTAACGCAATTAAAAATATGATTTACAAACTCGTCCAATCCTTTTCGAAAAGGAACTCTAAATAATAGTAATGATGATATTCTTCATTGTTTATAAATCCCTTTTTAAACGAAGAGAAAAGCCAAATCTTCATGCATTCTAATAATGGTAGTTAAATTGTTTGCTATTACATAATTGCAATTATACTGCTAGATTCTAGTTGTTATCCAAGCTACTAAACAAAAAAACTAATTTGTGCATAATATAGTGTACTGATTAGTTCTAAACTATCTGAGCAATGGTAGTAATGATATTTTTGTTAGCTTTAATTTTTAATAGACATTATTACAATAGACCTTAATATACGAACATGTAAATTCATATACATAATACAGAAAAACAAACTCACGACTCATCAATGTTTTTTTCACTTTATTCGGTTCTTTAGCAGTTTCTAATGACAAGTCAATTTGTTTTTTCAAATCATTAGCTTTCTTCAGGTTAAAAAATATCGACCGCAAATTCTACTATTATTAATAAACTCTAATATTAATATTTTATAAAATTTAATATTTTTTCGGAAAACATATGCATAAGCTTTATCAAAAAAGTAAATTTTTAACAAAACTGTTTCAAAATTATTTACCCCGAAACAAGTTCAATAAAATGTGTCGCACTCTTCCTACTATAAATTTTTTTTTTTCTTTTTTTTTTTTAATTTTAACTTTAAAATTTTTTAAAAAAAATTTTTTATGTTGTTAAAATACTTTGTGTTATTTTTTACATATATTTATTATTTTTTACATTTAAAATTTATTTAATCATAAAAAAAAAAAAATAAAAAAAAAAAATAAAAAAATTAGTACCGAGGTACAACCCACCGTGTACCTTGGAACCCCTTGGTAGGTAGTGTTAACAGGACCAATTATTAACAGGTAGACTCCGATTACAGTCCGAAAACCAATATTTATTAGCCACATAAAATTCAAAAATAAAATTTATTTTACTTATTCTCTTTCAATATTGGAATTTTGTTGGTGGTAGGTCATTGGTTAATTGTTAAGGTTTTTTATTTTTAGTTTTTTTTTTGCCTTTTTTTTTTGCTTTGTTATTTTTCTCTTTTGTTCTCGCAATGCATAATCTTTAAAAAATTAATTAAAAAAAATTAAAATTATAGAAAAAAATTTGTGAAACATTTCTGTCTTTTGTCTTAAAAAAAAAAAAAAAAAAAAAAAAAAAAAAAAAAATCCCCCTATTTTAAAAGGATAAATTTTCTGCTTAGATAGGATATATAAAAAAAATATTTTTTTAGAAAAGCATGCAATTAATAATAATTATATATATATATTATATATTTAAAATTTAAAATTCATAAAAATTATATATATAATAAAAAAAAAAAAAAAAAAACAAAAAAATCACATCAAATCACATCTTAAAATTTCCATTTTTTTATTTTTTTTTTTCTATTTTTTTACATTATTAATAGTTAATAATAAAAAATAAAATAAAAAATTTTATTTTGAATTTTTTAAAAAATTTTTAACAATCTGAAGCACACAAGACCTAACCTATAGTAGTACCCCTTAGACCAGTCGTGGTACACCACATTGTATTAGGTTCGAGGTAGGTAGATATTAAAAACAAAAATAAACAAAACAAAATTAGTTATTAAGTTTAACTTACTTAACTAATTTTAATTTCACACACTGTTTTTTGCTTAACTTTGCTTTATATTATATTTAACCATTTTTGAACAAAAACTACATGTTGAGTAAAAAAAAAACACTAAAAACAAAATCTGAAAAAATTTACTTTTGAAGTTTTTTATTTTTTTTTTCGAAACCACTTTAATAAATTGACCTTTTAAACAAACAAATAGAACTTCACTGGATCCCTAGCAAATACTTACTTTTAATGGCATGTTGTGTGTTTCAAATATCTAATCTAAATCGAGCTAGGAATCAGCATAGTCGAGAGGTACACATACGTCAAAGGTACACACTTTACCCCTACGTGCGAGCAAATTTACCTTAAACACATGGAATCCAACGATAGACAAAAGTATAAAAAAAAGAACTTATTTTTTGTGTTAAATTTTTTTACTCATTTTAGCAAAATATAACAACGAAAATATTTAAGGAAAGGTTGAAAAACTTACGGATGTTACTTGCCAAACTACGGCTATAGGCAAAAACCTCGCTGTCTAATTTATGAGACAAGTATATCATTAAAAGCAATTTATTTGAAAGACAATGACAAAACTCATTAACAGATTTAACAGTTTAAACTTTTCAAATGACATACATGTCCCCCCCAAAAAATAAACTTATTATTACAGACCTAATCCATCAATGAGCATTAATCAGCATTTTTCTTTTACAAATTTCAAATAAAAAGGAGAATAAAAAGTATTTTTAAGTTTAAAATACTCAAACCACACAGGTGTATGCACCAACGCTAAACACGACAAATCCAATGGAGGAAAATAGGTGGACATGATTCGATTCTTATAATAGCTTTCAAAATTAAATATGAATGGAATTAGTTCCACTTGAAATTTAAACTTGTCTAACCCTGCAGACATGCCATAAAGAATACTAACTAGGAGAGAAAATGAGCAGCAATTAACAATTAGCTTCTCATGATAATTTTCAAATGATTGCAATGAAAAAATTCAATTTGTATTTAACTTATCAAGATACACTGACCAAAATATCAACTCACTACAACTTTCGAGGAGAAGATTTAAACCCAATTCATATTTTTGTTGAAAATCGAAGTTTAAACTACGAATTTGATCGGTATTAGATGGAAAAAATAACAAATTTTTTTTAATAAGGTTTAAATCTTTCCTCCAAAACTGTAGTGAGTTGATATTTTGGTCGGTGTATAAGTTAAATACCAATTGAATTTTTTAATTAAAATCATTTCAAAATTATCGTGATAAGCTAATTGTTAATTTCTGCTCATTTTCTCTTCTATTAAGTATTTTTATGGCATGTCTGTTGGCTTAAACAAGTTTAAATTTCAATCAGAACTAATTCCATTTATATTTAATTTTGAAAGTTATTATAAGAATCAAATCATGTCCAGCTCTTTTCCTCCATTGCAATGCATTGCATTTGTCGTTCTGGTGAGAACCTGCGTTGTTTGAGTATTTTAAACTTAAAAAAACTATTTATTATCTCTTTATTTGAAATTCATAAAAAAAGATGCTGATTATTGCTCATTGATGGATTTGAATCTGGAGTAATTAGTTTATTGTTTGGGGTCATGTAAGTCATTAGAAAAGTTTAAACTGTTAAATTTGTTAATGAATTTTGTCAATTTCGTTCAAAATGAATTGTTTTTTAATGATTTGTTTGTAGCCTTAGTTGTACTAGTAACATTCGTGATTTTTTCAACTTTTCTTTTGATATTTCGTAATTAAGTTTTGCTTAAAGAGTTGAAAATTGCACACACAAAATAAGTTGTTTGTTTATGCTTTTGTCCATCGTTGAATTCAAAGTGTTTAAGAAAAGTTTACATGCACGTGTAGTCGGATGAGTTCGATACATTTTATTGAACTTGCTTTAGGGTAACTAATTTCGTGAAACATTTTTGCTAACTAACTCACTCCCCGGCACTACAGTCCATGCTGGACCATGGCCTCTCTTACAATACGACTCTAAAGCCGCCTGTCTTTGGTCTTCGCTTTCCACTTCTTAATTTTCATGTCTTCTACGTAGATATTTTTCCACATCATCCATCCATCTTTTTCTCGGTCTTCCTCTCTTTCTCTCTCCCATGCTTTGCGCTTTGAAAATTTTCTTTGTACCTCTGCTATTGCCCATTCTCTCCATATCTCCCAGCCATTGAATTATTCTAGTTCTCACAGTTTTGCTAAACATTTACATTTTTTATTATGCTTATGCATATATTTGCCGAAAAAAAATATTAAATTTGATCAAATATGACTAATAGAGTTTATTAATAATGACAGAATTTGTGGTAGATGTTTTTTAACCGGAAGAAAGTTAATGAATTAAAATTTAATTTCACTATCCATGGAAAGTTGTTTAAAAAAACTAATAAAGTGGAAAAACATTGATAAGTCGTGAGCTTGTTTCTTTGCATTATGGGTATGCATTTATATATTTGTATAATACGGTTTATTTTAAAAATGTCTATTTAAAATTAAAGCTAGCAAATATATCATTACTATCATTGCTCAGAGAGTTTAGAACTAATCAATGCACTATATTATGAACAAAAAATTGTTTAGTAACTCTGATAACAACTAGAATAAAGCAGTATAATTGCATTTATGTAATTGCAAATAATTTAACTACCATTATTAGAATGCAAGAAGATTTGGTTTTCTTTTTCCTCTAAAAGGGATTAATATCCGAAATGAAGAACCATCATTACTAGAAAAAATCAACTCATTAAAACAATCGAATACTGATCGAAATATTTGAAATTTTTCAAATTCAATAATAATGAAAATTAAATGAATTGAAGTTCAAGCTTGTTCAAAAACTGCAAAACAACAAAAACTTATTGTTATGAAAAAAAGTCACTTTCTATTTAAACTTGTTCAAGACGTACTAAAGAACAAAGACTCATTATAATGAGAAAAAAATTATTTTCATATTTAAACTTGCCAAATTACACTGACCAAAAAATCAACTCCTTAAAGCCTTTCGAGGAGAAGGTTTAAATCCCATTTGTTTCTTTTTACACTTAATACCGATAAAAATAGAAGTTTAAACGTGTCCAAAAAAAGATCGAAGTAATGACATCAGTTGACATTTGTCAAATTCAAAGACAATGAAAGCAAATTGAATTGAAGTTGAAACTTGTCCAACAAATCGGCCACCAACTCAACTCATCGAAAGCATCGGGGGAGGGGAGCAAGCAAGAGCATCATGGTTGAGTGGATAGGATCGGAGAGAGTGAAGAAAAGTGGCCACTCTACCTGAATTTCTACCTGTCGGGTAGGATTTTTTGCCCTTTCCATCCCACTCTCCCACCAATGGTAGGCTTACCTGCCGAAGGGGGACTCTCCAGGTATTTAAGCGCTGCCATGCCCGGTGCCTAACATTTGTTTATATCGATGGATCCCACCGGGAGAGGCTTTTAAGTGCGGCACTGGGACTTAACTCTTTTACACTTTCTCCACAAAAAGGCAAGTCGCAATTTTTAGAGGATTTTTTATGTAAATATATTAATTAGTTTTAATTTCAGTTAATTTTTTTTAATTGTGATTATTGTGTTGGAATTGGTTTTAGTCATTTAGTGAACTTCACAAAATTTTATTTTTGTTGCGTTTGGATTATGTTGGGATTCATGTTGGTTGATGTCACTTTTTCATATGTCTTTCTCCTTCGTTTAAATATTTGAAGGAATTTGTAATGATTTTTTGTTACTTTTTTACATAAGAATTATCTTTACTCCATTCATAGGAAGTGATTTAGAAAAAAAATTCTTCCAGTGGTATTGGTCATACTAAGAAAATTTGTCTTTATTTGACTTTAACTGTTTCTAATAAGGTTTTACCCCATTTCGTTTAACAATTTTATAAGTGTAAAACCTTTTTAAGTCAAACATTTTCTGCCAAGTAGCAAATGAAACTTTTTATTTTCATTTTTTGTATCTTTCCATATACTTTGTGTTTACCATTTGCACAATTTGAAACGATTTTTTCATGTGTTTAAAGTTGGTTTAAAAAGTGAATAGTTTTGATCCAAATAAATTGATTAAAATTTCAACTCAGAATTTTAACAATAACCGGTGTTTTTTTAATTACGGGATGTTATAGTCATAGTTTTTTCTGACTAATTCCTAGAAATGATAAGAAGTTAAAATTATCTAACCTTCAATTCGAAGACCCGGTTAATATTAAAAGAGGTTACATTCCACTTTTTTTTCTTGTTCGATTTTGAAGTGGCTTCTTCGCCTGTGCTAAAAACATTAACGGCGATTTGAAATCAGAGATAACCCGCTCAATTTAATTGAATTCTACGCTCATTCCACGCTTTGATCCACTTTCTTCAAGTTCAAAAAGGAAAGTTGTCAAAAGATAGGATCACCTAAATAAAGATACGATCCACTTTTCCTTTCGATCTTGAAGACTTCCGTGCGCGGTGCTTGCATACCGAAAAGAAGAAAGTAAGCTACCTATGACGTAAATTGAGAACAACTTACTGAATAAACTTTCCCTTTTTAAAGGGCTTTTTCCGTCACACTGAAAGAGAATTTATAAGTTGAGTTTTGACACGCCTACTTTATGTTTGGCTGATTAATCTTATTTTCAAGGTTTACTAGAGAAAAACTTTACAGAGTTATACAATGCAGTTGATTTTCTTTCATTTTGGTAATGGCTACCTCATTTCAGAAATTTTGTTGACAGATGCTTTTATCAATAGATGATAACAATTTGCTAACACAGCGCAATTTGTATTTAACATATTTTAAAGTTTTTTTGCTAGTTGCAATTTGTTGAAAACATTTTAATATTTTTTTTAAATACTCAATCTGTAGCTTATTATGAAATAGCTTATGAATCTATCCTATATTAGTCCAGTTGCAAAGAATGAAACAAAATATAGATATGTAGCAGTAAATTTAATTATATAGTAGAACATTTGTTAGTTACGTAATCGTCATAAAAAATTTAATAAAAGGTCACTTTCATAACTGAACTGGTTTGAAAATCTTATAAAAAATAGTCAACTGATTTTCATTTAAATGTTTTTGACTTAAATAAGTCGCATTTAATTTGGCTGTTTTGAACGTATCTCTTTTTTTTGCGTGATCATTTTTGTGGATCTAGACAATTAACTGACTTGGCTAATTATCTGGTATTGGGTAAAATGTTAGTCGATCGTTCTATTTGATACTTTGACATGGCAAACTAAATCACCACAAAGGAAAAGCGGAAGCCAAAAGACAATTTCATTATCAATGCGAAAGTCTGTAAGCGTTAAAAATTTCAAAACGCCATCTTGGTCTTCAGACCGATGATTTATAAACTTAGCTATTCACTAAATCCTAACCTCCCAGAAATTGATCGGAATCTGTAAAATCTCTTCCAACAATTATAAATCAACATTTTCAAATTTATTTCGTTAATTTATTTTATCCTTTTCCGTTTTATATTGAAAAGTTCTCATTTCCATGGTCTTGACCTAAGGTTGGTGCAATTATTTTATTTATTTTAAAGAAATTAAATATTTAGACAACGAAACGAAATGCGCAATAACCTATGGCTTAGAATTTGTTTCTTTGATCATTAAAAAGTGCTTTCAAAAGTACTATTTGTATATCTACAAAATTTGAAATTTGCCAGAGGAGAAATAATGAATCTCTTTTACACAAAGTACCCACCCTAAGTAGAATTATAATATTTTGTTTTATCAAAAAATTGATATTTAATGAAAACATCAACTTATCCTTTATTACTATTTAAAACGAGATATTATTTTAAAAAGCACATCTTTTTAAAACTATATTGATATTTTCAAAACAAATAATAAACCCGCTTTCAAGAAACTTGAGAACTGACCTTTGAACTCATATACTTCAATCAAATATCAATTTATAACTTTCCTAATCTTACAGAAGTTCATCTATTTGATGCTCTTTAAATGACATAAAGAAAAAAAAAGATTCGATTTGATGGCATGTTTTCTTGGGAGTCTCCTGGCGTATCCTTGACCTTTAAATGATTGTCAATATGGTCTGAACTTCGGGTCAGCGATTAAATCCCCGAAACGTGTTGAAAGAAATTCAGCTCTCCTTTTCTTAGTCATCTTTCGTTCAATCCACCAAATGGCCAGAGGCCGCGCAGATTTTCAAGATGGCGGTCACGATTTCGCTAGGGAATCCTTTTTGTTGTTGTAATAAAGGGTTGTGATGAGACGAATGAATTGTTTCTTTTTGGACGAAATTGTAATGGATGTGATTAAACTACAAGGAGGACATTCGAAGTTTTTTAAATGATGTTTAGCGCTTGTATAAGGTTAAATAATAATACAATAGCTATGAAATTGTAATGGATGTGTTTAAACTACAAGGAGGACATTAGAAGTTTTTAAAATGATATTTAGAGCTTGTATAAGTTTACATAGTAATAAATAGCTACTAAGAGTTGAATCAATTTAAAAGTTAGAATGGCACTTTGAGATCTTTATTCAGTGAAAACTAAATATTTAATAGTCGAAACTAAAAAGTGGCATTGAGTGAAAATTGAAAAGGTAGCGTGTAAAATGGCACACATCAATAATTTTTGAATTATGTTAACAAATTATATTCTTATTATTTGATCGTACTCTTTTCAACTTCTTTTTTTTTTAGAATGTTTTATTTTTAGATAGATTTCTTTCAAAGGGATAGCTTTCTTATATGTTCTCAAATTACAGAATTTTTTCATCAAGTGCTAATTCTGTTCACAAACAAAGATTCATTGAGGTGGTAATTGTAAAACAGTGGTAATTGTAAAACAGTATTCAATGGTAATTGTAAAACAGTATCCAATGGTAATTGTAGAACAGTATTCAATGGTAATTGTAAAACAGTATTCAATGGTAATTGTAAAGCAGTATTCACACAGGGTGGTAATTGTAAAACAGTCCCAAAAATGCAGTCAGTTATTTATTCTAAGACCTCTTAAATTGGCACCTTATATATTAAGTCAAAGGACTACAGAATAGTTATATTTTATTTGTAAACTATTCACTTTGAAGGAATAAATTGAACATCCTATGCAAACGTAGTAGGATGCGGCAGTACTTTTTTAAACATGTGACTTACTTTTTTTTAAACATTCTCTTTAATAAATACAATCAAAATAATCCATCCGAAAATAGTTTTCCCTTGCAAATATAAATTTATCAGACTCACAACATTAGTTAGTTTTATGAATGATCGCCATTTATGTAAATAAAACACACAAAATATAAATATATGAACATAAAAAAATAATTCAATTTGAATAATAACAATCAACTACTCTTAATTAATGCATCAGTGTTTAATAGACTTCTAATTTATCCAAATAATGACCAGAATTTAATTGTTCCAATCATACAGATCTACAGTTTTCATTGTTATATTGCTTAATTAGCATTCTTTCGTGAGAGTTTTCCTTGCAAAACAGAATCCGATTGTTGGCAAGGTCATTATGCAATAAAATTTCCCAAATTCAGAGCTCTTCTATAAGTGAGTAAGTGTGAAAGTAAATCTGTTAGAGTCCATCAGATTGACAGCAGACCTATTTAAAGTATTTCCGATGCGAGACGACGCCAGCGTTGTCATTTAAAGATAAATTGAGATCGTTGACATGCCAGTTGTCTCGAAAGTCAATGAACAGCGTAAAAGATTGTATAATCCTTTTTTTTTTCATTCTTCTAAGAAAGGATGGGATTTTTACGTGTGATATGAATACTTTCAAATACAGTGTGACATTTTTTTTTTCATTTTCATGCTGGAGAATCATTATATTTTTTTTATACGAGACAAAAAGTTTTTTCTCTGAGTCTGCGAATGACAAATAAGTTTCATTTTTTACAGTAATTATTTACGAGTTGTATATGCAAAGGACTAGTGAGAGATGTAATTAGGGGTTGATTGCTTCTAATTACTTCCGAAACTAGCGAATTTATGAATAAGTCGTGCTCATTATTACTAATGAAGAAGTATTGTGGTACTGTTTACAAGCTTTATGAAAACACTCCGAAAAACCCACAATTATTCTTTAGTCAAAACAAATTGTTATCTTAATAATACTTGGTAATACATTAAAAAATTAAAATAAAAATTAGAAATTTAGATCTAGAGTTATTTTTATGTTTGTATTTTTAACAAACTTGCCAAGTTTTCGTATAATATTGCACATAATATTGCATTGCACATAATATTGCATTGCGTATAATATTGCATTTTTATGTTTTTAAAAAAGCATATGGGTAGTCCATTTGTTTTTCATAGATCTCTTTCTCTTTGATATAATTAATTTATGAAAAATGTGTCATTGTCTTTATATTCATTCAAGGCTTTTTTTTACAGCTGTTCTTAAAAGAAGTCATGGTTAAGTGGTGGTATTTGAGCGGCGCTGTACTCGCCGTGTTGCTTCTTGTGGATACTGGTAAGTCATCTTTATTTTTAAAACAAATTTCTTTGTTGTAATTAGTATTATGTCAATCGTGTAAGATAAGGAAGTTCTTATTGTAACTTTCAATACAATTAATCGCATTCATTTTTATCACTGGTTCATGGTTGAATATGTGAACGCATGTAAACCAAAATTTCTAAACCTCTATACAATATACATAGCAGTTGTCATCCACTTTCGGTTGAATTCATCTTTATCTATCTGAATTGAACTATCAGTTAATTTATAAATGTCATTCTACTATTTTTTTATCCGCAAATCTAATTTATGTTTAAAAAATCATATCTTGTCTAAGGAGGTCCAGGTCTATTTGGTCAGCTTTAAACGAGTTGGTATTACATTTCCCAGGATAGCAATTGTAAGCTTATGCTATGCAAATATGTTTCAATTCACCAAAAAATTTCACTTTTTTAACTTTTGCGAAAAATAAACTCAGGCTGTTAGAAACAAAATTTGATTCTACATTAAAAACTGCAAAAGTAATTTGCAAGTGTATCGTATTTTTTAGACTCTTTGTCTTAGTGGTGCAGAACTATCAGTGAATTTATAAATGTCATTCTACTCTTTAGCCGCAAATCTAAATCCTCATTCCTGACTAACTCAAAGTTAAGCATTATTTATCTTGCGAGTCTGAGGCGACGACAGCATTGCCGATCCATAAATCAAGCTATGCAACCTGCAGCAGGGACTTGGTGGCAGGTTGCTAACAAGAGTGTGAATGATCACACTGCTGTTGGCAAGGACAAGATTCAGTCTGGGAAGATTCGCGTGTGCAGAATACCTAATTCTCGCCTCATTATTGCACATAATATATAGATTATTAGCAGGAACAGCGGGGGCGTGGTACAAGTCCGTCAATGAACAAGTGCGGCGAGATGAGTTCTATGCAGAGATCTTTATTAAGTTCGCGTCTTGCTTATATTTTTAATGATTGATTGAACGACTTCGTATTCCCTTTTTGGTTGGAGCGTCATGATGTCTAAATGGACGTTTGAAAGACAGTTGGAATGGCATTTTGTAACGCTTTATTATGTCGATCCTATTTTATTTTAGTGATTGATTAGGAGCATTCATAATCTATTCCTGGGCATGTGTACTATTGATATACAAGTAGACGCTTTTGTAACCAGTTTGGAAATGGCTTCAAGCCTTTCTCTGGATCTGTTTATTTAATGATAAATCGATTAATTGATTAATATCATGTGTTGAAAAAAGCTTTTGTAAACTTCCTTACTTGGTATCTTTAAATATATTTAACGATTATTGGAGTGGGCTTTTTGGTCGATGTCTTAAAGTTTTAATTTTTTCTAGTTCTAAAATATCCATTCCGTTACTATTTTTACAAACTTTCTGTAACATACATTAACTTTTATAGTTGTGGTATAAAAGTTTGTTTCTTTAATATAATTATGTGAATAATATTTTAGATAAATCGTTATTAAATTATGTAGCATTTTTAGTTTTTAAATGCTTGTGTACTCAAATTGCTTATAAAAATTTGTGAAAGAATTTATTAAATTTAAATAATTTGATAGTTAAAAACTTGGTTTTAGCTCCATTAAAAAACGAGTTTGCCATTTTTATCTCCTTAAATAGCAAATTTATTTTATCACACAAATGCAAAAACTATAAAAGCAAAACAGATCAAAGATCATGCTTATAAATTTTAAAAAAATTAAATCTGTAATCGCACGTTTCAGGAAGTTTTTATTTTATCAAATAGTATTAAATATAATATTCTGATACAAAACCAAGTAAATAAAAATATATATAATTGTAATATTAAAAAATAATACAAAATATAGGCACTCATAGCAGTTACAAATCCTATTAAACAAATATTAACTCATTTATAAAACAAACCAGTCAGTAATGAGAAAATCGGGTTAAAAATCAAATTGGAAGCAGGCTTGTCGGCATACTTTGTAGAGATTAAAAATAAACAAAAACTTGGTAAATCCTCACCGTTTAATTTAGATAATCGTAATTTATTTAACAAATGATATGATCTCATACAGAGTGCAGGAGATAAATTTGATTATTTCTCTGGTCTTTCCCAAACGGTCAATGTCCTTATTATTTTTCTCTCCTAAATGGCATATTAATATGCAATGTATCTCATCATAACTACTGCATAACTGCCTTGAGGAACGCAACGTTCCTACGAGAACTCCAAGAGTAGATCGCACACGAACGATATCAGTGGAGATGACAACTTTTGCAAAAAAAACAAGTCTCCAAGCGCAAACCCTTGAATACTAAAGAGTTTATTATTTGGGGTCATCTCAATACTAAAATACAGATAACATCAGTTTTTTAATGTTTAAAAGAATTTTGAATAATTGAATTAAAGCATCGATTGAGAATTCTCATAACTTATGTAAATTATAACTAACTCCTCTTATCTCCTAAACGAAAGGGATGTCTTATAAAATTCGAAGAAGAAGAAACAATTTCTTGTTTGCAAGTAGTCTTTGTATACCTGTATTTCATTGAATGTAACTATATATTTAGAGTTGATATTTTTGTTCTTAAGGAGCTTAATCAATAAGTACTAAACAATAGTCTATTATGTAACCTTATTTATGTTATTGTAAAGTTAGGTAATCGCGCAAAAAATATTCCACTAACTTGCTCTATAAGTCAAGACCAAAGTCCATAAAACAGTTAAACAGACACGGTGGCTAAAAACACTTAGTTTCCACAATTAAATATTCATGGCATTTTTTTTTTTGAAAAATTATATATTTAATCATAAGACAAATTTGAACATCTCTAAAATTATTAGGGTAACAAATTGAAATTGCTATATATAGCACTGCCATATTTTTTATCAAATGATCAGACACTTGGTTGAACAGACAGAATTTATACTTGAAAAAAAAATCTCATTCAACCCTTTTTTATTGACTTTGCCAAGGGTTCCGCGCAGTGGTCGTTTCACTTGAGACATCGTAAAAATGGTGTCTTTCCTGAGAGACTCCATTTATTTATTGCTCAAGAAAAACTAGACGTGGCACTACAATGTCTTTTAAGACAGTAAACTGCGGGGAGTTAACTCGTAAAGCATTGCGTGTCCGTAAGGTCGTTTATAAAGACTAAAAAACATCAACAAATTATAACCCTTATAGAAAGTAATTGTTTTGTTATGCTAGACAAATCATCCGGAATAGGTTTAGAAGTTGTTGTTTTTATCTATCTGAACGAAAGTTAGCTTTACAACTCTTTTTAAAAATTTATTTCGAACATGTGATATGTTAGCGAAATCTTTGGGATTTGTTTAAACTATGCAAAGCCATTGTAATTGTTTATTATAGGTTCAATTTTATCTGTGGAGTTTTAGGTAGTAAAAATAGTTTTGTGCTTATATATTGGGTTGTAGTACTTTCTCATTTTGTAGTAGAAACTCGTAATAGCTATTTACGGAAGTAGATTTATTGTTTTAAATATTGCAATTGCACTGAACTATTGAAATTAAAAAATTGGAAGTTACGATTCTTTTTTTTTTCTTAGCAAAGCTTATGAGTTTTAAATTAATAATAAACATATTATTATTATGTTATACAACAATAAATATATCTTATATTCATATTTCAACAATTCCACTAAATTTACCAAGTGTAAAGTAAAGTGTAAATAAATTTATACAAGTTAAGTGTATAAATTTATCAAGTGTAGTGAAAAGAATATTTTCTCACGAAACTTAAAGATACTTTTCGAAATACCTTAAGTATAAATACTTATTGAATTTTAAATTACTTTTATTACATTGCAGGAAACTTCAATTTTTAAATTAGTTTCTAAACAACTTTAAAGTTTTGTTTGCAATAACTAAAAGTTTATAAAATTTACTTTCTTTGATTGACATACAAATCACAATACTTTGCTGAATTTCATTTGTAATTTTAACACATAATTCCACAATTTATAAGTATCAAACAAATGATTTTTTCAATGACTTTTTTTAAACTGATGTTACTTAATATTACTTTGAAAATCCTTAACATTCCGCGAGCCGCCACTGGTATCAGAATGATTCGCTAAGATTGATTCTCTAATGATTTCCCTGCAAAAAACAACTTTACATTCGGAATACGTCTCAATAAGGTATCCGATTACCTTTTTCAGCAAAAATCGACTACATATAAAACTTTTGTTTTTTGCCTCTTAATATAAAATAAACGTTTAGCTTTCTAAATCTGTTTCATTTTAGTTTCTAGTTTTTAATAGAACCGAAGTTATAGCACTTTAAAGCTTTTTTTGCTTGTATTTGCATTTTTTTCAAAACGCATTATGAATTACGCAAAGCATAAAAACTGAAGTTCTTTATTATCAATTGCTTCCAAATTTTTACAGTGTTTTTGTAACAAAATGAAGAAGGTTTTGAACTAGAATCGTGTAAAACTATTAAGAATTGGATGTTTTAGAACTATTTATATGATTTTTACTATTTTGTTTCTACGTGTTTTCGATATAATGCTACAAACTTTTGCCTATAAAAAAATTTGGGAGCTGATATCTTAATGATTTTAGTTCATGATCTATATGAATGTTGGTTAAGCATATTTAAATTTAAACGATGGAAAAAATTAAAAAAAAATTGTAAACATATAATGTTTTGCGTAAGCGTGATTTTTGAAGCATATTTTACCATAATTTTCCTCAAATGCTGAAAAAAAATTAGATTTTTATGATTAACTTTCTTAAAACTATTTTTATATTCATAACTAATAATAAAATTCAAAAACGTCATGGTTGGAATAGAATTTTCAGAAACTTGCTGTCAAAGGTGATCGGCCACCTTAATAACATATTTCAAAAACATAAAAAAAAAATCTCCAATTTTGTATCTTTTATTGTGGCAAACAAACTACTGTCTCTGAGATGGCGTCAAACCCAATTCCTATTTCTTCTCACACACGTGCGATTAGTCCAATTCTTTAATAATCCATAGCTGGTTCTTTGGACTACGATACATTTCCAAACCGGACCTCAAGATGGAGTCTGCTTCCATAATAAATCGATAATTACAATGTCGACGTTCATTACGGAGATTTCTATCTGGAGTCTTGAGAAGTTGCTATCGAAAACATAACATGTCTGGATGAGCTTATAGGAAAATTAATAGTTTGTTTCCTAACATCTTTAACGAAACGTCTAAGTAGCTCACGAACATAAAGAACTTTGGGTCCAATCCACATAAACAAATTATTTGAAAGGGTAATAAATAATGTGTCGTTGGTGTCACAGTTGAAAAACCTGCGGTTACTTCAGGTTACCTGGCTTTCCTTAAATTACTTTCGGGAATTTAGTTTGGACCAAGACGAAATGTGTTCAGTGCTATCTTTTTATCAGCACGACAGATATTTACTATAACTAGATTATTTATCATTATAATTTTATTGAAAACGTTGTCCAGATGAAATATTAAATAATCATTTCCTTTAAGTATAAATACTATTCTACGTTGCTTAAAACACATTACGTTGGTCTTTTTTAATTTTTAATATCACTAAATGCGTTTATTACAAATATCTGGACAATATCTTTAAATGATTGTAGTTACTTGTGGTTTTTCGTGAATTTTGACTTACGCATGTAGATTCATCAAGATGTAGACTAAATGTTGACTGATGGTTAAAAAATCAAAACGCAAGCTGCATACTGTTTACATGAAAAATAAAATAATTTTGTTACCCTTATTTAATGCTTCAAAGCAATTATCATCGAATACTTATTATGTAGAAAAATTAAAAAAAATATTTATTTCACATATGTTTCTACTCCGATAAATTTGTTCAAATATCTTAATACTAAGTGGCGAAATACCGAGAAAAATACTGGTATCCCATATCCATATCGTTTTACTTCTCCTCGTCAATATTAAAAAATATAGACCCATATTAACTCTTAGATACCAGACGGAAGGAAGGGCAAAAGAAAAGGGAAATTGACCGCGGACATTTTTTCTCACAATGTTTTCTCAAGATGAAAAAAAAAGGTTGGCTAGATACTTTGGAGATCGTTTAGAGAATATCCTTTTGGAACCATAGAGATTAATGTGGGAGATGAAAAAAATATAAGAAAAGATGAAAAAGGAAAAATAAAAAGAGGTGAGAGAAAAAGGTAACCCCCTCATTGAGACGCTCAACAGGTAACCGTCCACCGAATGGCTAATGCCTCGATTTCCGCAAGAAAACGTGCTGTGAGAAACGACGGATTGGACCCTAAGAACATCTAAAGCACGTCCTGAAGAAGAAGATAAAAAATAACAATAAAAAGTGACGAAAAAAATCTCTCCTAAAGCAATAAGTATCTGACCCGCGAGAAACAATAATGCGAGACGAGGAATAGAAAAATGTGGAATAAAAAAGGAAGTCAAAGAACAGAGAAGTATTTCAAGGCCAAGGTGAAAGACCTTCCACATATAAAATCCATAATTTCTAGCTGCTGTTGATGGTCCAAATGGGAAGATATTCGCCAAGAAAGACAGGATAGCTTTCCAGGGGTTATGGAATACAGAGCATTGGTCTACCCTTCCACTAAGCTTAATTAAGAATACACAAAACAATTTATTCCCCTCTCTTTCGTTTCTCCAGACAACGTGTGACTAAATAGCTGTAATCGCAGATTTATTTGCGGGCTTTTAGTGATGTTGGCGCATAATTTACCACCTAATTGACTTGTTAGACAAAATTATGACCGGTCTTTCGCTTTGGACGATAAGCATGGAGGAATCGTTGTACCATCCCCAATACGATTAAATGTAGAGATTTAGAAGATAGCTGAGTTTGTTAATTGTTGAAGTCATCAGATGTATTAGTTTTGTAATTTGTTGAACTGAACCTTTAAAAAAAAAATTTCAGCAGTGGGATAATACAAAATGCTGAATTGTATTTTTTTCCCCTTCCAGCTCCTGTCATTGAACCGAAGCCGCCACACAGATCTCCCAGAAACCGAGGTAAGAAATATATAACTTAATAATTGAAAAAGACTTAATATTTTTTGTTTAACTTTTAATATTCTTGAAACTTAACTTCGACTTTAAAAATTGTACGTAATATCTCATAAATTTCTAATTTCTGAATATTATATATTTTTTTAACTAATTGCGTCCCGAGTATTTAAATAACAATCCTACATTGACTTACATGCTTTACTTTTATTACTTGTATTAAATTGACTTTTTTCTATAGTTTCTTAATTTTTAAAGGATGGTTCACGTTTTGCAGTAAAATGGATATTTATTCAGATTGTTTGGTATTCAACTAACAAGATTTATAATATTTTTAATAACCTTGCTATAAAAAATCACAAAATTTCTTATATCAAATTATTAACTCTGTCCATACTTTTGATCTCTCTCTATTACGATACAGTATATCTTAATATTTCATTCTTTCCAGGATGTTTTTATTTGAATCAACACTACGATAATGGCGAACATGTTCAAACTAAGGAGGAACCTTGTCTTAACTGCACTTGTGTTAACAGTATGCTCATGTGCTACCTTCGGGTCTGCCCATTTGTCAAACCGGATGGGGCGGAAAAATGCATCACCGCTGAGGATGACCAGTGCTGCCCCAAAGTTTGGTGTGCAGAAGGTACTTTACTTTAAATATAAATACTTTTTTGTAACATTAGTTAACTACACTGCTCACAACAATTAGGGGAGCGCATGGTTTAAACTCTTTCAACCCCAAAGTTTCCATTTGGAATCATGAGCTTGCGATTTGTTTCTCACTAAGTTGAGCTTGCACTAATTTATCGTTAGATGGAAGAATCATGTCTTTTGAGGATGTAAATAATGTTTGTTTTAATCAAATGAAAATATGAAAACATGGTAAAATAAAAATCACTCCCAAAAAAATTTTATGAAATAAATTGACCCTAAATTCTTCACTCTTGCATTCTCAGATGTTTAAAAATTGATTTTACCTCTTTTTTGCAAATAAAAATTTGAAAAAATAATTGATATAATTTATTCTTAGTTTTTGATTACAATTTCCCCCCTTAAATTTTAGTTAAAAAAAGTTAATATTTTTCCGCCTGTTTTTTACCATTTCAATCTGGATGCATAAGGAATCTATTTCACAAGTTTTAGATTTTTAGAATGAAAAACAAAGCGTTGAAACTGAAACTATTAACAAAAGTACGCAAAGTGCTCCCCTAATTGTTTTGACCAGTGTAGCATTGCGCATTTGTTATCGTAAATTGTAAGTCGCTTTAAGTAATAATTAATTTTTATTTAGTGCTCAAAGACAAGGACAAGGATTCTGAAGAAATCAAGATTCCGCATGACCAACCAGGTATGTATAATATATCGTGTTCATTCCTCTTTGTTCTGCGCTCTAGCAAAAAAATTCACTTTTTATAGTGTCAAGACATTAACATTATTCTCATTTAATACATAATAGTTCATACACTCTTAAAACAAAAGAGTGAAACCCACTCAAGTGTTAGAAGTGGAAAGGAGTGAATATTAACTCAGACTGAGTTAAAATCACTCGTTTTGAGTGATCCTATCGGAGGTTTAACACACAAAGGATCCACTCCAGTCGGACAAGTGCATTTTTAACACTGAAGGAGTGAAAATTAACTCAGACTGAGTTAAAATCACTAAAATCACTCGTTTGTTTTGAGAGTGTATTTTTACAAATAATTTATGTTTTTTTTTAAGGCTGCTATTTGGAAAACAACAAATACTACCCTGATGGTGCCCAACTTCCCCACGACCCGGCCATCCCTTGTGAGGTATGCTATTGCATTCGGAACAGATCAGAGTGCATTATCCAGGAATGTGACCTCAAATTGGAAGGGTGTTCGCCAGTCTTCAGAGACGGTCAATGTTGCCCGAGTCGCTATAATTGCAGTAAGTATTAGTCACTACTATTGTTTAAATTTAAAACTTTTGAGTTTAAGTTACATTAAAACTTAAAATTAAAGTTCCTTTAATAAAAATTGAAAAATATTCATTTATAGCCTATGATGAAGAAACTACAACAACTCCACCAGGCGTTACTGTCAGTGATTTAGCAGGTAAGAACATTTTTATGCATTATTTATTTTTAAATTGTGTACAAAACTTCCAATGTAGAATGAATGATTCAAAGCTATACGAACTGTAGCCTAAATACTACAGAAATGTCAATAACTGAATTAAACTTGCCAACATAATTACAACAATGTAGGATTTAGCTTTTAGTCAAGAATCAAGAACCCCTTCCCAAGAAAATGTTATCGAAAAAAACTTTTAAATAATAATGATAATATTCAACACAGATTTATCGGTATTTAAAATTAAATTTCACTTATTGAGTCTCATGAAAATGTTTACTAAAAGAAAACTCAGCAAAATCAAAGGTTAAGATAAACTTACGTCGAAAATTGCAATTCCTTTTTAAACAATAGAAAAGAAACATTTTCAATAAAAATGAAAACAATAGGAAATAATTTAATTCTAACAAATGATAAACTTTTAAATTCGGTTTCAGACGTCATTTTACCGGAATAATCCGGAATAACATCTGTTTGATAGGATAAATTGTACTCTTTTCAATAATTCCTTGCAAATCCAGACAATTTTTTATTTGAGAGGTGTTTAAATAAAAAAAAATAGTAAATAAAAGTGTAGTAGAGAGTAGTTAAGCATAAGGGTGGGTCTTACGTAACCAAAAAGAGTCATACGAAGAACTTACTCATGCGTCTATAATAACGTTCTAAGAACTTGAAAGTCAGAGGGGAAGCACTTGAACTGCAATTTTGTGTGTCTCTTTACATGTAATGACCAATAAAAAAAGTCTCATTGATGCAAAAATGTTCCCACTTCTTTAAAATGAAAGTGTTGACCTTTCGCTGTCCAAAACAAAACATGTTATTAATCAGACTGCAGAAACTACATTCACTAACTTTTAATTTTCCATGTTTTGAGATGACGACCTTGTTTTAGACTTATACGATTTTCAGCTAGTTAAACAATTTAAAATCATTAAATAGTGAGACACTTCTTTTGCATTTTTAACTAGTATATTTCTTAAGGGAATATATTTTTTACTTAATATTTCAATTTTATACTATTTTAGATTATTACTTAACGGAATTGTTTTAATAAATACCTAATTGGATTGTCAAATGAATTATAGTATAATTTTTTTAAAACTTCAAAAATGTTGCACCATCTAATGTTATACAACCCAACTAATGTTAATTTACCCAAACTTATTACCCTGGGGTAGAAGGTTGAGTAAAATTCCTCTTACTAAATTGATAAGTTTAGAGTTTTAATATTGCATTTCTTATCTTTGGAAAGTTGAATTGTATCTACCTTCTTGGTGGATTAAATTTTATCATTTCACTTTTCATCATTTCACTTAGTTATTACACCGCCGTTTCATACGTCTAGTGGCCGCTGAACGTAGAGTTGGAAGCGCTTTGACCTCTAGCGATTCGACCTTTGGTTGGCGAGAATTTGGCGAGTGAGATTGTAGCGCGGCGATTTTATTCATTGTTTAAAATCAACTAGATTATGGATGACGAAATTTTGATTGCTGCTTGTGTTTTACATTTAGAGAGCTTAGATAATTATGTAGAGGTAATTAGAAAAAAATATAAAAAACTTCGTCGAAGATGGTGGATGATGGTCATTTAACTGTTTGTACCATCTTTAAGGGACATGACTGTTTGAAAAAACAAAAACAAAAAAAAAACAGGACATGACTGTTTTTTAACGGGGCATGACTGGTATCTTTGCTGCCGGTCCCTGCCCATTACTAATATTTTACGGGGAATTTTTTTTGTTTAAAAGTGTATAGGAAAGTGCATTTTTTTCTGGATTGTTTTTTTGATGACTGTCCTTTTCCGTACTTATATTTAAAACTTTTAATGCCGGAGTATTACTGATTAAAATCAGGTCAAATAAAAAAGTGTTTTCAGTATTGTCTGCCAAAAATTTAGAAATTATATGTATTAAAATAACTGATTAAGCTATTAACTCCAACCAGGTTTCAGTATTTTAATACAAAATCTTGTTTAAAAATTAATTGTATTGATTACGGGTAAGATATAAATAAGAGTTTCAATACTTTTATTAACATAGAAAGCATTTTATCATCAACATATTTTACAGTGTCAAATTTTGAATTTCATTCATTTATGTGATTGAATTTTATTTTATCAAAATATTGAATGCGTCCTGCTTTAAATAAAAAAAATTAAGAAAAACTCAATACAATTCAATTCGATGTTTTACATACTTTTTCGAAGGATCACTTAAAAAAGAGATAACACGCCAATATGTTTGCTATTTTCCTTATGGCAACCTTTCCTTTGATCTTGGCCAAAAAACCGACAAAAGTTGGGTTGGTGGCCTTGAGATCCAACTTCAGTGAGCTTTCGAATAAATACGTATAAAGCGGTTACCTTGAGATTCTCAAGGTAACCGCTAGAGCAAATTGCTAGACGTATGTAACGCCGGTATTAGGAACTTAGTAACTCGACTCATGCATATAAATTCTTCGCCATTATTCTTCGCCATTATTTATATGCCATCAATGGCATATAAATTCTTTTTGACAGGAACTGACATTAATGTTTTTTGCTCGCAAACATTCACTTCTGTATTAAAACTTTCCACCAGATACAAAATTTAACTTCAAACTCCAGACGAATGAATAAAAATGCCATTAAATCTGAATTCCGTTCTTTAACCCGATGAATTGTTGGTCGATGCACTGAAAAAGGGTGCGCCCTAATCTTGCTTTGATGATCCCCTGGATGACCTTTTCATGGTGCTGAAGATTCAAGAAACTTTATGTGACCTTTCATTTCCCCCCCTAACCCAATTGACGCGTGAACAATTACGACCTAGTTGTCCAATTTTGCTGCATAAAATATACGGCGTTGGTTACTTTTTCTTACTTTTGTTATCCTAAGTGGCGATTTTGATGGGATCGTTGACTTATTCTAGGCGCTTTTTATCTGATCATCAAACCTAAAAGTTGTGATTACAATAATAAGAGTTAACAAAAACAGTGAACGTTTTTTTTTTATTTGAAATTTAAAAGGCGTACCTTGAAAGGAATAGGAAAATGTTTAACAAAAAAATACAATGGCATCAGTATATATAAATAAATTTAAACAACATGAGTTACATTCGATTGAAATTTATTTAAATTTTATAATTATGGCATTAAGTCATGATGCAGCTTTTAGTAAATTTTACTTTAAACAAACCGAAAATTACATAATACATTTAATTTTATTTCTCAGAGGGTTGTGATATCAATGGTGTACTTTACGCCGATGGAGAGCCAGTCAATTCGACAAGTCCTTGCAAACATTGCTACTGCATGAGAAATGAACTTGTATGTGCTATACAAGAGTGTCATGATCCCGGAAATAATTGCAAACCTGTAAAGTCCAGGCCTGACCAGTGCTGCCCAGATAAATACGAATGTGGTAAGTAATAACAGATTATACTTTAACAAAATTTGAAGAATGTAGCAACTTTAAATTAAGTAGTAAGCATATATTTGCAATGTAAATTAACATTTTTAATAAGCGATAATAAGTTTAAAATAAATTATAGCTTTTTAGAAAATTATATAATGTTGACTTAATTTATTGTTTTAATGCATAATCTATCATACTTTTTATTCCAGAATTTCCCACAGAAAAAATTACAGCAACTGAAGGATTCTTGTCCACCGAAAAATCAGGTCTCACATTTTCTTCTGTTTTCGCTACCCCTGAAACCCCGACCAACTCCTGGGATGAGACTGATACAGTTCCAACAAAAGAATCTGATGGAGAGTCGTTGGATGCTGAGGAAGCGAAAATTAATGAAGTCCGAAAGACTGAGACCAAAATTGAAGAACCAACAACTCCGTACAAGGCACCTCATGTCACCATTACTCCAGTACCATCTACAGAAGTACCTATTTCGACCGAAAATAATGTCAATCATTACACTCCAACTGAATCCCCAGCCACATCAGTCAAGTATGCTGAAGATGAAGTCGACAAGGATGATAATAGTGAAAAATCTGATAAAGGTAGCATCATTACAGAGTCTGAGGAAACTACCACAAAATTAGCTGTTACTGAAACTGGAGATGATTCGTCTGAGCCGCTAAATATTTTAAGTATCAACCCGACGCCATCAATTAAACCACCCCATCAAGAAACTGACGAAGCTGCTGAAGAAGCTACTGTGGCACCAGCTCAAGAATATGATAGCGTTTCTGAAGAAACAACTGTTGCACACGCTCACGAAACTGACAACTTTTCTAAAGAAGTTACTATGGCACCGACAGAAGAATCGGCAGGTGTTTCTGACGAAGCTACTGTAGCACATGCCCAAGAAACTGACAACTTGTCAAAAGAAGTTACTATGGCACCGACAAAAGAATGGGCAGGGGTTTCTGACGAAGCTTTTGTAGAACATGTCCAAGGAGCTGACTACTTTTCAACAGAAGTTACTATGGCACCGGCAGAAGAATTAACAGGCGTTACTGACGAAGCTACTGTTTCTCCTGCCCAAGAAATTGACGGCGTTTCAGACGTACCTACTATGGCAGCAGCTCAAGAACACGTTAGCGTTTCTGAAGTAGCTACTGTGGAACCGGCTCAAGATAACAAAACAGCTTCCGAAATGTCTACTGTGACACCTGCTCGAGAAACTGAAGATGTTCCTAAAGAGGCAACATTGGCACCTGAAAATCTGACTGAAGACACAAAACAACAACATCAATCTGAAAAACCTAGTGAAAATGAAGAGCCTTCTAATATTTTCCAGGTGAAAGGCAGGAGACCAGTTGTACCTACGATATTTGAAGGAAGTACTGGACAACCAAATATTGCAGAGATTGAAACTGCTACCTTTAATGGAAGACCAGAATTCATCAAAGGAGGCTCTGGCAGAAGACCATCTATACCAACTATCTTTGAGGGAAGTACCGAGCAACCAGATTCTTCAGAAGTTGAGACCGCTACCTTTAATGGCAGACCAGAATTCATCAAAGGAAGTCCAAGCAGCTTTTCCAGTGTAAAAGGAAAACGACCACAGAGACCTTTCATACCCATTGGCACTATTCCTGGAGAACAGGCGCAGCCCGTATATGTTTACCCTCATAAGTCATCAGTCAAAGGAGGTCCTATTCACAAGCCAATTCCTGGAGAAGGTAAATGAAATAGATAATTTTATTAAATTAAAGACTTAAATATTAAATATAATTATAAAAATGCTTTTTTTACTTTTATTTATCTTCAATATAACTACTATGTAAAACTAAACCTCTTTCATTAGTCAATTCTCATTGTCTTGTATTTTTTAATATTGCAAGTAGTAGTTAATATAATGAATCAGTGAATAGGGTAGCAATTTTTGTGGTAATATTTTCAGCTACCTGCCGAGCTTATGGAATCACTTACCAACATGGAGATCCGGTAGAATCCACCGACAAATGCCAGCAAAGCTGTTCTTGTATCAATGGAAGGATCTTTTGCGTTGAAACAATTTGCTCCATTCCTGATCCAGAAATCTATGTCAACTGCCACGCTACTTATACAGAAAATGAATGCTGTCCTCAGTACGATTGTGGTGAGTCATGATCTATGTTAAATTGTTTCCATTTCATTCAGTAATAGTTTACTTTATACGCTAAAATGTAATATTCTCTTTTACATGCAGCAATGGATTTAAGAAAAGTAAATCGGAATAAGCTATAGAGTAATAAAGAAGTTTAAATGCTACCTAAAATGCATACATTGTTTTTAGATGAATAACTTTAATATCTTATGTGCAGAAATTAAATATTTTACCTTTCACCAACTTTAAATTTCATTAGATAATTAATTAGTTTGCAACTTGTTATTTTTTATAAATTAATTTAAAAGTATTCAACTACTACCTAATCAACTTACAAAGACATAGAAGCTTTTCTAAACACGCGCGTGGACGGTAAGTTTGACGTTACTGTTCTCAGTCTTATTGTTTCAAAGATGAAGAAACTTGATTACAAAACCTGTTCAGGACCATTCATTCATGGCTCACTAAATTTTTTAAGGTTCCAAGTAGTTTCGAACAGATTTTTCTATTTTCGGCACTCAGAACACTAATGTCAAAATTTCCGCCCACGCTTTGAAGAGATTCCTTGGCCTTGCAAATTGAGTAATTGAGTTGTTCTTATTTGTTAGCCTTGTAGGTTCATTCAACAAATTTTGTTCTTATATTTAGATTTTTTTAATTTTCTTTTAACATTTTCTAAAGTATTCACAAATTCATTTGTAAAACACAATAAGTAAAACAAGCAAAAATCTAAAAAACCTAATAGAACATTATAGATTGTAGTATCTATTCATACAATGTGAGTATATAAAATATTATAGAACACGAAAGTAAATTTGGGTATGTACCGTGCACGTTTCGAAATATTGTTTCAAAGGACAAGTTTACTTAACTATGGAAAAACGTATTGTTAAAGGTAAGATCATTATTATGAAATTCACTTGTCGAAAGTCATATTTGAATTACTTATCCAATAGTCTAAAATATCTTTCATTTGCTTAAACACCCTTAAATGCTTAATAGCTTTATTTGCGTAAAGTACTAATATTGAACTAGATTTACTTCTTCTTTCTTTTACATAACTGTAATTAACATTAACAGCCATAAAGTTTCAGTTGCATCACTCACACTTATACATTTGCTCAAAAAAATAAATCAAACTAAAACAACAGTTTTGTTACTTTAAAAACAATTATTGTACCTATACTGTTTACTTTTTTGCCTTTAGATTTGTCATATTCTAAAAAACAAAATTAAAATAGAATGCTATATAAAATTCATGTATTTTAGGATCATCGGTTAATAAACCTGTAGAATCGATTGACATAACTGAATACACGGAAGTTGACGGTACACTTGTAAGCACAACTTCTCAATCGGATGAGGATGCAACGAAATCTCCAGTATATGAACCAGCAGTCCCAGAAGCTATTCTTCGTGAAAATGTAACTGGTTCGGTTGACACTTATTCTCAGTTGGAAACTACGACATCTAAAATAAATTATGAAGATAATTCATCAGCTAGTACAGGAGTTGAGGCCATTCATGTCACTGATGAATATGACAAGGCCACTTCAATGCATGATTCCTCCAATATCGAAACAAGAGAACCTGATACTCAAACCACTGCTACTGATTTACAAACAAAAGCGTCTGCTATGGATACAACCCCATCTCAGGTTCAAACAACAGCAACTCCTGATGCTCAAACTACTGTTGGCGATGTCCAAACGACTCCATCTGATGTCCAGACATCATCAACTCCTGTTACTCAAACAACGGTTGTTGAAGTCCAAACGATTCCAGTTTCTGATCCACAAACGTCGCAAGCCCTTGATGTCACAAAACCAAGTCCAGATGCTGAAACCACCAGTACTGATGTCCAAACAAAAGCGGCTGACATTTATACAACTCCATCTGACGCCACGACAACATATACTCCTGATGTTCAGACAACCATTGACCATGTTCAAAGAACATCAACCCTGGCTCCTATTGATATCCAAACGTCTTCTACACTTGATGTCACGACAGTAGCTCCAGATGCTCAAACTACTTTTGTTGATATTAAACAAACGCAAGCTGAATTCCAAACAACAAAATATGATGCCCCAACATCAACGGCGCCTAATGATCAAACCACCATGTCTGATGTTCAAACAACATCAATTGATACCCAAACAACAGGTATTCATTCAGCAGCTGCTTCTATTGATGTTCAAACAACACCTGCTGCAATTGTATCAACGAGTGATGTCCAATTAGATCATCATGATATCATACCACAAGATGAATCTTCAATTTCGGAAGCAAGTTCCAATGAAATAACTGCATTTAGTTCTCCTGATGGAGATTCTTCTTCCAGTGAGGGACACGAGGCAGACAACGTTGTTACTTCATCATCCACCGAATCTTCCAAACCAGAACATAGTGAAGAAGACTCTTTTGGAACTACAGACATTCCAACAATTGTAACTGAAAATCAACCAGACTTAGACAATGAAGAAAGCATGGAAAACGGTAATTACTTTATTTTTTTACAAAATATTTATTTCAGAAATGCATTATCACTTTAAACCTAAAATGTAACTCTTAAACATTCCTTAGTAGAAAGATTAACAATACAAAACAAGAAAAGAAGTTGTGTTGTTTTTTTAGATTTTAATTTTGTATGCTATATCTTTATACTTACAAAAATATAAACTAAGATAATTACATTCAATTTACTAATGAACTTTGAATGCTTACTCATTGCTATTTATTACAGTTGATAAAACTATCCATTTCACGAAAGAACAAGATATTCTCCCAGCTCCTCTAAATCTTCAGAAATTGCCAAGTAACTTAAATGAAGAGGAATCGAACACATCAGAAGAAAATTTTGAATTGCAAACAACTTTGCTTTCTGAAGATGGCAATCAACAGACAACACCAGTTGGGTATGAAGATGGAAAGACGCATTTAGACTCCATGTACGCCGAAGTTGATAATGAGGACTCGCAAACTACCTTTAGACCCTCAGTAGAAGAGGTGAATGATTCAAATGACTACTATTCAACTTCAACCATTCTACCAACTGAAGATCTGGAGATGCGTGAGCCTGCAACTACGTCCGAAGCTACTGAGCATTCAAGTCCAAATTTTACTTCGGAAAAACCAGTGGTACCAACCGTTACACCTGGTGAGCTTTTTATTTAAATTTATTTTAGTATAGATTTAAAACATTATTTTTCACTTAGTGTCATGACAATCCATTTATTTTAGACACTGAGAAACCAGACAGTGATGGCCATCGACAATCATCTGACTCTGTTCCGAAAGATATTTTCACAGATTTTGTGACCCATTCCACAGAAACTTCGAAATGTAAGTTTAATTTTTTTGTGATTTAAAATTTTTAACAATACTTTAAGCTCATAAATTAGTTAACGTTTATGCTTATTTTCTATAAACTGGTTTTGGGGATAACTAAAATAATCTTTAATTTGGCTTGGCATGGTTGAATTAACGTTTCACTTCTACTGCACGAGGGCAATAAGTTAATCCTTAAGCTTAAAAAATATCGATAAAGCAATAAAGCAGAAAAACACTTAAAAATTTTCTAAACAAAAAATATCTTCAAAAATATCAGCACTGCATTTTGAGGACGTGTTGCTAACGTAAGAAAGGTATTTTAAAAGATACAAGAGAAAACAGGAATAACTATTTTAAAAAAGTAAACAAGTGAAGCCGTTAAATTGTTTAATAAGAGAAGATTAACTAATTATGAAAATAAACATTGTAGCTAGTAATAAATTAGCATTTTAGTAGCTAAGTTGAATAAGTCACTTAGTGCATGTGTAAGTAAGTGTTTTTATAAGCTTAAAAACCTTAAGTAAATTCTACGGGAAGTTATTGGTTCTAAAAGATGAAAGTATAAAAATGGAGAAAGAGGTAGTGTTATTTGATTGCTATGTACCATCAACGGTTTATAGAAGGTAAGTCATTACATTCTTGATCCACTTTCTTCTACAGATTGGGAAGAAGAAATCTACAGTAAAGATCCTCCTGTAAATGTAGAGTATCTTACTAATACTCTAACTCCTACTACCTTCACCGATGGAGCAACAGCTTCAGAAACTGAACATGAAGCATTAAATCCAGATTCTACAGTCAACCAAAAAAACACAAACTTATCTTCTCAAGGTAAAAATTAATTTAAGCTTTAACTTTTACATTGTGGTGAATATTGTATGATTTCAAGTTTTTAATTTCGAAAATGTTTTTATGTGTTGCTTGTAATGTCAGTAAAAGACTGTATGTATGTTGAAATTTTAAACTTTCAAAAACAACTGATGTAAAATTGTGAAAAAAATGAAAACATTTTAATTGGTGAAATTTCTTAGAACTGTACATTTTTTTAGATGTCACTTATGAAGACAGTGCGAAAACTCATGATCTGGAATATTCTACTCAATCATCTCAACCCAACAGCGAAAGCACCAACTTAAACGAATCAGTAAACTCAACTTCAGAAGATACTGAACAGTTTGAAACTTATCTTGCTAATAATATTCATAGTTCAACTGAAATACCGGAATCTGAAAAATTAGACACAGAAGTTAATGAAGCAGATTCTGGTATAGAACTGGATAATCGTGACCAGGAAGAAATTATTGCCTCTACAACAACAACGCCTGCTAAACATGCTGATTCAGTTAATAAAGAAGATAATCGTGAAATAGAAAAATTCATTACCTCTACAACACCAAAACCTGCTGAATCAGTAAATGAAGTTGATAGTCACGTCCAGGATGAAATCATTGCCTCCACAACAACGAAACCTGTTATCCATGCAGTTGTAGTAAATGATAGTTACGAGGAGGAAGGAGCCATTGCCTCTACAACAACAATGTCTGCTGAGCATGCTGATTCAGGAAATGAAGAGGATAATCGTGACCAGGAAGAAATCATTGACCTTACAACAACTACATCTGCTGAACATGCCGTTTCAGTAAATGAAGTTGAGAGTCACGACCAAGAAGAAATCATTGCCTCTACAACACCAAAACTTGCTACCCATGCAGTTTTTGTTAATGAGAATGATAGTCACGAGCAGGAAGAAGCGATTGTTTCTACAACACCTAAACCTTTTGAACATGATCATTCAGTAAATGAAGATGATACCTATGACCACCAGGAAGAAATCATTAGCTCTACAACACCAAAACCTGCTGAGCATGCTGATTCAGTAAATGAAGTTGATAGTCACGCCCAGGATGAAATCATTGCCTTCGCAACAACGAAACCTGCTATCCATGCAGTCGTAGTAAATGAAGATGATAGTTACGAGGATGAAGAAGTTATTGCCTCTACAACAACAAAGCCTGCTGATCATGCTGGCGCAGGAAATGAAGAGGATAATCATGACCAGGAAGAAATCATTGCCTCTACAACACCTATACTTGCTGAGCATGATGATTCAGTAAATGAAGATAACAATAGTGACCAGGAAAATATCCTTGCCTCTATAACACCAACACCTGCTGAACATGCCATTTCAGTAAATGCAGTTGATAGTCACGACCAAGAAGAAATCATTGCCTCTACAACACCAAAATCTGCTATCCATGAAGTTTTAGTACATGAAGGTGATAGTGACGACCAGGAAGAAGTCATTGCATTTACAACAACATTGCCTGCTGATCATGCTGATTCAGGAAATGAAGAGGATAATCGTGACATCGAAGAAATCATTGCCTCTGCAACATCAACACACGCTGAGAATGCTGATTCAGTAAATGAAGATGAAAGACGCGACCAGGAAGAAGTCACTGCATCAACAACACCAAAACCTGTTACCCTTGATATATTAGTAAGTGAAGATGATACTCACGACCAGGAAGAAGTCATTTCAAGTACAACAACAATCCCTGCTGATCATGCAGATTTAGAAAATGAAGAGGATAGTCACGACCAGGAAGAAGTCATTTCAAGTACAACAACAATCCCTGCTGATCAAGCAGATTTAGAAAATGAAGTGGATAGTCACGACCAGGAGGATGTCGTTGCATTTACCACAACATTGCCTGCTGATCATGCTGATTCAGGAAATGAAGAGGATAATCGTGACATCGAAGAAATCATTGCCTCTGCAACATCAACACACGCTGAGAATGCTGATTCAGTAAATGAAGAAGAAAGTCACGACCAGGAAGAAGTCACTGCATCAACAACACCAAAACCTGCTACTCTTAATATATTAGTAAATGAAGATGATACTCAAGACCAGGAAGAAGTCATTTCAAGTACAACAACAATCCCTGCTGATCATACAGATTCAGAAAATGAAGATGATTCCTATGACCACCAGGAAGAAGTTATTGGATCTACAACAACTAAGACTGCTTATCACACTGAATCAGTAAGTGAAGATGATACTCACGACCAGGAAGAAGTCATTTCAAGTACAACAACAATCCCTGCTGATCATGCAGATTCAGAAAATGAAGATGATTCCTATGACCACCATGAAGGAATTATTGGATCTACAATAACTAAGACTGCTTATCATACTGAATCAGTAAGTGAAGATGAGAATGTTGACCAAGCAGGAAATATTGCCTATACAACACCAACACCTGCTGAGCATGCTGATTCAGTAAATAAAGATGATAGTCACGACCAGCAAGATGCCATTGCATTTACAACAACAATGTCTGCTGACCATGCTGATTCAGTAAATGAAGCTGATAGTCACGACCAGGAAGAAGTCGTTGTCTCTACAACACAAAAACCTTTTGAAAATGTTGCTTCAGTAAATGAAGATAACTTCTATGAAAACCAGGACGAAATTATTGCATCTACAACAAAAATACCTGCTGAGCATGCAGATTCAGTAAATGAAGATGATAATAGTGACCAGGAAGAAATCATTACCTCTACAACACCTAAACCTGCTGCCCAGGAAGTTTTAGTAAATGAAGATGGTAGTCAAGACCAGGAAGAAGTCATTGTATCCACAACAACAACAATGCCTGCTGAGCATTCTGATTCAGTAAATGAAGATGAGAGTCACGAACAGGAAGAAGTCATTGCATCTACAACAACAATGCCTGCTGAGCATTCTTATTCAGTAAATGAAGATGATAGTCACGAACAGGAAGAAATCATTGCCTCTACAACACCTAAACCTGCTACCCAAGAAGTTTCAATAAATGAAGATGATAGTCACGACCAGGAAGAAGTCATTGCATCTTCAGCAACAATGCCTGCTGATCTTGCTGATTCAGGAAATGAAGAGAATAATCGTGACCAGGCAGAAATATTTGCCTCTACAACACCAAAACATGCTGAGAATGCTGATTCAGTAAATGAAGTTAATAGTCACGGCCAGGAAGAAGTCATTGTCTTTACAACACCAAAACCTTTTGATGATGATTTAGTAAATGAAAATGATTCCTATGACCACCAGAAAGAAGTTATTGCGTCTACAACAACAAAGCATGCTGATCATGCTGATTCAGTGGATGTCGATGATAATCGTGACCAGGAAATAACCATATCCTCTACAACACCAAAACCTGCTGAGCATGCTGATTCAGTAAATGAAGTTAATATGCACGACCAGGAAGAAGTCATTTTCTCTACAACACCTGATAATCAAATTAATGAAGAAAGTCTTTCTTCAAAACCGGAAACAGTAGTTACAAATGAAATTACTGAAGTATTTGATGCTCAAATAGATACCGAACTTACCACACAAACCCCCCAACCTATTCTGCCGGAAGACAAACTAACAACTACTGATGAGGAATCGATTGTGGCTTTTACTAATGCACCAAAAGAGACGGAGAAACCGGAGTCACATGTGATTTCCTTATCTTCAGATTCAAGCAAAATATCTGCAGAAGGTAAGAAAATTTATAAATTTTTTATAAATTTTTATTTAACACACAAAAATTATTACAAATCAATAAATTAAAGCTTTTGTTTATTTAAAGGAAGTGTATAAAAAGTTCTTTTATTGAAGTTAAATTAAGAAATAAAGAAAAATTTTAAGTATTTTAAAATTATGTTTATCTTTAAAAAAAATATTAGGGCAAGGTGGGGTAAGTGGGCCACCTTTTTGGCATAATTCGACTTTAGACCCTCATACCACTGGATATAATCGGCCTAACAACTTATTGTTTTTGTGGTCCATTCTCTCATATGTTATTACTGTAGGCAACCTTAACACAAATTGGCAAATAATAAATTAAAAAAATGTTTTTCTTTTCGGTCATCCGAGTGGCCCACTTGCCCCACAAGGTGGGGTAAGCCCCAAAGGGGGGGTAAGTGGTACCCCCAAATATATTTTTACACATAACTGGTTGAGATATGGTGGGGAAAGTGGAATAATCTACACGATTTTTGAGTGTTTGAAAAAAAAAGTAATGACGTATCTTTGATAGCTCCCCCATAGCAACTTTTTCTGGCATGCAAGCTTACTGAAAGAAAAAATACGTTAATTTTCATCTTGTCATTTTTGCATGTAGTGTAAAAAAATTTAAGGGCTACAGATTTTAAACTGGCCTATGTCAATGAATATGACTATGAATAGTGAATATGACTAACCCTATGAATCATTGAATATGACTTTCTTTTAAGTATATTAAAGAGTTGGGGCAAGTGGGCCACCCCTGGCCCACTTACCCCGCCATTGTGGTGGCCCACTTACCCCAAATGCGGGGCAACTGGGCCACCCCAATTTTCTTTTAACCTTATCAACATCACAAGTTCATGACACTACAAAAAGATACTATATTTTATACACTTTCAAAATATATAACATTTTGTTTTGTATCATAAAACAGTTTGGAAATAAATAAAAAAATAGTATGATGGCGTGAATTACGAAAAGATGCAATTTTAAAAATTTTCACAAAAAGGATTGTACCTTGTTACCGACTTAAATGAAAATGATGCCATAATGTTTCCTGCATCTATTGGGGTAAATACGTAAAAATATTGTAGCAGATATTTTTTACGTCCATAATTCGGGAAATGCCGTGGCCCATTTGCCCCAATGGCCCACTTACCCCACCTTACCCTAACGATTTAACGAATTAATCAAACTGAATATTTCTAGTTCAAGACGAAAAAATTAAAATTGTTATAATATAGTTTATCATCAAAAAAGTCTTTTACTGATACTGTGTATAACTTTTTCAGAAATTCCAGAAAAGGCCGTAGAGAAAACTACTCTTGCACACACTACATCACCATCATATTCGGAATTGTCAACTGATTTCCCAACTACCAAAACACCACCAAGTAATTAAAAAATTATCATTCAAAAATTTTAATTTAATTTTCAAAATTTCATAACTTATTTATCTTAAGTATAGTAGCAGCTATTTCAAACAGTAATTAATAAAAATTATAATTTTCAGGAGCTTCAACTACGACTAAATCACCGATTGTGCAGTACGTTACGGCTGGTCATAATCCTGTTCATGAAACTACAAACGATCAACTTTCGTCGACTGCAACACTTGTTTCATCAACTGCAAGTCCTACACTTGACTCTAAAGAAGTTGACTTTGCATCTGCTCCTCTATCGACTTTCCCACCATCTATCCCATCAAAGGCTTCCCCTTCCACATCTGAACCGAGCTCAACAGATTATGATTATTATTGGACTGAAGACTTTGACCCTGCAGGCCCAGAACAATTTCTATCCGAGGAGGAAGCAATTAAAAAGTTAAAAGGTAAGAGAAAATAGCTATATATATATTAAAATATCTATGAGGGTTTGTTTTTTTAATGCCATGTACGAAAGGGTCAGTTACTACCAATTTCTTCATAGTTTAACAGTTTGTATCGTGTTCGGAAATTCATGTTCCTAATAAGAATTTGATTGAAAATTAATAGTTAAAATGTATATTCATAAATTTGTTTTGTGTAATTTTAAAACATCGTAATATACATATTTTTAATTGCAGAAGCTTATAAATAAAACTCTAATAAATATCAAGTCGTGTAGCATAATTGCTAGCAAAAGAAACTGTGTAATTATTGAAAGCTACAAAAATATAGTTTTAGTTTAAGTATTAAAAATTCAACGTACCGACTTCGAATTTACCAATTTTTACCTTATTTATAGATGAAATTCTAACTGAAATTATACGCATAAAGGAATTGGAAGAAGAGAGAAAAATAAATCAAGATAAAATAACGCAGGAACCTCCGTTTAACTTCGTCCCGGAACAAACAGAACCTCAGAGATCGAATGTCAGTGAACAACCGCAAAGTGCTGTTGAATATGAACCGAAAGAATCATCCACAACTACTCAACACCCTATTTCAGTTAAAGACTTTGTAACTACAGAGATTACAAGAAAACAACCAATGACAACGCCCTCACTTACACAAAAGGACATTGCAACTGATGCACTTACTGCAACTGACGGAGCAACAACTATTAAAGAACCAATTGCAAGTGAAGTTTCGGTTAAAACTGATGAACTTCCTCCAACTACAACTGTTGTACCAGATGTTTCAACTACTTTTCCAACTGAAAAATTCTCTACCGTTCCAGTAGTAACCGATACTCCTGAATCAAGTCCAACTTCTATTGTAAGTGAACAACCAACTGCAATTCCAAAGGTATTTCAAAATGACAGCCTAACTACCACACAAGAGCCAAGTGCAACCTTTAGCATCGTTCCAGAATACAAGGAGCCTCCCAGACCGGTTTTGAGTGAGCAGCCAGATCCTCCCGTGGAATATGAATCAAATGAATCCGCCACAAGTACTCAACTCCCTATGACAGTTAAAGACTTTGTAACTAGCCACAGTTCAACTACAAGAAGACACGCTATTACACTTTCACCAATTCAAGCGGACATAACTACACAAGAACCTATTGTAACTGACTTAGCAACTACCATTAAAGAATCGATTCCTGGTGATATTTCAGTTAAAACTGATGAATTTTTCCCAACAGCTTCTGGTATACCAAATACTTCTTATGCGTACGACATTTCCGCAACTGTTTTTCCAAATGAAAAATATTCTGTTTCAATGCAAACTGAAACTTCTGAATCAAGCCCAAGTTCTATTACAACTAAAAAATCAACAGCCGTTCCAGAGGTTGTTCAAAATGACCTCTTGACTACCGCTCAAGATATGAAAATAACTGATGAAATATTTACAACAGAAAAGCCAACTGTTTCTGAAAATCCAACTCCATCTACTGAAAAAGCAACCATATCTCAAGAACTCCCTACTCTTTCAGTGTCGACTCCGATAGAGTATCCAAACATCTCTCAAGAGCATGATTTGATTAAACAACAAGATGAAGCTTCCCAAATATTGACAACAGATGAAAAAGCTACTATTTCTGACGAAATTGCATTTGACATATCTACTTTTAGCCATGAACAGGATCAAACAACTCCAGATTCATTGTCGGAAAAGGTGCAAAAAACTACAGTAGAAGCTATTCCAAGTGAAAGTTTAACTTCTACTCCAGTCATAATTTTAGATGAACAGTCTATTGATAAGAATGAATCAATTTACAAGGAGTCAACAACTACCCAAGAAGCTATTGAGTCTGAACAGCTATTTATATCTACTACTGTGGACCATATTCCAAGTGAGCAACCATCTACTTCAGAAGAATCTATTTCAAGTGATTATCCCCCTGCCCCTGCAATAGCAAGCCTAAGTGAGAAAACATCCACGGAATCTGAAGGCGGAGCAAATGATCAAGAAACTACACGAACCTATCCAAGTGAGCAGCCGTCAACTACAACGGAATTGGTAAAAAATGAGAAAGATATCACTGAACAGGGAAAAGAAATCACTACTTCTAATATATTTATTTTAAATGAAGAGTCTAAAACTACGCAGTCAACGCCTGAAGAGCAACCATCGACAGCCTCTGAGCCTACAATTGACGACTTTACAACTGATAAAGAATCAAGCCTAACTGAAAAACCATCTATCGTATCAATTACTATTCCAAGAGATCAAAGCATTGCTTCTTTCATACCTATTGCAAATGAATCCTCCACCACTTTAGAGCTATTTTCAGATGGAGATGAAAGTTTTACTTCAGGGTCAACTTTTAGTGAGCAACCTGCTAATGCATTCCAACCTACCTCCAACCAGCCAAGCCAAACTACAACTGCCGAAGACGTTACAAGTGAACAACACATTGTCACTACAGGAATAACTTCATTTGAACCATCTAGTTCTGAGCTAAATATTGTTTCAAACGAACACCCTACTGAAACTCCAGGGCTGGTAAGTGAGAAACCATTTACTAACTTGGGAGTTTTTTCACCAGAAGAGTCCGCTACATCTGATGAATCGATTTCAAGTGAGCAAACATACACATCACAGGAAGATGATTTCGTAGATGCTGTCACTACAACTCCACAGCCTGTTTCAACGGAACAAACAGGTACAACTCAAGAACATTTTACAAAGGAGCAACCAACTACTCTTTCAACTGAAATTCTAAGTGTTGAACAATCTAGTGCTGTTGGATCAATTGCAAATGAAGAGATATCTGAATTAGCTACAGCTGAGGATTTCACAAACAGTACTCAAAAACTCATAGCTGGAAATGCAACTGATGAACTACCCATTGTTTCGGTAACCAATGAGGAATCAAGCACTAATCATGTTCCAAATGAAGAAACAACTATTTCCTTGAATCCAATACCAAATGACCAATCAACTGCAACATTCGACATCATTTCAAGTGAGAAAACGTCTAGCTCTACCCCAGTAACACTTCCGGATCAACCTATCACCGCTGCTATTCCAGAGGATATAACTCTTACCAAAATCGCAAATGAAGAACTTGCTGATAATCCTGATATTAAACTTGCAAGTGTTCTTACTCCAACTTTCGAAGAGGCCAAATTAGCGGCTACTTCAACTGAATCTGAAGAAAATTCTAAAGTCTTTGAGCAATCAAAAGTCACTGAAGATTCATTTGAATCCACTTCATATGATTCCACAAACATTACAAATGCTGAAGATGAGGTGGACACTCACTCAACAACTACCAACATAAAAGATATTATTAAAAGTATTGCCGAAGTCTTATATGATAACACAGAAATAACTGAAAATGGCGAAGGAATTGAAACTGCTACTGCCATCCCGAACAGTGATGGAACAACAGAGAAAAACGAAACAACTAAAGATAATGCTGAATATACAAATGACCTAGCTGTATCGGAAAATAACAAAGACGAAGCTGCAGTATTGATTCCTGAAAATCTTATTCAACCTTTCGAAGACGGTCAATTAATACTAGATAAACTTACAAATAAAACTACAGAGGATTTGTCACAGAACACAGATAATGAATTCGAAATTACTAAACATCATACAACTACTGAAACTCTAGATAATTCTACGTTTACACAAGATTATGGATTTCACAAAGAAACGTATGTCCCACCAGTTAATGAAGAAAGTAGTATACCAACGAATGAAACAGATGGGACCTCATCTTCTGAACATACCGTAACTACCAAAGACCCCCAAGAAACATCTGTCTTTTCATACGTAACGAGTGCACTATCTTTCCTTTCAACTACTTATGATTCTATCATATCTGACTTACAGGAATCTACTACCCTCCTACCAGTTTCTGAGAGCAGACCATCGCAGTTCGGTGATGATCTTGAAATCCTAGCTCAAAACAATTATACCGATAAGCAATTTGATACTTCTACATCTTATTCACCAGATTCCGACACCAAAGTAACCTTCTCAGAAACAAGCCACACCAAAATAAATCCAACTTCAATTGATGCATTTAAGGTCAACACCACCTATCCACCAACTCCGATTTCTACTGAAAATTATGCTGAAACGGATAAAGTCAACGAATTTGTGAACATCAGCACGGAACTCACTAAGCGCAACGAATCTGACTCGGTTTTGTCCACAACTTCAAGTCCCTTCATTGAATTACTTCACAAGGCCTTCACTTCCACCTCAAGACCAAATATAAAGGATGAGAGTCAACATTTTACAAATACTCCACCAACCACTCTAGCCGTAGCAACAGACTCTCATTCAACTACAGTCTCACCAAAATCGGAAGTTGTTACAACAGAAATGGATACAGAGACGAGTACGGTGCATAAAGAACTGTTAGCAACTGTTGCAAGCTTGTTTCCTCATTCCGGCACTCCCAGCATTCTTACTGAAGCTCACGATCATGAAACTCCTACAACTCCTCGCCATCCCCATAAACATGTTACAGGTAAATACTGAAAATTATATTTAGGTATTTAATCGGATATTACTTAACTATAACAAAAATTAAAAGACGTGATGTTTTATAGACGCAATTTCAACTCAATTTAAACATAACTGTTTAATTCTTGTAATTTTTTAATGAATTCTAATATTAAAATCGAAAAAAGACGTTGCTAACTTATGATTAAATAGTTGCAATTGGTCTTTAGTGGTTCATATTAATTATTACATAAATATTACATAGGTTTTGGAGTTCAATTTTAAAAATATTTCATGTGTAATTTTAGGCATACCCGCAGAATTCAGTGACCCCAGTGGACCTGATGACGCATGTAAGTATCAAATATTTATAGAACATAATCTTTTTTTTTAAATTTGTTACGCCTGACTAATCTTCTATATTTATATTTTCTTGCTCATATAGACTGCCTTTACAACAACGAATACTACGCCTCTACTGAGCAGATTCCGCGCAAGGACCCTTGTGAATTCTGCTTCTGCTTCCGAGGTGACATCATCTGTCTTCAACAAAGCTGCCCTCCGCCTATCCAAGGTTGCTATGCCACTCCCATCGAAGGCTTCTGTTGCCCCAGATTCCATTGTCGTAAGTACCACCTATTATAAAACAAAACACTAATTGATATTTTCCTGTCCAAATGTAATGCTCTACAAATAAACGCGTCTTCTTTTTAGCTGTGCAAGAGATGCATTTCAATTTGACAAATAAGAGGACCACCACCACTACCACTGCCGATCCTAGGCAGAGCAAGCTGCTTGAGATGGATGAAGAGACCACAGGTATTTCTAAAATATTAGCTGCTCTAACTGTTATTAAATACATAAAAAAAACTAAACAAAATTTTTCAACTTTCTGTTTTTAATAAGCATAATATCTAGTAACACAAATATAAATTGAAAAGAAGTCTTATAGAATTAATAACATCGAAATCACGTAAAGGGGCGTTAATAAACCTATGATAAAACAACAAAAAAGTAATTATAACTTCTATGTCGCGTATTTTAACTCATTATAATTCGAAATTACTTATAGCATCTCAAAAAGTCCTCTAACCAGCAGGATAAAATCTAAAAAAACACACATTTTTCAAGATAGTATCATTTTCATATTTTTTACATCAGTGACCTAATATTCGAACTACGAATTCTAACTAATCTCATAGTAGTTGAATCATAGTAGGTAAAGCTGTAACACCCTTTTAATTGGCCAACTCGCCTATCTTACAAGATATCGATTCATTTTCAGGATGTGCCATTGACGGTAAGGTGTACCGCGTGCATCAAGTCGTGCGCCCAGCCAGTGGGCCCTGTATGCAGTGTCGCTGCGAGATGGGTGGAATCATGAAATGTGATCCGAAGGATTGCCAGCCGTCCGACACGTTGTTGATGAGCCTCAACAACGCCTTCTTCAAGAAGAAGTAGGCTCAAGTAGAAGGAAGATGTAGAAGTTCAAGGCTTCGGAGCATATTCTAGTGTCATTATCAAGAAGACGTCCACTAGATATGTGTCCACAGTCTACGATCCTAGTGGCATTATAACAAAGATATCCGCTAGGTATGTGATCACCAGTCTACAATCCTAGTGGCATTGTCTCCATAATGCATGTTAATGTCTCAAAACTGTAGTTTTCTAGTAGGTACTTCAATCATTCTGTCAAAAAAAATGTAGTTTTCTAGTAGATACTTCAATCATTTTGACCCTCTGTGCCTTCAAAAGCACTTTACAGGTGGTTCTTTGTAACGTGTATGTGATATCCGTTTGATGTGATCTTTCTTTTTCTGTTCTTATTTATTATTAGCTTTAAGTTGGTATTTATTTGGATGTTCGTCTAAAAATAATTGCGATAATCATAAAAATGTGTACATAGAATTATCGCCAAAATGAAATCAGCTACTTCATAATTCATTCTAAAATTAATTGATCCCCCTTTTGTTTGTCAAAACAATTCAATGCAATTCGTTTTTCTGATAAAAATCGCTTTTCTGATTAAAAAAAAAAGTAACATTCCCGCTTGCTATTACGTGCATTTTTTTCTATTTGCCTTAGTAAGTTTTTAATTCTATTCAATTTTCTCAATTTATTAAATTATAATTTTACTCCATTTTTATTTTCGATTTAGTATTTTTAGAATGTGATGTTTTTTCGATATATTGTATATTTCCATTTGATTAGTATTGAAGAATTTCCTATTGCTTTATAAATACCACTGCCATCATTCAAATGCCATTGGTTCACTGTTTTATAGGGCACCTAATATTCTCATTTCTGAAGATTATGTTTCAGTCATTAAAATGTACTGTGCCAAATACAGATCCAAGGGCTTAAATATATCAAAATTATTTTCTAAAAATTAAAACTTTAAAAATATAATATAAAAAATCAATTAGAAGAAACAAATTGCAAAAACATTTTTAACTTTTATTATAAAATATTATTTTAAGGTATTGCTAAAATTTAATAATTATTGATAATTATAAAAATGATCATTGTTAACAAATATTAAATATTAATCAAATATTTTTTTAAGAACGAATGCGTATAACTTTGTATTAGAGATTGGTTTTTTTTAATTCAAAAGGAGTAGAACCACAAGTAGTTTGCAAATATTAAACAACTTATTTTTCAAAACTACATTAAATATCTAATGTACACTTAACACTTACTGCATAATACCTAAATGCATAGGTATTAAATGAATAAACTCATATCCAAAACTATCTTAAAATGATTCTTTTGGTGCTGCGAAATACACAAGATTTACTAAAAACAATTTTATTGTTTTTAGTAAATCATATAATGTAACGTGTTTCCAGGATGTTTACATCACTGCTCCAATTAGGTGCTAACCCTCAATCTCGGTAACCAAGAATGATATTTTGGACAAAATTTAAATGTTAAAAAATTCAAATAATTTGAAACTTTCATTTCGTATGTTGTACTAATTTTTAAAATTGCACCTTTTTACAATTAAAGATCTTAATATTTAAAAATAAATCTCAATAAGTTATTTTTGGTCTTGGCCAGTAAATTCCAAACTTTTTTTTTTCAATTTTATCAACTTTAAAAAAATATTTTTGAAGTTTTCTAAGAAATTTGTTTCAACATTTTAACACTAAAGATTGTCCAAAATATTGCTTTCTAGTAACTAAAGCTGTCCAGGTTACAAATTGCTGCAGTGATGTAAACAGAAAGGCAAAGTGTGAGAAGGACTGCTGTCTTTGCTAAACATACACTTAATATTTTGTTTTAAAAAAAATTGCAGTATCGAAAGATCGTAAAATATGACTTATGACTTTCTTGGTGGTGGGCAAGATCGAAGATCGGAAAATAACTTGACATTGTAATAATTTTGGCTATGAGTTTACTTTAAATACCAACTATTGTAATGTGAGTCATATTTAATCCGAAAAATTTGAGGTTAATTTCTGGCAAAAAGAAGTTCAATGGAACGACGTTGTTGTTGCTGTTGGTAAGAACTATTATTGATAGGTACAATATTTCGTTTAAAGACCTATATTTAATTTATTTTCTCATTAATACTATTCACATTGTTGATCGATATGATTTTATACAATTAGAAATATAGTCATTTAGCTCTGCTTTGACTGATACCTCTATCAGTTTTATGTCTAAACAGTCTATTTATTTTTATTTATTTACTCATTAATATCCGTTCGTATTGTTGATCAATATGGTTTCATACAATTTCGAAATGCGGTCATTTAGCTCTGCTATGACAAATACCCTGACCAGTTTTAAGTCTAAACTTAGCTGTCGCTTCATTATTAATTTATTTTCTCATTTATACCCATTTGTATTGTTCATCAATATGATTTTATACAATATAAAAATGCCGTCATTTAGCTCTGCTTTGACCAATTCCCTGATCAGTTTTAAGTCTAAACTTCGCTCTGTCCCCCTTTATCATTAATTTATTTCCTCATTAAACTCATTTGTATTGATGATCGATATGATTCTATACATTACAAAAGTGTGGTTATTTAGCTCTACTTTGACTAATTCCATGACTAGTTTTGAGTCAAAACTTAACTGTCTAAGAACTAGTTACTTCAATGTCGCAACTTAAGACGAAACTTAAGCTCCCCCATCGCAATTCAATTGTTAGATGAATGTATTGTAAATCGTTACTATAATGTTTACCTCGCAATGTCCTCACATTCAGAAATAAACTAGATTTAACTATAAATATCTGTGCCATAAACTAAATCTGGATTGGACCTATCTTAAGATAAAATTATTTATAAAATTATTTATAAAATATGCAAAGAGACATTATTAAAAAATATGCATATAGACAAAACTAGTTCCCTTTTAACCAAGTTGATTCAATTTCTTTACATTATTTCATTCTTATTTATTTGTAAGATAAGATCTTTGGAAGTTAGTAAGATATCGGTGTGTTTCCTTAATGAAAGAGTTACTTAGCAGAGTGCTATTTTAAGAGATATGTAATTTAATATTTTATCTTTTGAATAATTTTTCCCCTAAATTTATTTCAAATGTATTTTTTATTTATAAGAACATTCTTTTTATTTGTACAAACTCTTTTTTATTTGCATGCGTTTTTTTTTTACTTTTGTAAGTTATATCGACTTTGTTTCCTATTTTTAAAACTTTTATTTTTTTTAAATTAAAAAAATATTTATCCAAATTTTACTTTTATTTATTTCCTAGACCTTTAATAGAGTTTATGAATTTATGACGAATCATACATTTAAGATTTATAGCAATATATTTTTTTTAATATTTAAACTCCCATTAAAATCAATAAAACAAATTATTTTATTAAGATTTACAATACATCATCTATGCAAGTCCCCCATTAGATTAAGGACAAAAAAAATAGCAAAATATAAAAAAATAATACTCTAGGCGATATTTCAAGGAGAAATGAGATGGCATTGTGGTTGAAATAATACAGTGAAAAAGTGGCTAGCATGGAAAAGTGGCTCTTATTTCCTTCTGTAAACCAAAAATGTGTTGAGGATTAATTAGAATTAGCAAGAGAACGGAATGGAGCATTCCATGCAGCTATTGTGATGGACCAATGAAGTGAAATTCGCTTTCAAATGCATTTGGGAATTTCGAACTTTAAAAATAATTGATAGTATGTGCTTCTTGGGATGACTTCTTGATGCAATGTTAAGGTATGATCTGTTTTCTGCACTCTTAAAACAAACGAGCGCGATTTTAACTCAGTCTGAGTAATTTTCACTCCTCCAGTCTGGAAAATGCACTTCTCCTCTTGGAGTGGATCCTTTGTGTGTTAAACCTCCGACAGGATCACTCCAAACGCGCGAATGATTTTAACTCAGTCTGATTTAATATTCACTCCTTTCTAGTGTCGAAAATGCACTTCTCCTACGGGAGTGGATTTCACTCGTTTGTTTTAAGAGTGTGTTGCTCACTTTATCGGATATGAATATTGATTATAGTGTCTCAATAAGTAAGAGAAGTAAATGACTTGTAATGGGTCAACTTACTTGAGTGTCTCCTAAAAAAAGAAAGTATATGAACGATGTAGTAATATAAGTGAGTGGCATGTAGTTTGTAATCTAACTTGATTTGTGTGTACAAGAAACTGAACATTTGAAGCAATCAGTTATGTGAAATTTGCTTGCAAGTGCATTTAAGAATTTCGAACTTTGAAAATAAGTGAAAGTATTTGCTTCTTGGAATGGACTACTTGATGCAATGTTACGGTATGACCTGTGGTCTGTTGCTCACTTGATCGTGTATGAATATTGATTGGAGTGGCTGAATAGGTGCGCGTAGTAAATGACTTGTAGTGGGTCATTTTACTCGAGTGTCTTGTGCAAATAAGAAAGGATATGGACGATGTAGTAATATAAGTAAGTGGCATGAAGTTTTAGTAAGCTAACTTGAATTGTGTATACAAGAAACTGGACTTTTGAAGCAGTCAGTTATGTGAAATTCGCTTGCAAATGCATTTGAGAACTTCGAACTTTGTGAAAGTATTTGCTTCTTGAAATGGACTGCTTTATGCAATGTTACTGTATGAACTGTTGTCTGTTGCTCACTTGATCGGGTATGAATATTGATTAGAGTGGCTCAATAAGTAAGCGTAGTAAATGACTTGTAGTGGGTCATTTTACTTAAGTATCTTGTGCAAATAAGAAAGGATATGGACGATGTTAGTAATATAAGTGAGTGGCATGTAGTTAGTAATCTAATTTTATTTGTGTTTTCACGAATCTGAACATTTGAAGCAGTCAGTGGTGTAATATTCACCTGCAAACGCATTTGAGAATTTCGAACTTTAAACATAATTGAGAGTATGAGCTTCTTGGAATGGACTACTTGGTGCAATGTTACGGTATGACCTGTGGTCTGTTGCTCACTTGATCGGGTATGAATATTGATTGGAGTGGCTCAATTAGTAAGCATGGTAAATGACTTGTAGTGGGTCATTTTACTTGAGTGTGTTTTGCAAATAAGAAAGGATATGGACTAGGTAGTATTATAAGTGAGTGGCATGTAGTTTAACGTGATTTGTGTACACAAGAGACTGGACATTTGAAGCAGAGTTGTTGAATTATTCTTTTATAATTTAGAGTTTGAAACAGATAAATTTAATATATTGCACTGTATTATATATGTATTGTGCGAGTTTATGCTGATTTGTCAACATTTTTTTGTAAAGGTCTTTCTTGAAATAAAGTCTAGGGGTAAAAAATGTGTGTCTGTCATTTATTTATAATTAATTTTACTTCTGAACATATTATATCATCTTCTGAACAATAATAATTATTAACACTATTCCACACAACTTATTCAGTTCTAAATCAAATTGTCTCAATGTCCTTAACTTTTTGTAAAGGTCTTTCTTGAAATAAAGTCTAGGGGTAAAAAATGTGTGTCTGTCATTTATTTATAATTAATTTTACTTCTGAACATATTATATCATCTTCTGAACAATAATAATTATTAACACTATTCCACACAACTTATTCAGTTCTAAATCAAATTGTCTCAATGTCCTTAACTATCTTAACAAAGTGCACATTCTTTAGCTGATTCAAATCTCACTTTGTTGCAATTCAAAAATGCTTGAACATTCATTTACAATTCAAATCTTCTCTTTAAAGCAATAAATAAATATACACATGAATCATCAGTTGTCAGGAAAGTTTTCAGGATGTGGCCCAACAAGCATCGACCCCAATTTGAAACACAACGAAACCAAAGCAACATTCTTAATACTAGTAATACATCTACATTCCAATACAAAAAAAAAAATAGTGAACCCATGAAAGTTCGAATTGCCCTTCAGTTGAAAAACTGTTTCTAAACTTTAAAGAAATATGCACCTGCAAAAGCAATGAATCACCAAAGATAGCAACTCTGGCTGAAACCAAAATCTTCCTTACCCCTTTTCGATTTACGAGTGATAGTTTGGACTCGTCTAAAACACACGTCATAGATGCCAAGAAGTGGTAGGAGGACAATATCAGTTATGCGGTTTAACTTTAAATAATCAATACAATAACTTCAAAAGATCGATACGGTTCAAAATAACCCGATACCCCCCAGCATGTAGGTAGGTAGGTTGGTACATATATTTTCCAGTTTGTGTGCTTGATCAGAGACCCGCTTATAAACCTTCGTCGAGTAAGACAGACACAGACAGAATTTTTACTGGCACAGAGAGAGAGAAAGTACACCCAAGGCGTAGGAGGGAATCGAACCCGCACCCGGTACATTGCGCAGAACCCCCCGACATATTTCACTGGTTTGGAAAACACGCAAGTCATTTCACCACAGTTCATATAATTTAGGAGTAGCAGGTTGGAGTGCAACTTCTATTTACAGTTTACGATCTTAGATGGCAGCACCATTCTTTTTCAATAAGGAATAGGTTACTAATTTCATCTTAGTCCTCATTTCATCCTAATTTCATCTTAGCAAATACATAGAATCTGGAAGGTTTGTCATTTTACACAAGAAACGTCATATGGAATAGGAAAAAGGAAGTCTCTTTTCATTTTTGAAAGTAGTTTGAACAATTTTACCCAAACTCTTTTATGGTTATTAAAATATCAACATTTTTATTAAATACTACCCGGCTACGAGGGCTATTGGCGATGGGCGTCGTAATTTAGAACCACAATTTATACCAGCTACCTGAATTATTCACTTCATCTATACAATATTTAAAAAATTAAAAAAAACACGCAACTCCTTTTAAACCAAAAAACTTGAAGTCAGTAGCTCATAAACTGTAGGGTTTCAGACAGACGGACCAATGAACGAAAACCACTTTTTTTAGAATCAACACCCTCCAAATGTGGGGCCCGGATGGCTGAGTGGTAAGCATCGCTGGCCAGCAGTCTGCGTGCTGTAACGGGCGCGGGTTCGATTCCCGCCCTCGCCCTGGGTGTATTTCCTCTCTTTGTGACAGTAAAAAATCTTTCTGTGTCTGTCTTACTTGACGAAGACTTATAAGCGGCTCACTGAGCAAGCACACAAGTCGGAATATATATGTAAAAATACCCTACCCCTACCCTACCCTACCCTCCAAATGTGATGAAAACATAAAAACTCCATTTTCGATCCCATCGCAATACTTTCATTACCTTATATTTCAAATTTTCGGTCATTGAAAGGAAAAATTGAGTATTTTTTGTTCAGTTCTTAACACCTATAGCGAAAATAACTATAATATTTCAGAAAATAAAAATTTGCACATAAAATGTTATTATCCTGATTAAAATTTCACATTTTAAGAATATATGTGATTTTTAGCCTACTTTTCTTTTTTTAATTCGAAATAATTAAAAAAATGAAAAAGTAGGTATTGACATGCGGTCGATGTCCGTTCATCCGTTCGTACCACCCCCTTCCAAAATCGGTTCTATCCATCCGATCTTTAAAATTCTTCTTTTGTTAGAAAGGTATGACCTCAGAGACCCAACTTTCATATTTTTTTCCCCATCTGTCTGTATGATCGGACGGACATAAAACTACGATTTGTCGACGAATTTCCCATTGGATTAGCATTGAAATTCAATTTCGAGTCATTTAAATCGCTGTTGCCAACTCAACAATGGCATGAGAAACTTTATTCATTAAAAAAATATTATTATTTTAAGCAAAATTTATTTTTGCCATAAATTAATTTGGAATGACGTAAGGAATGTGATTATTTGATTGTTTAATATTTGTTTACTAAGTAAGTGGCAAGACATATTTTTTTGCGCATAAGCCTGATTAGTTTTAATTTACATTTCTTATTTTGGAATAGTTTCATGGTTTTTATTATAAATAAATATTTAATTATTCGTAAAAATACAAATAAAACAAGCAGGTGATAAGTAATATTAATTTAATTTGTGATAGAAAATTAATGAAAACCTTTGATTTTGGCTTTACTAAGTTTAAATTATAGCTGGATCGCTGGATGCTGTGTTTAGTGAAATTTATTCTAATGTGTATACGCCGCCTCGGTGGCACACTCGTTAGGATTCTAGCCTTTGGAGCTGCTGAGGTCGGGTTCGAATCCCGGTCAGGCATGGATGTTTGTGACCGTCAATAAATGTTGTTATTTGTCTATGTGTTTGTGTCGTCTCTTTCTTTGTGTGTCTCTTGTGACTGTATCATTTCTTGGGGTTGAATACAATAGACCTAAGGTCGCAGTGTTCGGCGAACTTGCCCCCCACCAAAGAAGTCATAAGTCATAATGTGTATAAATTTTATATGTAGAAACGGTTGTATATGACACTTACTGTTACGAACCTAGTTATTCCCCGATAAGAATTTCAGTAAGAATTTAAGAAACTGGAAAGTAGGCTATTTTGGTTCTTTTAGAACTTCTTGTTTTTTCCTACTTTTAAACTTTCCAGTCAATATCCCGGTGCGGAAAATCGCACGAAAGCAGTATTCAAGTGTGGTTTACTAATTGAATGGGGTTGCTTTCAGAGAAATAACATAGAGTGGACTGCGCATTGGCAAACCTAAAGTGTCCTAAACATCTAACTTACACAGTCACATGACTGTGTCGCGTTTGGCTCGCATCTATGGCGAGTTTACCATTTGGCGAGTTTTTCCACAACGACCTGAACACAGAGGCCGACAATCTAGTGTTATGATAAAGAAGCTTGGAAAGGAGCAAGGATGAATCGCTAGTATTTTAAGATCCTCTTAATAGATATCAGATTATTTCTTTGATTTTGTGAGTCGATTTAAGATTACTTGAACAATTGAATATGGACTCTTATTAAAAATTAATTTAAAAGAACATTAGTAGGTTTATGTAGAGTGTTGCTGTAATATAAGTTGGTAATTGACATGGTGAACATTTTCTGCCGTTTCTATAACTTTCGTTCTAACGGTCCGATTTTAAAAAAAATCAATTTTTTTTTCGAAATATTGCTTCTTCCTTTATTTCACCTGGAATAAATCAACTTTCTAAAACACATCAATATATTCCTAATTCAGCAAATGTTCTACTTTTTAAATATAAATAACTCAAACACGATTGCAAAAACAGGTTTCGTTTTGACCAAATTGTAAAAAAATATTCTACTTCTAAGCTGTCTAATGTTCAGACCATTAATTTAATTGACTTGGCCCAAAATATTTATTATAATTAGAGTTCTAACAACGTTGATTTAATCATGGATATGATTCTTCAGTATAAAAGAGCTTTTAGAATAAATTCCCTCGATAGAAATTATAGTTTATGAAGAACACGCAATTACTAAAAGTATGCAGAACTAAATAAATTTTACCCGTGAAGTGTGACTAATCCTTTTTTATACCCCTCTTTACAATTAGGAATTCACAAGCATTTGGCATCTTGCACAAAACGTTACTGAATTAAGAGTACAACATTCACGATTCATGCTCAGAGATTAAAAGAATGTAATTAAATATTTATTATAAAAGCAAAAGGAGAAAAATACCAACAATGCTCAAAAAATCGTCTGCAAAAACATTAAAAAAAATTCAAGTTGCCGTGATTGGTAGAAACCCACGTGACTTGGGTATTGATGGTAGTCTCCACTTCGGTTTGCTAGCTGATATTCAGGTCTGGCGACAATTTGGAATAGTTCGTAACGAAACGGTAGCGTTAAGTTGCCATATGTAGCAACCTTTCCCCTCTTGGCGATTTATGATGTTTAGGACATAATGCTAATCTGCAAGGGATGGCGGTTTTCCATTTTCCATCGGTTTTTCCCTAAAAAACCGGTTTTCGGTTCCAAAGGGCCTCATACAAAAAAACCGGTTTTCAGTCAAAACCGGGACCACCGGTTTTTGAAAACCGGTTTTGGTTTTCCATCCCTAAGCTGCTTTACTATTAATGCGCAGTCCACTCTATGTTATGTCTCTGGTTGCTTCACGTTGATGTGGATGACAACAGCTTCAACGGTTTTAATTTATCTGGAATTACTTTTGTTTTGGTATTCAAAAATAAGTTTTCTATGAATATTTTATTATTATTTAATATTTTTTTTTTGCAATGCCAACTTATGTGCTGTGTTGTTTGTTCCAAACATTGTAAATGAAAACTTACATAGAAACACTTGCATAGCTTTTCATCTATAGGCGCGTTTACATGAGCCATCGAATCCATGGAATGCCAAAATACCCATTAGGGGTAAAAGAAGTCGAGTAGGATTTCTTACCCAAATGTTAGTCTGTGGCCGAATCCATGGTATGAAACATCAAACAATCCTTCATTAGAGGGTTTGAGAAACCCCCCAATGAACCCTGCAATTCCGGTTCTGTCTGGGAGAAAATACCCAAGAGCGAAAAATTGCTGAATTTGCTCTTCAATAGATGTATTCGACGGCTCATGTAAACGCGCCTTATATAGGTTATTCCCCCACCAAGAAAGTCATAAGACATAACGGTTATTTTGAGAGTAAAACCTAATAATCCAATGAAATGGCAGTACTTAAAAATAAGTTAAGGTAGGGGAGAGCAGGGGAATCCTGCCACCTCGGGTAATGCCGCCACCCTTGTATCTCGCCAGCGGTGTGTGTGTGGGAGGGGGGCTGTGAGCGCTGACCTGTAGCAGGAAACAAAGTTATTTGTAGTATAGACGCTAATGGCCGTGCGGTGAGTTGGTGTAAAGTTATTTAAAAAAACACGGTTTTAGTGATTTTCATCTATCTTGAGCCTTCTGAAATTAAGCGATAAGTGACTGTTATCCTCTAAGTTAGATAAATCAGTTATATATAATTTAAAAGAGTAATTATTTGGCTATTTTATCACGTCGTTAGTTTGGACGCTAGGCTAACTACCTTTCTTTAAACAAGCCGTCTATGTCATTTTGTCTTACTGGGGTAATGCCACCACATCACTCTGCGGTTATGCCGCCACATGCAAAAGGATGGCGGCATAATCCGTAAAAGAGAAATTTCATATATTGGCCCCACAACCTATTAGTTTTCGTTAGAGATGCCACGTATCCGAAAAAGAATAACTGAAATGGTCAAATAGACCAACGAAGCTTTAAAAAAAACTGCATAGTTAGTTACACATAGAAAGTTAATAAAAGAGCTGTACCCTGTACAATTTACCATTCCAAAGTTAATTAAACCTATTTTAGTTCCATATGTATTGCTTTATTATGTAATTTTCCATTATATATAGATTATTTGCTTTGTTTATTGATGTGGCGGCATAACCCCAGTGGTGTGGCGGCATTACCCCAGATACCGGGGTAATTCGGTAATTCCGTCACTGTGCGAGCTTTAGAAAAATACAATTTCATTCAGTTTATATTAAAGATTTAACTTTTAAAAAATTATAGCAAGATAGGTTATGAACTGTAGTATGCTATGCTCATTACAATTTACATTAATTGCAATTCAATTTTGCATGAAAATTCAATTTCCCTTAAGGTGGCGCCATTTCCCTTCTCTCCCCTATGCATCTTCGGAAACATTCCCATTGAAAACTAAATCTACTCAGAAACTCAGAGCTTGCCTTACTCGATTTGTTTCATTGATTTACTTTTCAACGATAAAATCATCATTAAATTTTCATAAATCATACGTCAAACTACAAAGAGTTCACAATTACACCAAAGAGTTAAAATTACACCAGGTTTATTACAACTAAATCTGTCCACGTCTAAAAATAAACTTCTTCTTTCTTAAAATAAAAATCTGTGATGTACATAGAATGTATAGAATAGTACCATAATTTATACTATGCATTATTTGTTAAATAACAATATAGTTGTAAAATATTATAACTTAATTTAATACTTTAAAATTAAAAGACTTGTATAAATAAATATAAGAATTGATATTACAGCAATTTATAATTATCATTATCCCATTAACGAAATTAAAAAAATCTTTATACATAGAATGCGAAAACAAAAACCGCGCTGTTCGATAGGTTAAGTTATTTTTTTAATATCGTCGCACTAGAGCTACACGAGACTGTTCGATTGGAAATTTGTATTTTCGTGGTGTGCTGATCTCAACCCTTTATAAGGCCATTTTTTTCTAGTAATGTTCAGAGACATAACATAGAGTGGACTGCACATTGGCAAACCTAAAGTGTCCTAAACATCTAACTTACACAGTCACATGACTGTGTCGCGTTTGGCTCGCATCTATGGCGAGTTTTTCCACAACGACCTGAACACAGAGGCCGACAATCTAGTGTTATGATAAAGAAGCTTGGAAAGGAGCAAGGATGAATCGCTAGTATTTTAAGATCCTCTTAATAGATATCAGATTATTTCTTTGATTTTGTGAGTCGATTTAAGATTACTTGAACAATTGAATATGGACTCTTATTAAAAATTAATTTAAAAGAACATTAGTAGGTTTATGTAGAGTGTTGCTGTAATATAAGTTGGTAATTGACATGGTGAACATTTTCTGCCGTTTCTATAACTTTCGTTCTAACTGTCCGATTTTAAAAAAATCAATTTTTTTTTTCAAAAAAAATTGCTTCTTCCTTTATTTCACCTGGAATAAATCAACTTTCTAAAACACATCAATATATTCCTAATTCAGCAAATGTTCTACTTTTTAAATATAAATAACTCAAACACGATTGCAAAAACAGGTTTCGTTTTGACCAAATTGTAAAAAAATATTCTACTTCTAAGCTGTCTAATGTTCAGACCATTAATTTAATTGACTTGGCCCAAAATATTTATTATAATTAGAGTTCTAACAACGTTGATTTAATCATGGATATGATTCTTCAGTATAAAAGAGCTTTTAGAATAAATTCCCTCGATAGAAATTATAGTTTATGAAGAACACGCAATTACTAAAAGTAAGTCGGTTTTTCCCTAAAAAACCGGTTTTCGGTTCCAAAGGGCCTCATACAAAAAAAACCGGTTTTCAGTCAAAACCGGGACCACCGGTTTTTGAAAACCGGTTTTGGTTTTCCATCCCTAAGCTGCTTTACTATTAATGCGCAGTCCACTCTATGTTATGTCTCTGGTAATGTTACGTTAAAGTATTTCTGGGATTGAGATTGATTTATAAAGAGAAATTCATTTAGCTCATTACCTAAAATTAATTTGGATTATTAAGACCATTTTATTTCGGTTTGAAGTATGTTTCCCATCGCCCGCGGGGAGCTATTCAAACTTATCGTCCATAGAAATCCTGCATTAGTAATTTTGTTTGTGTTTTCTGAAGTCATCAGGAGATGGCAGCACTAATCAAAATTGATGAAGTTGCTGGGAAGTATACTTCCCACAGCCTATAAAGGATTAATTAGGGAAAAGCTTATATTCTAATGAGATATGGTAAAATTACTTTAAATATTGAAAAGTGGAGTTTATTTAGCAAGCAGTTAAATATATTTTCGATTGATATTGCATAAATCGTTTGAAAATATTTTCTTTGTTTACACATTATGAAATTTAGTAAAAGTACGACCGATTCCCAATATAGACGCGTCTCTCCATTGGAAGTACAGCAAATGAATTTTTAGATTCACAAATTTGTGTTTAATGGTATTTAATTTGGGTAATTCATAATAATTTAATGTTTATATTAGTGACATTACAGCACTTTGAAAGGTCACACAAGCCATGAAGAATAAGTTTGTAAGTTGAATATGCCCAGTGAACATGTGACCCTTTTTACGATGGTGGATACATGAAATGTAGATATAATTAATGCTCGGGGCTCTCTAATTTTGCTGTGGGACTTATATAAATAATTGAATGCTGATCCTAATGAATTTTTCTTTTAATCCACTTTAACTAATTCAAGCATTTTGGCAAAATAATTGTTAAAAAAGGAAAAAGGAGGTTCAAAAGTACAAGACGGCAGTGAATTTTAATATAGCAGTTTTCAAAACAAAAATTTCAACAAACAAGACAACAATATGAAATATAATACAATAAAAACAGTTTCTCCAAAAAAGGTTAAATGTAAAATTTTACTGGCAGTGATATAACAGATATATGGAAGAAAAGTGGCAGTGCTATCGTAAAACATACTAGTATATTTTCTCAAAATTCAGGAAGATAAATTACTATAACTTCACTAAATACTACGAACTATTTAAAATATTACAAAACAAAGTTATTATACAAATAAAACGTGTAGGAAAGGTAGTGCTATCAAGTCTATATCAAAGGAGTACTTAATAGAAAATGTTATCCTTAATATTACAGTTATTAAAAAAAACAATGGCAGTGATATTTTTTAAGCACAATGGTAAAATACATCCAAAATATAATATAAATTATAAAATGACACTTGATATTTATGAGTAATATAATAGTTATAAATAAAATGTTAAGTAGGCTTCATAAACCTTTGGTACAAGATATAAAATGAGTGTGTGTTAAATCATACACATATAAAACTTCATTTTGTTTCATATAATACTACAGTTTAATCAATGAATTTGAGTCTGTATTAATATAATGGAATGTACTTACTCTTAAAATTAATGTTTGTATAACCTTTATCTAAATCTGTAACAACTACAGATTTAGAAAGTATGACCATGCAGGTCCAATTTTGATTGTTTGAGTAAGTGCACATTGTTTTTAAATATATAAACTGTTTTTGGGTTTGCCATTTTAACAGACTTGTATACTAATGTCTGCATTTTTATATAAATGTGTGATATAAAGATATATGTTGTTTCGTTTTTAGATATATTGTAATCAATTATCTTGAGTTAACTTGCTTAGTTTGAATCAATAAAAAAGAAATCACAATCTCAACTAAAACTTGTCCATATTTGAAAAAAAAAACAAGATTATTTTATGTGTAATTTTTAGTTACTAATGTGAAAGGGATATTTATTTTTAAAAATATGAAATTTATATTGTTAGAGATAAATGGTTTTAGATAAAGTGTTTGTAAAATAACACAAAATACCATTAACGAAATGTTAAATACAATTCAAACCCTTGTTGGACTACTTATTTATTTAGATATTTAGGACATTTAGTAATGGTGGATAACCAGATCATAAATTAAACTTTCAAAATAAGAATAAAAATGTGAAATGATAAATAAAAACATACTATTTATGGCAACCTGCTGAAAAAATTTTAAGTTATGATAATTATAAGCCATTTTAAAAACCATTTTTATCATAACCTTTTTTTTAACTTCAGATTTAATCATAACTTATTAAAGATAATTATAACAAAACAACAAATAATTCACAGAAATGGCACGGTTGTGACATTTAAATATAATACTTTCTTAATACAAACTTTAATAACTTTAAGATATTATGATTGACAGAATTATGAATAAATTACGTGATAAGTTTTTTAACATCTCATAAGCGTAATGACAACTATTTGGTTTAATATTACATTTTTACAACACATAACACTAAAAGTATGACACAGTATATTATATCACATAACAAGTACCAGCCATAGAAATTTTTGAATAATTAATAGTTATAAACAAAATTTTTACATGAATGTGAATAATCAGTTGTATGTACATGATTAAACCGGTTTACAGAATATCACATTATTTACAGTTTGAACAACATAAACTTATATTGGACAGCAGAAAAAGATTCTTTAAAACTATGAATGAAAATAATATGTACAGGATGAAATTAACAGTATCAAAAAATTGAACTAATTGTCTACCCAATGGTTTCAGGACCTTAATTAAGATAGAAATCATTTAATATCAAGGAATTGCACTTTTATAAATAATAAGGCTTGGTTAAACTTTTTGAGTAATTATAAAATACTAATTCATTGTAGAGGAGAAATCATAACAATAAATACTCTACAAATTAAAATACATATTCACTAAAAGGTTTTGACTAATTGTTTAAAAAAAAATTAAATTTTATTATTTTTTTATTAAAGTTGAAACAACAAACTACGAGAAAGACTAATATTAAAATAATTCACTGTTTCAATGAGTTGGATGATGGAATATTATTTATGAAATTAAAAAAAAAAATTCAAAAAGGGGGGGGGGGAAGAGTCAAGAGATATTCAACTATATTAAAGTTACACTTAAATTAAGTATCAAATTAAAGTTAACTTTTTCTTTAAAAAAAAGTACTATCTATTGTTACCATTTTCTCACAAATATATAAAAACTTCTTTTTCTTTTAAAACTTTAAATATGATTCCCACCACTTTGCCATGCATTAATTTTTTGAAAATAAATCTTACAATCTTTATTTAAAAAACTGTCTAATTTACCAGTTTGTATTTCAATTACCAGAAATGGTTTAAGTGGCATAGTAACTTTTCTTTTTAATGTGACAACTGTATACTTGCAAAAAAAAAAAATTAAGGTTATTATTTCTTTTTAATAAACTATTGGTTTTTTTTATGGAACTCAACTCATTTGATGAACATAATTTAATTAACTTTGTCAAATTTCCCAGGTGGGTGGGGAAACTAATTTTAATGAAATGGATATTTGCGTGTTTACATTATAGGATTTTGAAAAGGGAAAAAGGAGAAATAAACTAGGAAGAGAAAATTAGAAACAAACAAAAAAAAGACATAAGATACAATCAAAGAGAAGAGAAAGAATGCTTTTATCATATACTGTATTCTAAAGACAGAACGGCAAGTTCTAGTTATAGTGGAATTCTGTTTTCATCCTTATAAGAACATATCTTAAACGATCAGATAGATTGAGATGATTAGCTTGAATCATGATAGCAAAGATACAATTGCTATTCGTAGTTACTTCCCTGACGAAGAGGAATATCAGTAAGTGCTTAATCTCATTTGGAACCATAAACGCTCAGGTAGAATAGAATAATCAGATTTAAAGAGTAAGCGAATTATGATGTAATGCATAAAAGAAAGAGAGAAGACTGAGTAAATTCTACTTTAATAGTAATAAAGTTAGTTAGTTTAACCTCATCGGAGTTTTTTAATAGTGATCTTATTTTTTTTTATAATTAATTTTCAGATCTGAACTAACTACTAGACCAGAAATTGGTTTAAGAATATTTGAAAAGTGTAGATAATAGGATAATTATGTACTAATAACGATTACTATTATTGGCAAAAAGATATTAGAAATCATAACTGTAAATTCCAAAAAATATAATCGACCAAAGAAATTTAAAAATAAAAAATCTATAAAACGTACTTTATATATAATACATACAGTTCATCGATAAATTTAAATAAAGTTTGAGGAAAGGGTAAAGGGGGTGTAAACTTGCAATAACTTAAATATAACAAATGAAAACATGAAGGATTAAGTATCAAAAATTCATAAGTTAAGAATAAAATAAGTCGGACATTACAAAATATTCTAGAAAAAAAAAGACAACTAAACTAAATTTTCTTGTAAGAACATGAACCTAATTCTAACTAAGATTACATAACGTTGAGATTCTAATGCGAAAAGACTAAATTTTAAAAATAATTTTGTATCTAAAGACATGAAATAATATCGAATCGAATAAAAGAGATCAGATATTTTGTTTGATAAGTTCTTGTGCGTATATTTTTGCTTTTTGAATATAAATTTGAAAAATAATAAAAGAAGTCAAAGATAAATTTGTGTCGAGAATATATTACATAAAAAAAAAAAAAAAGAAAAAAAAAAAAAAAAAAAAAAAAAAAAGATAAAATAAATAGAACAAATAGAGAGAAATAAAATTCTACATCCATATATAAAAGTAATTGTATAGGAAAAAAGAAGAGAAAAAATAAATACAGCAAAAAAAAAAGGAAAAAGAAATCAAAAAAAAAAAAAAAATAAAAAAAAAAAAATAAACAAATATATCAAAAAAACGAAAAAAAAAAAAAAAAAGTCAAATAAAAATTAATAAAAGGTAAAACAGAAGAAAAAAAAAAAACAAAACATAAAAAAAAAAATATGTCAAAACATAAAAAAAAAAAAAAAAAAGAGAAAAATTAAAAAAAACAAAATAATACTAAAATAACATCGAAAAGAAATAATACAAATAAAAAAAAAAAAAACCTATACAAAAAAAAAAAAAAACATAGTAAATAAAAACTTAAAAAAAGAAAAAAAAAATAAAAGAATATTAAGTAATATAAAAGCATATAAAAAAGAAAAAAAAAAAAAATAACGAAAAACAAAAAAAAAAAACTAAAATAGAAAATACTACTAAAATAAAAAGAATAGTAATAAAAAAAAAAAAAGAAAAACAAAAGAAAATCGACAAAATAGAAAAAACAGAAGGTAAAAGTCACAAAACTCCAAAAAAATATATAGAAATAAAATAACAAAAAAAAAATGAAAAAAACAAAACAAAAAAAAAAAAAACAAAAAATAAAAAAAAAAAAAAAATATTAAAAAAATAAAAAGGTGAAACATAAAAAAAAATAAAAATAATAAAAAAAAAATATAAAAAAATATAACGATAAAAATAAAATCAAAAGAAAATAAAAAAAAAAAAAAAAAACAAAAAAAAAAAAAAACAAAAATAAAAAAGAAAAGAATATAAAAAGAAAAAAGAAAAAACAAAAAAAAAAAAAAAAAAAAAATAGAAAACAAATAAAAAAACAAGAAAAAAGTCAAAAAAAGTAAAAATAAAAAGAAAAATAAATGCTATAAAAAAAAATATAAAAATATCATTAATAGTAAATTGTGCAACATAAAAAAATGAACAAAAAAAGAATAAAAAAACAAAAGATAAAAATAAAAAATAGATAAAACACAGAAAAAATAAAAAAAAAAAAAAAAAAAAAACAAAAAAAAAAAAATAGACAATAAAAGATGACATAAAAAAAAAAAAAAAATAAAAAAAAAAAAAATAAAAAAATATGAAAAAAAAAAAAAATATAAAAAAAAAAGAGTAACTAAAAAAAAAAAAAAAAATTAAAGAACGTAAAAATAAAAGAAATAAAAAATAAAAGTAAAAGTAAAATAAAAAAAATAAAAAAAAACAAAAGAAAAAAATAAAAAAAAAAATGAAAACAAAAAAAAAATAATAGAAAAATAAAAAAAAAAAAACGAAAAAAAAGAAAAAAAAAAAAAAAAAAAAAAAAAAAAAAAGTAAAGAGAAAAATAAAAAAAAAAAAAATAAAAAAATAAACAATAAAAAAAATAGAAAAAAAAACATAATATATTAAATAAAAATAAAGGACTGTTGTGTTTTGATTGTTGTGGCGATGTCATTGGTTTCCACCGAGTATTCTCATTTTAACATTAATACTCTATTTGTTATTCACACGCATTTTTAATTGTAATATTATATTGATCGTTATAGGATTTAAGGTGCAGAAAACTAAATTTTATAAAAAAATAAAGACATTAAACAGAATAAAATGTCCAAATTCTTTTTTTTTTTCTTTGTATTTTCAAA
>CM043123.1:18700326-19019657 GCA_023701765.1 Hylyphantes graminicola | reverse complement strand
GTACACTGTTGTTTATACAGAGATATTAAATATTTATGGCATATTATTGTTGATAATAAAAATAAATAACAATCTACATTTATTAACGAAATAAAATTATACTTCTCTTTGCGAATTTATTAATTTACAAGCTAATATAGATTTATGTCTATGAACATTAAACTACAGCAGATAATAAATATTTTAATGTAATGTAACGTGCTTTAAGAACATCTTATTCGCTACACAAGCAAAAGTTAAAGAATTAAAAAATAGCGGGGTTTTTTGTATATTAACGTAGCGCTAAAGAGCTGCACAAGGGCAATGGACGACGACTATTAAGCTGGGTAAGTGAGCTCATAAGTCATATTGTCTCTTTTACCCGTACAAAAAAAGCTATTTTTAAATTTTGAGCGGTGCATACAATTGAGATGTACACTGCTTTAAACAAGTAAGAAACGTTCAGAACGGAAGCCACTCGTTTAATCGGAGATCGACTTAGAACTTTGTAGCCTCGACGCGGAGCGTCTTTACTACACATCGAAATAGTCCCAAATGGGGCGAATCGCCAGACTCTCCACCGAGGAAGAGAATTGGCAATGGTTTGAATGCCGCCTGGGATTGGGCATCAGGGGACTTTGAGTCAATAGCCTCCGAGCCGGAGGACTTGATCCTCTTAGCCGCCGGAGTGTCCGAGCAGACCGAGCCGGTTGCCGTCCCTGCCGCCGGGCATTGGGCATCCGACGACAGACCGTTGGACTCAGCCAAGATTTCAAACTGGTTAGAAACAGGGACAGTGGCCACGAGCCGAGACTCATCGTATGTTTCCGCATCGAATTTATTTGGGATTGAGACATTTGCCACGAGCCGAGGTTCAGCGTCAATCTCCATCTTTGTTGCTTTCATAGCCGCAGCTTCGGCAGCTTCACGGGCGTGAGCCATTTCTTCTATCTCCCTTCGTAAGTTGTTCATCATCTCTTGGTACGACATGTTGCTCTTGAAATGAAAGAATGAGTGGAAAATTTGAGAATGCCACTCGTTTAAATCTGAAATCATAAACTAACAATCTGTGCATCGGCGCGAAGCGCCCTTTCACATTCATCGAAAACGTCCCATAGGGCATAACTTAAAACAAGAATCAAATAGCCAGACGAACCGGCTGGTCTAAAAGATGAGAATAAGAACTCACGAGCCGAGAGTCCTGGGACGAAAACTAGAACTCACGAGCCGAGAGTCTATGGAGCAAGCATGCTGAACAGGGCCAACATCTTCTCCTCCTTGCTGGAGCAGGCTGCCAGGGCAGCTGCGTTTTTCTTGAACGCCTCTAGATCTCCGAAAACGTCAGCAATGGCGTCTTTGACGGATCTCAGGGCAGCCAATAGGGAGGTAGGACCTTCCTCCTCTAGGCGTGGCTTATGTCGGTTCTGCCACCTGGTGGAACTCTCTGGAACCTCCCTTTTGGGGGGGAACCACTCGTTTAAAATGTATAAACATATTGATATTTAATTTAGTGAAACAAAAAAAGTGGTTTCTATAATTATTAAATGCAGATAAGTACATATCAAAGCCAAATACCCAAAAAGTAATTTTATATTCAAATTTAATCGAAACAAAAACCAATGCATTTATATGCATTAGAAAAGTATGGTAGAAATTACAGAAAATGTTTGACCTTCATAGCATTTAGTTATCAAAAATATTGTAGTAAGATTTCGGGCATATGTCAACTGCACGGCTCATAAAGTGGACAAAAATCTTCCAGTTCGTTTTAGAATACATTTATTTTACAATTAAATTTACAGAATTTCTTGTTACAAAAATGCTTACAAGATTTTTTAACAAAAAGTAATTGTAATTCATGGAATTTAGGTATGATAAAACTATTATGATTTCTAAGAAATATTAATTAATTTGAAGACGTCCGTTTTTATGACGTAATGAATCGTCCTACACTTGCCTCCTCCTTGATTGGATTATAAGTGAGAATCATGTGAGATCTTGTGGTTTTCTCCAAAGTAAAAAAACGTTCGGTGCCGTTTTTCTTGATGTTTTGTTTTATTTGATCTTCGAAACTTTGAAGAAGAATAAAAAAAAGAAATATGGTCAAATTCTAAATTTGTGTTTATTTCGTCTTCTTAAAATTTAGCTTAAAAACATGCGGATACTGTTTAAGCGAACAACGAATAAAAAGAACGATCTGTTCTTTTCTTCAGGCCAGTGGAGTTGATCAGTGCAGTCGACTAAATGCCAAGATTTCCAATAAGAGAACTTAATTTCACGATTATGTCGTATGAGTCCCCATTTACATTTTTCTAGCCACAAAAATATGCCACTTATTTTTATCGCTGATTTTTTTTTACATAAATACAGAAATCGATTAATTTTAATTATTTAAAATGAACTTATTTGATTAAATTTGACTAAAATAAAAAAAAAAAAAATAAAAATAAAAAAAAAAAAATAAAAAAAAATAAAAAAAAAATATAAAAATAAATATAAAAAAAAAATAAAAAAAAAAAAATAAAAAAAAAAATGTAATTAATTTAAGAACAAAACCGATAGCTTTTAAAGGCAGTTTATTTAAGGTAGTGGCGCGTATGTAAACTTTATATTTAGTTGTTTTTCTTTAGTTTGAATTATCGTCGCTCTAGAGCTACAAGCGAGGGAACTTTAAATTCAATTATTCATGTGTCTATATACAGGATGGCGCGAAGAAAAGTGGCCCCGTCATCGAGACAAGAATACGATGGAGTTGCTGCCAAGTCTAAAACCAATGGAAAAAAAGTTTTGTCAAGTGAAGCCATGATGGCTTCAATATTAAGCCTAAACAAGCGCTTAGCGAAAAATTTTGCTAACTATGCTATGGTTTGATAAGTTATTTGAGATGTAATATAAACTGAAGGTCTCTACAGCTGTGAAAAAAAGCTGCCACTAGTGATTATTTCGGTTGTTATTTATCGTAGAAAATCGGACCTTTTCGTTTGTGTTAATATAAAACATTAAAATTGATTGTAAGAAACAAAATCTGGTTTCGGGCACGTTTCGGAAGGTTTTCAGACTTGTTCAAAACAGATCCTGTCAGCCAAAAATTCGTAACTAATAGTTGAATAGCTTTTTTTTTTGGCACTTTTACACCTTTGAAATAACTATCCATTTTCTTCCAGGAATTTATTTTAATTTAAAATTAAAGCTTTCTAAAATGAGCACCTTCTGCTGTACTATGAGTATCATCTTCACCTGTGCATTGATCAACTCACACAGCCGCAACTCACACTTACGCACTAAGGTCTGAGCTTGCCAATAGTCCTTGAATAGCTCTAATGTTATGCTATTCCAATCCAACAAATCCAAATGCAAAAATAAATTTTCCAAGTGGCCATTGCACGCTTGAATAATCTTTTATTTCGACTTGGAGGCTTTCAAGCGGCTTCAATAGTTTTTTTCGCCAATCATCTCAATGCATTCCTGCCACTTTTATTTGCACCACCCTGTACAATGTTAAAATGCATGTACAGGGTTGTCCAGAAATAAGTTACCCAATTTAGAGGCCTGTGCAGGATGCTTGATTGGTTAGAATGTGATAAAATTTGCGATATAGACACTTCAGATCGGTTCATGACCCGTGGGCCGAATCTCCATGGATAGAATCTCCATATGGTATAATAAATCTCGTTGGGGTAGGGTGGTTTGTCGAATCGAAATTTTTTCGACTAAAAAAAGTAAATACCGTTTTAAAAAAATAACCTCTAAAAGCACAATTTCATTGGAGTTTTGTGATTTAAAAAAAAACGCATCAAAATATTCCTTTATTCATCATTGCTTTTTTTTTTTTTGGAACCCCCCCCCCCCTATAGACTTACCATTAGCAAGCCCGATCGAAGGAGGGCCGGGTATGGGGGTGATGAGCAGCCTTTAGGAGTTTCTGGCATTGATGCTGTTTAAGGCAACTTTTTCAATAAAACCCTTAACATGTAGTCTCATAAGTTTAAATCAGCGCCATCTGAAGGGATCGTAAAGGGTTAAGTGGCATTTGAAATTTGGACCGTAAAAGTGAGACTCGTTCAGGTGTTTCGGCACGTATATATCCTAACCACACAACGACCCTGACTTTTACGAACTTCCTTGAATTTTTTGCGTTATAAACTATATGTGAAAGCCAAAACTAAAATGTAATGAATAAAATAATTGTTTCAGACAATAGTTTTTCGAAAACGCTACATCATATCTAAAACCAGGCAATTATTATATTAAACGAGCTACCAATTTTTTTAGAAGTAAAAGCTTGATTTAGGTATCTGATCTAGGTGGCCCGTCCGTGGCCGAGTGGTTAAAGCTTCCCCCTTAGGATTCCGCTTTCTCAGGAGTGCGGGGGCTCGAATTCCACCTACTGCCAGTCGTCCTTTAAATCGGATATATGTACTGGGGGGGAAAGAGTAGAAAAATCCAACTCGTAACGGATGGGCCCGAGTACACTTTGACAGGCGTAATCGTTAAATCTGTGGAGTCCTAAGTCCCACAGCGTCAGTGCACGATGTCGCTCAAAGTTCCGTCGGGAACCCGTTGGCCGTTTGGTGTCGCCCTCGTCACTTGACCAGGGTTCTAAATAACGAGGCATTATTGGCCATGTTAAAGCTCGTAATGGAGGCTAGAAATAGGCAGCCGGAAACTATTACACTACACTACACATCCTGAAAATTTAGTTTATTAGTCAGTCGGAAGCTCCCGAAACTATTTAAAAATAATGTCTGAATAAGTTATACATTAAAAATATGTATTAAATGTTGAACATATTGTTGATTATTAGTTAGCCTTTTATTGTTAGTAAATGAATTAAAGCTGAAAATTTTTACGTTGCTGCATTACCCTCAGCAGCTATGATAAGTCACATGGAACTTTCACACTTGAAAAAAAAAACTTTTGATAACTATTGAAAAACTGATATTTTCTCTAGCAGTTGAAAAAATAAGTGTATTCGAGCTTTTACATAGTAAATGCGGTAAGTTTTAACCCATAGAGAAAATGCGACGTCACTTCAGATAGCGCTGCCACTTCTTGAGCGAATAATGTTTATAACACTAAATACGGTATGTTTTCCTGTCGTACGTGTAAAATTCCAAGTTACATATTATTACTATTATAATTGATCGTAAGTGCGGCAGAAAATACCGGAATAAGATGTTAAACAGGTAGTTAACTTAAATATGAAAAACAAATACGTTATTCGCTACGCAAGCAAAAGTTCAAGAATTAATAAGTCCTACTTGACAATGTTTTATAAGCAGGTCCTTGCGACCAAGCACACAAGCCTGAAAATATATGTCTACCAACCAACCAACCATCAATTTATTAGTCAGTCGGAAGCTCCCGAAACTATTTAAAAATAATATCTGAGTAAGTTATACATTAAAAATATGTAATAAATTTTAAACATATTGTTAATTATTAGTTGGCCTTTGATTGTTAGTAAATGAATTAAAGCTGATAATGTTTACGTTGCTGCATTATCCTTAGCGGCTATGATAAGTCACATGGAACTTTCACACAAATCCGGTCCTCCTTCGATCGGGTTTGCTAATGGTAAGTCTATGGGGGGAAATGGTGTTTATTCCAAAAAAAGCAATTAAATTTTAGGGATATTTTTATGCTTTTTTTGAATTCATAAAACTACAATAAAATTGTGCTTTTAGTGGTTTAAAAACGTTATTTACTTTTTTAGCCGAAATTAAAAAAAGTAAATAACGTTTTTTAAAAAAATAACCTCTAAAAGCACAATTTTATTGGAGTTTTATGAATTAAAAAAAATAAACGAATCAAAATATTCCTATAATGTCATTGCTTTTTTTTTTTTTTTTTTGAATAAAATCCATTTTGCCCCCCATAGACTTACCATTAGCAAGCCCGATCGAAGAAGAGCGGGGTATGGGGGTGAATGATGAGCAGCCTTAAGGAGTTTCTGGCATTGATGCTGTTTCGGCAACTTTTCAATAAAACTCTTAACATGTATAACCTTAAATCAGCGCCATCTGAAGGGGTCGTAAAGGGTTAAGTGGCATTTGAAATTCGGGCTGTAAAAGTGGGTGGCGGACGGACACACAGACAGACCTGGGGAGCAAGGAGATTGCCCCTAGGAGCCATAAAGAGGGGGCTGGTTCAGGTGTTTCAACACGCACTTCTCATAACCACGCAACGACCCTGACTTTTATGAGCTTAATTGAACTTTTTGCGTTACAAACAATTAGTGAATGCTACAACTAAAATGAAATGAATAAAGTTATAGTTTCAGACAATAGTTTTTCGAAAATGCTGCATCATATCCAAAACCAAACCATTATTATATTAATCAAGCTACCAATTTTTTTAGAAGTAAAAGTTTCATTTAGGTATATTTTTAAAAACATGATATAGTCGATAGAAACTCGTTCATTTTTTTTAATTGGCCGAGTTCTCGTACTCGGTTGATAAAATGTTTAACGTAAGCGGTTTTAAATTTTATGATTTAGGTTCAGTAAAGAATGGCAAATATTCCTCATACTATTGTACACTGTTGTTTATACAGATAGATATTTATGGCATATTTTTGTTGATAATAAAATTGCAGATTTTTTTTTAACAAAATGAAATTATTCTTCGCTTTGCGAAATAATTAATTTACTAGCTTATATAGATTTATGTCTATGAAAATTAAACCACTGCAGATAATAAGTATTTTAATGTAGTGTAACACGTGCTGTAAGAACATCTTAAAAATGCACAATGTTGTGTTCTCTAAATTATCTTTCGATAAAAAAGTGGAAGACCTGTACGCAGGTGCAGGGACTGTGTCAACTATTATTTTTTTTTTTAGTTTCACAAACTGGAAATAATTTACTAAAAATGATCCCTATGGAGAGAAATTCGGCCCACCAAGCACTATCGAGCAAAATGAGAAGAAATTATTTACTTTAGCATCGAATTTACTTTATTTATCGAAACAATCTAGCGAATTTTAATGAAGAAATGCATGAATATTTCTAAATAAATGTTGATCATGAGGAATATTTTTCAAGTTATATACTTCCAGGTCATCAAATATTTGCAGTTCAACAGGTTTTGGGTGTAAAATTAGATAAATCCCCATTGAAAACGGTTCCCTCTGCATTTTTTGTTGCAAGTTTAATAAACTACTCTCGTATACCGTAAGGGAGTCTTGGATTCGAACATAGTATGAAGCTAATTGGAATTGTTATTTTAATTACGATACCAATTTTTTACTAAAACACTTTTAACATTTATTATCCTTTCTTGCTCCGGGAGTTAGATGCAAAGCTGCAGTCAATTCCTTTTTGAATTGGTCCGAGTTCTTGTACTCGGTCCATGGCCTTACGAACAGTAGTTGTTTTAAAACTGTTAGTAAACATGCATATTACTCAGAATATGATTTGACATTTACGATCAGATAAGTAACAAACTTATTTTCATGCAGTAGAAGCCTGCGAAATTGGATATTGCTCCTTTTTGTGAATTAGTTTGTTGAATTGAGTTGAGTTTGAATTGTCGTCGCAAGTGGGCTTTAGATTGTTGAAAGTGTATTAGATATTTATCTTCTTCAGTGGCGCGACAGCCCAGGATAGGCCTTGGCCTTCCTCAAAAGTCCTTCCCACGCCGACCTGTTCTTGGCCAACGACCTCCATTTCTTTACTTTCAAGACTTTGAGGTCCTCCTCCAGGCAGTCGACCCACCTGAGTTAGGGTCTGCCTCTAACACGAGTGGCTATGGGCTTAGCAAGGAAGATCTTTTTTGCAGTCCTGCTGTCTTCCATTCAAACTACATGTCCTGCCCATTTTATTCTTTGGATTGCTATGTACTTGAACATGTCCGGTTTATTGAAGCATTTGTATATTTCTGAATTTGTTCTCTTTCTCCAAAAATTTCCATCCTTGATTCCACCAAATGTACTTCTCTTCAAAATCTTTCTCTCTGAAATTGCTAAGGTTTGTTTATCGTTCTCATTCATTGCCCATGTTTCGGCAGAAATATGTTAGTATGGGTCTTATCCACTGAACTGAACTGAAACTCTGGAAGAAGGATCCCATGATAAGCTGGTGAAGCATATTTTTGGGTCACTTGGCGACAGCTTTAGAGAGAATATGCGCCACATTTGGCATGATTTCGCCGATCACAATGGACACTTGACTTGACAGTTTGCATTGGATGTCGCCAATCGCTCGCCAAGAATAGTACTCCAAGGAATTTAAGTTTTAAAGATTATACCTGCAATTCTATTTTTTTAAAAGTACATGTTTCCGAAACTTAATTATGTAAAGAACCTTCTAAAGCAATAACCAATCAATTTTCTGTTTGAAAAATTATTGAAAAAGTTGGTTTAAAATGCCTATTTTAACAGGTAAAGTATAGGGTTGGCGGCAAAAGTTGGGTTGCTCTTACAGGGTTGCCGGGCTTCACCGACCCGTTTGACGAGTGTTTCGATACTCCTTCCAGAGTTTCAGTTCAGCTCAGTGGTCTTATCAGGCTTTTGTAGACGAGTTATTTGGTAACTCTCCTAAGCCTGGGTTTCCTCGGAGTCCGTCGGCAGAAAAATGCGACCGCTATTATACGTTAATGACGTAACTCTACCGGCCACCGCTTCATAGGAACGTTACGTTGACACGAAACTGGAAACCTAGCGAACTCACTCAACTAACGCTGTTGTTGTTTTAGTTTTCGTCTTTGCATGTCAAAAATGGAAAATTTAGGTTCCTCGTGATTTCTCACAAAATCCATTAGCATTTATTCCTGAAAATTGAAATGAAAATTCTAGAAGGGTTGTGAGACAACACGGTAGGTATCTAGAGGCAAACACAGAACGAAACTTGTATGTGCTTCATGGGGGTTTGGGGAGCCTAGTCGGTTAGGCACTCGCCTAGCATGCGAAAGGTCCCAGGTTCGGGACCGAAAAGAAAGACACGTGTTCAGAAATGTTCAGTTCTGACCACGTGTCCTTCTTTTTGGTGTATACGCATGGCATAGTTCTTTCATACAGCCAACACACGGTATTAAAGCGCCATCTTTCGGTTAAATTGAACATAATAAAGAGTAACAACATAATAACGTAATAAAAATAAACATAACTAACATAATAAAGTGTTCCAGATCAAATTTCACACATGACTCATTCTTTTTCAGCAAGAGAATTGTGTTAATATCTCTACCCATTTCTTTTTTTATTAACTTTTAAAAACAGGTACTCCATTTTGGGACACCCTGTATATTCTGCAATATACAGGGTGAGATTCTGTGAATTACATTATAGTGGTACTCACGGTTACGGTTATAGTGACAGAAACTCGAAAACTTCGAATGGCAGCCCCTGCATTTTCCTGTCTCAAAATGTTCAGCGCATGCGAAAACCATAAATAGCGTTAGAACGGCACCGATATGTCTAAAAACCGACGTGTTATAAATACCTCTTTAAGACCGGCCATCAGATGGCGCTGATTAAGTTTATGGACTAACTGTTAAGAGTTTTATCGTAACTAAATGCCTTAACTCTTTATAAAGCCATTTTTTTTCTAGCAAAGTTACGTTAAAGTATTTCTGGGATTGAGATTGGTTTATAAAGAGAAATTCATTTAGCTAATTACCTAAAATTAATTTTCATTATTAAGACCATTTTATTTCGGTGGGATGTATGTTTCCCATCTCCCGCTGGGAGCTATTCAAACGTATCGTCCATAGGAATAATGCATTAGTAATTTTGTTTGTGTTTTCTGAAGTTATCAGGAGATGGCAGCACTAACCCAAATTGTTGAAGTTGCTGGGAGGTATACTTCCCACAGCCTTATAAAGGGTTAAAAAGCAAATTTACTGAGTGCGCACCTCAGTCATATGCAAATACTGCATGCGCACACATCGTGTTTTGGCGGCTGTTTAAGGCATTTAGTTACGATAAAACTCTTAACAGTTAGTCCATAAACTTAATCAGCGCCATCTGATGGCCGGTTTTAAAGTGTCATTTAGAACACGGCGGTTTTTTGACATATCGGTGACGTTACAACACTATTTATGGTTTTCGCATGCGCTGAACATTTTGACACAGGAAAAAGCAGGCGTTGACATTCGAAATTCTCTATTTTCTGTCACTATAACCGTAAACCGTGAGCACCACTGCAATGAAATTCACAGCATCTCGAGCTCATACCTCCAAATAACTATATTTGAAATCTCATCTCGATCAGTTAACTGGAACAAATACAAATACAAAAATTGTCGACCAACAACAGGCCAGAGGCCCAGCAAGGTTGGTCCAAAATATATCTAATTCCTTACCAGTTTCCAATAGTTATCGAGATTCTTCTTAAAATCTTCCACTCTCTTCGAATACACAACATATTCTGGTAAAGCATTCCACTCATTGACGACTCTATTGTAAAAATAATGTTTTCTAACCTCCCTTCTAAAGCATGATTTATTCAATTTCTGTCCATGCCCCCTGGTCCGGCTATTTAAGGTAAAACCTAAGCCCTCCATGTTTCCCTGTTTAATGAACTTGAACAACTGAATTAAATCACCCCTTGATCTCCTATTTTCCAGGGAATACATGTTTAACGATCTTAATCTATTACCATAATCAATACCCGATAAATCCTTAATCATTTTTGTAGCCCTATGTTGAACCTTTTCAAGCATTTCAATATCTTTTCTGAGAAAGGGGGACCAAAACTGAGCAGCATACTCCAGATGTGGCCTTAGCAATCCCCTATACAATGGCAAAATAATCTCTTTAGATTTAGAAGTGATACTTTTTCTAATATATCCTAACATTGGATTGGCCTTCTTACTTGCTTCAACAAATTGTTTACTCATTTTAAAATCATTGCTCACAAAAACTCCTAAATTTTTAACAAACTCACTGTCTTGAATACTTTCTCCCAGTAAAACATAAGAATAATTAACATTGTTCTTGCCCAAATGCAAGGTTTGGCATTTATTCACACTGAACGACATGCCCCACCTTGCAGCCCACTCAGTAATTTTCGTTAGATCACTTTGCAATTGCTCAATTTGCTCAACAGAATTAACTGTACTCGTCACTTTTAAGTCATCTGCAAAAATACTTAACTTGCTATTCAACCCCCAGCTGATATCATCAATAAACATAATGAATAAAATTGGCCCTAGTACAGAGCCCTGAGGAACTCCACTTACTACTTCATTCCAATCAGAGTACTTACCATTAATGTGAACCCTTTGTTTTCTATTGGTCAACCAATTTTTAACCCAACGGATAACGGCTGTTTCGATTCCAAATCTTCGCATCTTATATAGCAAAGCTTCATGAGGAACTTTGTCAAAAGCCTTTTGGAAATCGATGTAAATAATATCAACCATATTGCCTTTATCAATCTCTTCAGTAACAGTGTCATAAAACTTTAAAAGATTAGTTGTACAAGATCTACCCTTTCTAAAGCCATATTGATTATCTGAAAGTAAATTATTAGTTTCCAAAAAAGTCATTATATGCCTCTTCAATAACGTCTCAAAAACTTTACCTAAAACAGATGTAAGACTAACTGGTCTGTAATTACCCGGATCAGATTTTGGCCCTTCTGGCACCTGTCCAGAAATAAATGATGACCTAAAAATTGTCAGAACTGCACCCCCTAACTCTTCTGCACATTCAACTAAAATTTTAGGATGAATATCATCAGGCCCAGGTGCTTTGTTAGGTTTCATAGTTTTCAATAGATGAACAACATCCTCTTTAGAAAAATCACACTCGATACATACCTGTTCTTCAGTTACTTCTCCTGAAACATGAACATTTTTAAAATCTTTATTAAAACACTAACAAAAAAGTCATTCAAAAGATTTGCCATTTTCATGTCGTCATGGATTAACTGCCCTTGACTACCTTTAAATGGCCTGATAGAGTTACCCTGCTTTACATTACCCCTCGCATAAGCGAAAAAATCTTTAGGGTTATTAAATTAGGGAACGTAATCTAGAAGCACAGGCAAAGTTTCTTTATAATCACCCTGTATATATATACGCATCCATAAATAATGTTTTTTAAATATTAGAGTAAAAAAACTACAAATTCGGTCATGTGTCCCTAGTTCCCCCTACATGGATATATTTGTTTTTATTAGTCCGTGCATATAAAGGGTATTTATTTGCCTGTCGTATATTCATAGCATTTTACTAAAATAAGTCACTAATAATAAGATAGATGGCAGCACGAACAAACTAAAAATATTAGAATTTTAGAGTAAACCTCAATATATATATATATATAATTGTAGATACATGAATTACAGTGAAAAATAAGTTAGCATTCAATACGAAAAAAATTTAGTTAAGTTACTTAAAGATTTGATTTGTTATTGTCAACTATGAAAACACATACACTTTTTAAAAATAAATCGTACTTCCTTTCTGTTTACAAATATTATCACATAAAATTATTCCATTGTTATCAGTTTAAGGGGTCACCAGAGTCAAAAATGTGCAAAGAAGATACTACAAAGCATAGTGTGATCTTTCATGTCATTTTTGAAGTACTCAATAAATGAGTATAATTTTTTTATATGTAATTCTACAAGATTTACTTATTATAAAACAAGTTTTAAAATTTATGAAACTTTAGCTAAAACTAAAATAAATGATATTAAACATGAAGCTATTTGAACACATTGCGATTAGGCTTGCGCGGTGAATGGTATTCCGTCGAATGGTCTTGTCACCAACCTTGATAATGGCAGATCTTGGATTCACCATTTCTTCTATTTTTCCTCCGACCCATTTTCTAGGTCCAGCCTGTACTCTGACATCTTCTCCAGGATTCATTGATGGTGGCGATCGCTGGGAGATTATGTGTCGATTGGCAGCTGCAGTTTTCTTCTCTCTGAGGAGACTCAGTGATTCAGTTGCACTCTCTACAACTCTTGGCTTGAGAGAACTTGTCGTAGATGGCAGCAATGATCTCGTTGTTCTGCTCATCAGGCGTTGGTTAATGGACATGAGGCCTGCTTCTCGTGGAGTATTTCGAACATTCAGTAAAGCCAGGGCTATGTCAGAGTTGTCTTTTTGGCATCGTTTAAGTAAAATTTTAGACGCTTCTACTGCCCTTTCTGCCAGTCCGTTGGATTGTGGATGATAGGGACTTGACCTTTGCTTTTGTATTCCCCAGCTATCCAGGAACTCAGTGAACATTTTTGATGTGTATTGTGAACCATTATCAGATTCCAATACTTCTGGAACCCCATGTACCGAAAACCATCTCTTCAAAACTTCAACACAGTCTCTTGTAGTAGGATGTTGCAGTTTCTGAAAATCATAAAATCCAGAATAACTGTCTGCAATAACTATGTACGAATTTTTGTTGAAATCAAAAAGGTCTGATGCTACTCGCTGAAATGGATAGTCAGGGATGGGCTTCATTAGCACGGTTTCTTTTGGCTTGTTTGGCTGTGTTTCTTGACAGACTCTACACTTTTTTACAGTATCCTCAATGGCTGCTGTCATTCCATACCAGTAAAATGAATCTCGTGCTCTTCTCAAAGAATTCTGAATACCCAGGTGTCCCTGATGCAACAATTCAAGTAATCTCTGCTTCATTGAATCTGGAACAATGACTCGCTCTCCCTTAAAGAGTAGGTCATCATGGATTGAAAGTTCATCTCTAAAAGTCCAGTACTTTTGTATGTCTTGTGGCACATCTGCTCGTTCTTCTGGCCATCCATCTTGAATTACATTTTTCAGTGTCACTAGTTCTTGATCATTTATTGTGTTTTGCTTAAAATCATTTAAAGCATTCTCAGACATACGACAGATTTGTATTGCTTTATCTAACGATAAATCATGCTCGGCTAGTAGCTTTTCACGTACTTGGTCGCTGTAAACACCAAACACTATTTTATCCCGTAGCAGTCCGTCTGCTAGGGCTGCAAAGTTACAACCGGTGATCTTTGTTTTGGCCTCAGTCAGAAACTCATCAAAGGTTTCGTTTTCACTTTGCTTTAGTCTGAAGAAGTTCCATCTTACGTATGACTCGTTTTCCTTTGGAGCATAGTATTCTTCGAATTTCGTTTTCAGTTTCGTGATGTCTTTTTTTTCTTGATCGCTGAGCTGGAACGAGTTGTAAGCCGGTACGGCTTCCTCTCCCAGGGTTGACATGAAGACTGCCGCCTGCACTTCCGGAGATTTTGCGCTTAAATTTGTAGCTACAGCATACCATTCAAATCTTTGTATGAAGTCATGCCAACACGTTTTCGAGTTCCCGCCACTTAGCTTTAGTGGCGCCGGAGCTTTTACGTTGATTCCGGAGGTATCCTGGTCGGGCATCTTCCTTTAGTGCCGTTTAGTTATTTTGTTAGAATCAGTCCCAACATTTGTGACACCATATCGCGTTTAATACCGCGCTTATTTATATTATGAAGATTGGAGAGGACAATGCACGATGTTGGCTGGTAGACATCTTTTATTCGAATGCCGGAGCGGTTACGGGTTACAAATACAGTTAATACAATTATGCATCAGTTACAGTTAAACATTAACGCTACACATGTAAGGTTGTGTGCTCTTTTGGAGGCCTGAGCTTCGGCTCTGGACCGTCCCGTTTTATACTCCTAACTGAAATATTTACAATAAAACATTTTTGGACGGCCATTCCTTTATTTCTAAATGAATTAAATAATAAGTATGCTTTCCTGTGAAAGAAGATGTTAATTTACGTCATATATATATATATATATATATATATATATATATATATATATATATATATAATATATATATATATATATATATATATATATATATATATATATATATATACGCATCCATAAATAATGTTTTTTAAAAATTAGAATAAAAAAACTACAAATTCGGTCATGTGTCCCCAGTTCCCCCTTCATGGATAGATCTGTTTTTATTAGTCCGTGCATACAACGGGTATTTATTTGCTTGTAACATATTAATAGCATTTTACTGAAATAAAAGCATTTTACTGAAATAAATCACTAACAATAAGATAGATGGCAGCACAAACAAACTAAAAATATTAGAATTTTAGAATAAACCTCAAAATATTTTTTAGTTTTTTTTTATGCTGTACTAGCAAACTCTGCTTTTCGTTTCTCATAGGTTTTGAAATAAAATAAAGCTCTTAAAAGAATTCGAAAAGCTGAAAAAAAACTACAATATAAATTTGAAATATTTTATATTGCAGTAGTAATTTAACATTGATTTTAAAAAAGTACTAATGAATAATGTCGAAAATTTCATATTTATGTTAACTGACAGCTTTATTTAAAATTGACCTTCTTTATCATTTTACATTTATCAATAGAGATTAATCTACTACCAACGCTTGAATTGCAAAATTGGATCATAAAAAGTTCTATGTCGTATTCTATCCTAATTTTGTCTTCTTATCGACTACCTCTCTGTGATTCACTGAAATATAAGGGCTTGAAGCAAGTTTAGATTCAAATTTCTTACTTTTAACGCCATCTTACAAAAGCAGAAAAAGAAGCAATTTACCGACCAATAAATACATTCATAACAATAAATAAATCTATTCTATCGTTTTTTTAATACTTTATTCTTTCACAAATCTATTAGACGAGTACCCAAAATTCTAAAATTTTTACTATTACTTTAATATTTTCCAGGTTTGGCATAGTGATTTCAAATATAATGAACAATGTTATTTACGCAATTTTTTTTACCTAAATATAATTGATTTATTTTAAACAGTGTTTTCAACTAAAAAAAAAGAGGTTTTTCGCTGACACTTCTAGTATAAAAAGTTTTACATTAATTTATCTGAAATTTTTTGCAGATGCTATTTCAATATATATCTGTGCTATAAGCCTAGAGGCTTATAGCACATCTAACACCTGGCATCTAACATCTAACATCTGGCGTAAATACAGTAGGATTTTTTTAATGTCCAAATGTAAGTTAATAGAAGAAAAAAATTAAGAGTTAATTAATAAAATTTTTCTTAATAACGTCTTTTCTTGTAATTTGTATGAAATTCTAGAGGGTCATTGCATGTATCAGTTCAAAACGAAGAATTCAACACATAATTAATGTTTGTAGGAGAAAAATTCAATGTGGTAGACTTGTTAGCGTAAACCTCTTTTTTTAGTTGAAGAACACCGTTTAAAATAAATAAATTATATTTAAATTAAAAATGCCTTAATAGCATTGTTCATTACATTTGAAATCACTATGCCGAATTTGGAAAAGATTAAAGTAATAGTAAAAAAATTAGAATTTTTGGGAATTTTGGATATTCGCCTACCTTAACTGTTACATAAAAAAAATGATTGTATAAATAAGAGGTTTAAAATACTTATATTTTTAATTTTTTTTACCCTTAGTTTTTCATTGCAATAATTTATTCCATATTACCCAAACCATAGATTAAATAAATTAATTGTCTTAAAATAAGTCAATTTTTTATTAAAAGTGTCTGCATTATATGGCCACGCTTCTCACTTCGTAAACGATCCCTACTATTTTTATCTGCTAGAAGAAGGTAATTTTTGAGACTGAAAAATAACTATTTGAAATAGCGTGAATTTTCTTCAAATTTCTGGACAAGTGATCGTCGCTCATATATGAGTCGAACAAAATAGTTTGAAATATTAGCGCATGGGTAGAAAATTAGCAATTATTATTAATAATTATAACTTATTTTAAAATTACATATTTACGAAAATTTTTGTGTGAAATGTAGTTCATACAGTTTGTCAAATGACTAAAAAAAAATTTTCTTTTTAATAAAAAAAAAGATTAATGAGCAATACTAACATCAAGAATGGATTGTTTTTTTAAATGCTTCAATCTCTTAAAATATTGGGTATTAGTAGTAAGTCTTTTACGAAACTATAAATTATGTTTAGGGGTGGGGGGGGGGGGGCTATTGAGACGCAATGTAGGCTGGTTTGAATTAACGTGTCGCACTAGAGCTACGCAAGGGTTATTGGCGACGGGCGACGTATTTTAGAACCATTGTCAAGTGACGTGAGACGCAGGGCCAATGGTTCAAGGGGCCAAATGTAGCCAATAACATACAGGATGGTTATCAAATAACGCTCGCTATTCGGAGTGGTCTGAAGCTTGAATGAATAATCCAAATGCAAAAAAACTTTGAGACGCTTACTAATCAAGAAGGGGGAAAAAGAATGGAATCATAAAAAACATGGAATCATATGCTAATGGAATCATATGCTAAGAATGGAATCATATGCTAACTACTCTATGATTAATGTGTATGCTCCAACCGAGGAAAAGGATGATGATGAAAAAGACTCTTTTTATGATGATCTTGACCAGCTCTTGGGATCATGTCCAAAATACGATGTAAAAATCGTAATGGGCGATTTTAACGCCAAAGTTGGAAAGGAGAAACAATTTAGACCAGTAATAGGAAAGCACAGCCTACATACTGACTCTAATGATAATGGTAATCGACTTATAAGTTTTGCTGCCTCTCGCAATATGGTAGTTGGCAGCACAATGTTTCAGCATAGAGATATTCATAAAGCAACCTGGAGATCCCCCGATGGACTTTATAACAATCAGATTGATCATATAGTGATTGACTCTAGACATTTTTCAAACCTTCTGGATGTAAGAACTTATAGAGGAGCCAATGTAGATTCTGATCACTACCTTGTGATTTGTAAAATTAGGGCAAAGATCTCATTGGCCAGGAAGGCAAAAAAGGTTGTCTCTGAGAAATTTAACTGTGAGAAGCTAAAAGACCCTAAAACTCGTACAGAATATCAAAAACAGTTGTCGAATGAACTCAAAGAGAAAGTAACAGATAATGAAGCAAATGAAAAATGGCAACTTATTAAGAAGTCAATTGTATCAACGGCTAACACGCTGATAGGCAAAGCCGAAAAATCAAGAAGACCTGATTGGTTCGATGATGAGTGTAGAAGAGCCAATGAATATAAAAATAAAGCCTATAAAAATATGCTCAATAAAAGAGCTACAAGAAGAGCAGTTGATGAATACAAAAATGCCCGTAAAGAAGAAAAGAAAATACATAAAAGAAAGAAAAAAATTTACAGAGAGAATCAACTTAAAGAAGTCGAACTCCTTAGGTCTAACCATGAAAGCAGAGCTTTCTTCAAGGCCATTAATGAGGGACGTAGAGACTTTAAACCCAGGATAACTCTCTGTAAAAACAGAGATGGAACGATAGTTAATGAAAGAGACAAAATTCTGGATAGATGGGTTGAGCACTTCAACGACTTGCTTAACTCGGATGTATCAGGCAATCCAGAGATACCAGAAGGGGAAACTCAAAATCAATTAGTTGACCTTCCAACTGTTGAAGAAACCCAGTTTGCAATTGATAAACTCAAAAATAACAAAGCAGCTGGACCAGACGCCATACCTGCTGAACTAATAAAATGTGGTGGAAAAGACCTGACAAATATTATCTGGGAAATTATAATATTGATTTGGGAGAATGAAATCCTACCATTGGACTGGCAATTAAGTATCCTCTGCCCAATTCACAAAAAAGGGGATGTATTGAACTGTGAGAATTATAGAGGAATAAGTTTACTTCCTGTTGCTTATAAAGTGTTTTCAAATATTTTATTTAGTCGTTTGTCTCCTATCATTGATACTGTTGTTGGTGAGTATCAATGTGGCTTTAGAAAAGGAAGATCCACCACTGACCAAATCTTCACTTTGAGACAAACTTTGGAGAAATGTAAAGAATATGGAATTGACACCCATCATCTATTTGTAGACTTCAAAGCAGCTTATGACAGTATCGATAGAACTGAGCTACTAAATGCACTTTTTGAATTTAAAGTTCCTACAAAGCTAATTAGGCTCATAAAGCTCACTCTCACAGGAACTTATTCTGCGGTACGAGTCCAGGGAGAAATATCTACTCCCTTTGAGGTCTACAATGGAGTTAGGCAAGGGGATTCATTGGCTTGCCTCCTTTTTAATATAGCTCTTGAGAAAGTGATAAAAGATGCTGGCATTAATACAAGAGGCACTATATTCAATAAATCGGTACAAATTTTAGCATATGCCGATGACATTGACATAATTTCAAGATCTGAAACTGACCTGAGGGCAGCTTTTTTGGCATTAGAAGAAGCAGCTAGGAAGATGAAGCTCAGGGTAAACATGGAAAAAACAAAACATATGTTTTTTGGTAAAAAAGAACACCAGTCTGAAACTTTTGAGATCGGAACATTTCAATTTCAGTCGGTGAAGAACTTCAGCTATTTGGGCTCAGAGATTGACCACCAAAATGACATCAATCCTGAAATCAGAAGGAGGATCATTGCTGCAAATCGCTGTTTCTTTGGATTAAGACCTCTTCTGAAATCCCACCTAATCAAGAGAAGGACAAAGATTATGTTATACAAAACATTAATTAAACCAGTCTTAACATACGCCTCAGAGACATGGACCTTGACAATGAGGGAAGAGAGGACATTAGCAATTTTTGAGAGAAAGGTCCTGAGAGCTATTTTTGGTGCTGTACTGGAAAATAATACCTGGCGAAAAAGATATAACTTTGAACTGTACAAAATTTATAGAGAGGACGACATTATTAAATCGATAAAACTGTCTAGAATGAGATGGGCAGGCCACCTTCTGAGAATGAATGCAGAGAGAACACCTCTTAAGGTTTTCAACACCACTCCCTTTGGAAGTAGACCAAGAGGAAGACCAAAAAAGAGATGGAAAGACTGCCTGGAGGAAGACTTCGGTGTACTTAAAGTCAGGAACTGGAGGTCGATTTCTAAAAAGAGGGCGGAATGGCAGAGTCTTCTGAAGAAGGCCAAGGCCCACAATGGGCTGTCGTGCCAATGCTGATGATGATGATCGACTACCTCTCTGTGATTCACTGAAATATAAGGGCTTGAAGCAAGTTTAGATTCAAATTTCTTACTTTTAACGCCATCTTACAAAAGCAGAAAAAGAAGCAATTTACCGACCAATAAATACATTCATAACAATAAATAAATCTATTCTATCGTTTTTTTAATACTTTATTCTTTCACAAATCTATTAGACGAGTACCCAAAATTCTAAAATTTTTACTATTACTTTAATATTTTCCAGGTTTGGCATAGTGATTTCAAATATAATGAACAATGTTATTTACGCAATTTTTTTTACCTAAATATAATTGATTTATTTTAAACAGTGTTTTCAACTAAAAAAAAAGAGGTTTACGCTGACACTTCTAGTATAAAAAGTTTTACATTAATTTATCTGAAATTTTTTGCAGATGCTATTTCAATATATCTGTGCTATAAGCCTAGAGGCTTATAGCACATCTAACACCTGGCATCTAACATCTAACATCTGGCGTAAATACAGTAGGATTTTTTTAATGTCCAAATGTAAGTTAATAGAAGAAAAAAATTAAGAGTTAATTAATAAAATTTTTCTTAATAACGTCTTTTCTTGTAATTTGTATGAAATTCTAGAGGGTCATTGCATGTATCAGTTCAAAACGAAGAATTCAACACATAATTAATGTTTGTAGGAGAAAAATTCAATGTGGTAGACTTGTTAGCGTAAACCTCTTTTTTTAGTTGAAGAACACCGTTTAAAATAAATAAATTATATTTAAATTAAAAATGCCTTAATAGCATTGTTCATTACATTTGAAATCACTATGCCGAATTTGGAAAAGATTAAAGTAATAGTAAAAAAATTAGAATTTTTGGGAATTTTGGATATTCGCCTACCTTAACTGTTACATAAAAAAAATGATTGTATAAATAAGAGGTTTAAAATACTTATATTTTTAATTTTTTTTACCCTTAGTTTTTCATTGCAATAATTTATTCCATATTACCCAAACCATAGATTAAATAAATTAATTGTCTTAAAATAAGTCAATTTTTTATTAAAAGTGTCTGCATTATATGGCCACGCTTCTCACTTCGTAAACGATCCCTACTATTTTTATCTGCTAGAAGAAGGTAATTTTTGAGACTGAAAAATAACTATTTGAAATAGCGTGAATTTTCTTCAAATTTCTGGACAAGTGATCGTCGCTCATATATGAGTCGAACAAAATAGTTTGAAATATTAGCGCATGGGTAGAAAATTAGCAATTATTATTAATAATTATAACTTATTTTAAAATTACATATTTACGAAAATTTTTGTGTGAAATGTAGTTCATACAGTTTGTCAAATGACTAAAAAAAATTTTCTTTTTAATAAAAAAAAAGATTAATGAGCAATACTAACATCAAGAATGGATTGTTTTTTTAAATGCTTCAATCTCTTAAAATATTGGGTATTAGTAGTAAGTCTTTTACGAAACTATAAATTATGTTTAGGGGTGGGGGGGGGGGCTATTGAGACGCAATGTAGGCTGGTTTGAATTAACGTGTCGCACTAGAGCTACGCAAGGGTTATTGGCGACGGGCGACGTATTTTAGAACCATTGTCAAGTGACGTGAGACGCAGGGCCAATGGTTCAAGGGGCCAAATGTAGCCAATAACATACAGGATGGTTATCAAATAACGCTCGCTATTCGGAGTGGTCTGAAGCTTGAATGAATAATCCAAATGCAAAAAAACTTTGAGACGCTTACTAATCAAGAAGGGGGAAAAAGAATGGAATCATAAAAAACAAACTCGTCTCTTGACCAGGGTTCTAAATTACGAGGCGTAAATGGATGTGTTGGCCGTAATTAGCCATAATTGGCTACTCCTCGTAATTATAACTTTGGTCAAGAGACGAGTTTCTGGGTTATAATTCCATTCTTTTTCGTAATAAAGAAACTCGTCCCTTGACCAATGCTCTAAATTACGAGGCGTAATTAGCTGTGTTGGCAGTAATTGGCCATAATTGACGACGCCTTGTAATTTAGATTCTGGTCAAAAGACGAGTTGGTATTTTATGATTATTCTTTTTATGATTATTTTTTAGGACTCCGTATAGCGGGCGTTATTTTATAACCACCCTGTACTTTTTTACAAGTACAGGGTGGTTATAAAATAACGCCAGCTATACGGAGTGATCTGTAGCTTGAATGAATAATCCAAATGCATTATAAATTGAGACACTTACTAATCAAGAAGGGGGAAAAAGAATGGTATCATAAAAAAGACAGAATCCTAAATAATAATCATAAAAAGAATAATCATAAAATACCAACTCGTCTCTTGACCAGAATCTAAATTATAAGGCGTCGTCAATTATGGCCAATTACTGCCAACACAGCTAATTACGCCTCGTAATTTAGAGCATTGGTCAAGGGACGAGTTTCTTTATTACGAAAAAGAATGGAATTATAACCCAGAAACTCGTCTCTTGACCAAAGTTATAATTACGAGGAGTAGCCAATTATGGCTAATTACGGCCAACACATCCATTTACGCCTCGTAATTTAGAACCCTGGTCAAGAGACGAGTTTGTTTTTTATGATTCCATTCTTTTTCCCCCTTCTTGATTAGTAAGCGTCTCAAAGTTTTTTCGCATTTGGATCATTCATTCAAGCTACAGACCACTCCGAATAGCGAGCGTTATTTTATAACCACCCTGTTATTTCTACACCACAACATAGCAACAGTTCGAGACTTCATATTTTAACAAAAAAAATCAACCAGCCGATCTGGCGGCGTAGTGGTTAAGGCATTGGCCACTGGAGCTGCTGGGTCCAGGCTCGAATCCCATTCAGGCATGGATGTTTGTGTTTGTCGAGTATATGCGGAGTACGTGCTCGTAAAATCTGTTGGGTCCGAAAGTCCTGTGGGCGGTCATTGCGCAGTTTCCCATGGGTACAGGTCCCCGGAGAAAATTTCCCTCCCCTTCAGGGACATGTCTAAATTGCGGAGGTTTCGCGCGATAGATGGCAGCATCTGTCACGTATGTGTGTGTTGTGTCTGTTTAACTTGACGAAGGTTTATAAGCTGGTCTCTGACCAAGCACACAAACCTGAAAATATATGTCGACCAACCAACCACTGAAGGCATTTGTTGAAAATGATAGCTGATTTTTTTTTTAAATCCAAAGTAAGTTAAAATTTCTTTAATTGAATTTGTAAAGTGTTAAATAATTTTAAAAGATTTAAACTATAGTTTTAGGTAGAAGGCAGATCATAGATTAAGATTAGATATGGTAGAATTAAGATTAGATATGGAAAAATGCATGTGGTTCTGTGTTGGATCATACATAAATATTAACACTGTGGGGTCTAATGGGACAACAAATAAACCTGATTTTATTTGTTTTCTTGACAAAAAGTACATAAATATATTATTCAGCCAAGATGTAAAAACATTTTCAGACCAATATTGTACTTTGTTAAATTTGTTAAAATTCTTACATTTTGGTTGAAATACAGTGATTTAAAAAAAATTGTTACATTAACCCCACTTGGAGATAATTATTTATTTAAATGGACTAATACTTTTTTTATTTTTAAGATTAGAGTGCTATAAAAAGTTTTTTAATTTATGGATCCATTCTGCTTAAAGTACAATTGCATAAGCGTAGCAGACTATATTTTTGCGAGATTATGTGTGCCGTAACACGCGTTAAAAGTTATCCAAAGCATTTTATATGTAGTATACGAAAAATATAAAAATTGCTGAGTGTGTACATTATATTGCCAAACCTTTTTAGATCAAGTGTTACAGTTACTAATTGTTATAATTCAAAACTTTCGTATAAACTAACTTTAAAAACGCTTAGACACACACACATTAACAATAAAATACATGTTTATTTAAAATACCAAGACCCCAGTTGCGTCGCGGTTTTTCAAGGAATTTTATCATTGAACAGCTGCCCGTTTTTCCAACTATTTCTTGAATATAATCCTTTTAGAACGGATATCCCGTTTTAGAATGGCTTTCTTAGTAGATGTAGATACAAGAATTACAGTGAAAAATAAGTTAGCATTAAATACGAAAACGTTTAGTTAAGTTACTTAAAGATTTGATTTGTTATTGTCAACTATGAAAACACAATACACTTTTTAAAAAATAAATCGTACTTCCTTTTTGTTTACAAATATTAACACACAAAATTATTTTATTGGTATCAGTTTAATGCACTAAGTCATGAGTGTATTCAGATTTCAAAATCTTTAGTACCTAATCTTATTATTTAAAGAGCGATCAATGGCAATAATATTTCTCCTGTAATAATATTAATACTATAATAATGTTTCGAAAATATTTTATTAGTAAAACCAATTTTAAAACACGACGAATTGTTTTTCAAACTTATTGTAGTCACTGTTAAAGTATGTGAATGAATAAATATAGACACGTTAACGATAAAATAACGACTTCTTGGCATCTATTGCCTTCACAAAAGTACGAAATCGTTTTTTTAAAGGAGTCATAAATTAATTGTTATAATTATTAAATAAGCTAGTTCCAAAACAGCTAATTCTGGTTTACGATTTTTACCTTTTTAATTACTAATCTTATTATTTAAAGAGCGATCAATGGCAATAATATTTATACTATAATAATATTAATACTATAATAATGTTTCAAAAATATTGTATTAATAAAGCCAGTTTAATCACACAACGATTGTTTTTCAAATTTAATTTAGTCACTGTTAAAGTATGTGAATTAATAAATAAAGACACGTTTACGATAAAATAACGAATTCTTGGCATCTATTGCCATCACAAAACTACGAAATCTTTTTTTTTTTCAAAAGGAGCCGTGAAAGAATTGTTATATTAATAAATAAGCAAGTTCCGAAACAGCTAATTCTGGTTTACGATTTTCACCTCGTCCCCCGACATACCTTTCTCTAAGGTATTTGTTCTCCAAATGGATTTTCTTCTATAAATTAAGGCAATCGGTCGATCACAGTCAACTCAGACATTCCCCTTAATTGACTCGACCATTTGTCGCTCACTGGAGCAGTAAGGAACATTAAACGGGTGGTAAAAAAGAACATTTTTTTTTTACTTTTTTTAAAAAGAGTATTATATTATTTTTTATTTGCCCTTTCCCCACTTATCGGGGAATGACGGGTAAAAAGTTCCGGCTAGGTTTTTCAGATTTTTTTTAAAAAAGTATTCGAAGTTTAGCTAATCGCTTCAAAGTTACAGAATAAATTCATTAACTATCTTGATTTATGTATGGTTTTTTTATTACTTTTACACAAAGAAAAATTTCCTAAATGTATAAACATATTTCCCAAAAGTTTGAAATAAATCATCATCTATAGCTAACCTAAGTTCAATAGCTGTTTTAAAATTTTTTCAATTCTTCAAGATTTGATAGAAAATGATAATTCTTAAATAACATACTTTGAACCACAATTTAAACAGATTTTAAAGAAAGTTCAGTGCTTAATTATTCGTCTAACCCTTTAAGTCAAAAGAAAATTCTATTTCTTACAATTATTTGTAATAAGTCTCGAAGAGTTTTGTTTATAATATTGTAGAAACCCATATTTTGATGAAATCACTAATTTATCAAAATGTTCTGTTGCATCGTAAAAGTGTAGCATTTTGGACATTTTTTTTTAAACTTCTGCTGTGTGTTTATTTTTGGAGCGACGAATTTCTTCTAACAAACATAGAAATATTTATAAATAATTTAATCCCTGCATGTAAAGGGGTCAGAAGACTCTACAAGCACTTTTTAAAACCTACTTCACTGTTTTTTAAAGATTTTTTTTTTTAAAAATGGAAAGTAGATATAGAAAATCTAAAATAAAAATATATAATATAACATATAAAATCTAAATGATATCTACATGCTGAAGACGTCCGTCTGTCCGTAAACCCTGTTTTAGATTTTGTCCATAGGATCTTAAAAACTATCTTTAAAAAAAAGGTATGACGGCAGAGACCAATTGGATTCAATTGCAAACAATTCAGGACGTACAGCAAAATTTATAAAAGATTTTTTATAAATTTTGCTGTACGTCCTGAATTGGTCTATATATGTCCAGAAGGACAACCTGTCTATCGACGAGCTACCCATCGAATTATCAATGACACTTCCTTTTTGTCATTTAAATCGCTGTTGCCACATCAACACTAGCATGAGAATATTTATTTAAAATTAATATTTAAAAAAAATGCATGTCACAAAATATAACACAATGTGATTCTTTAAATTTTCATTATTTTGTAAGCTAAAAAAAACAGCAGGGTGTTCCTTTGTTTCCTTAAAAAGTTGGTTAGTATGAATTTACAGTTCTTTATTTAGTAATGCAATTTAGAAATGTTTCATGATTTTTTATAGCAAACAATTTGAAAATCTCATAGTTTTTACCGACTTTTATATTGAAACTTATTTAAGAATAAGATCTCGTCATTTAAGGTGGTTGGCGACATTTTTCAAAGCGCCAAATATCACCGAAACGTATGTAAGGATTTGACCCAAGTAATTTTAGCGAATGGTTTTTCGAACTGCTAATGATCTTATCCAACTATAAAGATCAGTAATTTAATTTGGGAAAGAAAATTAATAAAAATAGCCAATTTTGAGTTTCTAAAACTTCAAAAATTACAATTTTCTAAGATATATAAATCTTGAGTGGAAGCGGTTCTAAGGGAAATTATTTGTTAAAAACTAACTTTTTCGATAAGTATTTAAGTAATAGGAAAATAGAGGTTTTTAAGTTCTTTTAGAATTTCTTGTTACTAATACGGTGAAAGAAAATTTCTTTTCGAGAAGTTCTTCCATATGTATTAGTCTTTTTGCAATTTTATTTGTAATCTCAACATTTTGTTAACCCATTAACGACGTTTGACAAAACAGTTAGCTGCATGGCTATGATGCACTTTCAGCTTAATTTTATTTTAATAAAGAGATACAAGACAAATGAAGACCTTAGTACTGAACGATTTATGTATTGACAATTAAATTATACGAAAAGCCTATTTTAAAAACTTAAATTTTACGCTTTTATTCGGTATTGAAAGAGTTCACAAAAGGGTCGTTGGTGGTTCAATTTGCACGTTTCATTTTTATTCATTTCAGAAAATACACTTGGTCATAAATCTATTTCTGGTGTTTTCCATAACATAAAAAAGGAAATATTAGTTTTATATTTATATATTCAATTACTTAATTGAAAGCTTACACCCGAAGTCATTAAATTATTATTTTTGGAGTATAAAATCAGCAATATTAGAATTAATGGCGGTGATTCTTTTATAAGAACCCATGTTAAAAACTGTTTTTTTATAAGTCAATGTAAACCACTCGAATTAGTTATTAATTTAATTAACCTAAAATGTTGTTAAAAAAATGGCTCTATTAAATGCAGATATTGATTAAGCCAAAAATAAAAAAGTAAAAATATCAAACTTTAGATTTTCGATTGAGATTTTTTGGAGAAGTAACTAAAGATACAGGCGGGTTTTGGTGACGGGCTTCATAATTTTGAGCATTTATTTATTGACGAGGCAGCCGCCTGAGCTTGCGACCTGATAAAAACTACTTCAGAGCTTTGGACTATAGACTGAACTCAACGTTTAGTGCACCAGTCCCATATACACGATGTCATTTATTGACCTCATTTTCTGTTAAATTTGATCTGTTTATGGGATATCTCAGACGAAGACAGAACCTGCGAAGTAATACTCCTTAACCCACCCCTCCTCATTTCCTTTTGGACTTATTCCGTGAAAAAAAAAATTCTGCAAAAGACAGATGCACTTGACGAAGCCGAAAATAACATGGTCGCGAAATTATATTTTTATGAAAGATTCGGGAGAGGAATTACAAGTGTTTTTCTTGGTGGTGAATTGTTTTTCCTCGGGCTAAGTCTTGAAGGGGGTTTCTGTGTCAGACAGGCGATTACACCGGCAGAAACAGAGACCGCTACTGGAATGTAATATCTGCCATTAATACTTTCTTGACGTCACGCCTGCGTCATTATAAAGTGTGGTGGCGATAGGGATTGGAGGGTTTCATATGGAAAGTGGAACTAAAATAAACATCTTCGGATTAAGTAAAATCAAATTTTGAGGGGGGAAAACGACCCTCGACAGTGTTTGGTTTTCTAGTGCGTCTAATCTCTTGATAATGTTATTAGAGATCGGGGTTAAATCGGGCTTCGTTTGGACTATATTTGGCTATTTTTAGACTTATAAGTCCTAAAATAAACTATTAAATTTGATACTGCGCACTTTGCTTCGAATATTTACAAGGTGAAATAGGATTACTACGAAAGAAAATCGCGTTTTGTTAAGCAGAGGAAATACGTCACATCAAAGAGAATATCTTAGAAATATAATTCTTAGAACTATAAAATAGAATTCTTGGAAATGAAAGAATTAAAGCTCAGAAATAGACTATATGAATCACAAAAAATCCCACCATTTTAATTAGTTAACCATTTCTTAATTCCCCCCAAAAAACTCTCCGGGTTATTTAAAGAAAAAAAGATTGTGCATTTTAGTAAGACGCAATTTATAATAAATATTTAAACTTCTATCTGCACTTGTTTATAAATTCTCGGAAAATTTACTTCATATATAAGCTACCACCTTAAAACATCCAAAAAAATAAAAGTGTTCTAGTTTTTCTTCTACGTTTGTTCATTGTTCATACATGGTGTCTGTAATATAAGTACCTGATTTTAAAGTCATATATCTACAGAATAATGATAATATCTCTAAACGTTTTTTCTAAAAAATATGCTGTTTAAAGTAAAAACAGTTTTTTTTACTTGTTTTAACCAAGAAAAACTTACTACAAAGGGGTGGGAGCAATAGACTGGATATCTGAAGGTTGTTGTTGTTCAATCCCGAATTTTGGCATTCTATTTTGTTCTAGGTTGTTTGAATTATCGTCGCACTAGAGCTACAAGAGGGTTTTCTTGGTTGTCACGTCAATATATCCCCGCCTATCACACAGCATACCGGGGTTTAACCCCGGGGTATTAGGCTTTTGTTTTCTCTTCAATTTGCCCATTAAAAATATATTAGAAAATTTACGGCATTTTTCTGGCTGGGAACTCGTTTACCAAGGTTGAAGGCTGTAGATTTTACATTTTACAATTATTCCTTTAAAATCAAAAAAGTTTTATGGGAGTTACCCATTGCATAGTTTTCTCGAAAACATTATTATGACGTTCGACACCCATTGAAAACACGTATACCAAATTTAAAGTCTGTAAAGGCTTTTTTCGTTTCACATCAATATCTAAACCAAAGGTTTAAGGGTACAGGGAACATCTCGTAGAGGAAAAAACACTAAAAATTATCAGTCAATGAAGCTAATATAACTTTTTTATTTTTTGACGAATTCAAAAAATTCTTTTTAGGTTTAATTCATTGAACTATTATAAATACATATTTATAAAAATATTTAAGGAATTCTATTTTAATAGTAAAAAAACTAACATTTAAAAATGCTTGAAAATTTGAATTTTATGAAACTACGTTTCTGCGGGTACATTTTTCTCTGAAAGTAATGTATGCAAGCTCAAATAATTTAATATGTAAATAAAAAACTGTTCAGTAAGTGTAATGAACCTCAAGTTTTAAGAATACCATAAATTTTAAATATTTGTTACCTTAGCAAAATTTTTGCCCGATTTATACACTTTTCCAGTTACAAAAAAAAACCTATATATATTTTTTAAATTGTATATTTTTGCAATATTTTTGGTTCACTGTGTTAAACAGACATACAAAAAACATCATGCAAAATTTCAAGGATCAAATTAAAATAGGGTAGGAGAAAAGTGTACCTACGTGCTTAAAATCTTCGTTTTGAGAAAATTGACCCTTCAAAGTTAAACCTTTCTTACCTTAACTTTTTCGCTACGAAGATTCTTTGCTTCCTCGTAATATTTGATCGGAATAACATTATCGAATCTTTAGTTGTTCGGGCGTTTCAGTAAGGAAAGCGTTAAACATAAAGTGACTTCCGCGATATCGCAAAAATATATTAATCCTAATGCACTGATTGTAAAGTGTTATATGTCATTTTAAAGAGAAGAAACGGGGCTATTAGAAAATTTCAAAATCTCAAAATCGATTTTTTAATGAATATTATGTTCCCTGTTACCTTAATGGTTTTCGTTGATAAAAAAATAATAATCCCATTATTTTTGCGTTACACGTGTGTTACTTACATTAATTGAAATTCTGGTACTGGCTTATGAGGACCATCAAGCGATGTCCAACTTCGTTTGTATATCCTTGAGGATGGATGTACTAACTACCTTGTAAAAATATTCATTTTACAGAAAAACCATGTTTTCTGAAAATTACTGTAATCTTCGTTAAATGTTTAACCCGGCAGCACTCGCGCTGGGGTCTAATAGACCCCAGATAGATTAAATACACTCTAGATCTGAAACTCTTATTGGATTACCATTATAAGGATTTTCTATATTGAAATTGATAGAGACACTAACTCCCCCAATTGTGTCCAAGGGAACTAATGTAATGGTTTACGCGGCTGCCTTTTTCTAGCCTCCTTTCGGAGCTTTAGCACAGTCAATTACGCCTCATAACTTAGAACCATGTTCAAGTGACGAACACAAACGCTATTTTTGACGACAACGCATTGTTGCCTTAGGATTTGGTATAATATAATTGTAATTAAAGCGGGGGTTGAAGTTTTAGTTAAATTTATCTCTTGGTTTAAACTAATGAATTAAAAAATTAGCAAAAAATTTATATTAGATGAACGAAAATGAAGCAAACAAATTAGAATTCTGTAATGCATATATCAACTTTGTTGTCATGGTAACAAATGTACTGTCTGCTGCCACAGTTCAATTTTAATAAATTCTAATTCTTTTTAACACGTCGCGTGCGGATCACGCGCCAGCGCGTGACGTGTTTCCGATTCACCGACAACAGCACATTCTGATGAAATTCATAGTATACCACTTCGCTAACCGTTCTTAATAGTTCAAGTTTGTTTGAAAACTTGATAAACATGATGGTCTAGTGGTTAACAAACTACACGATCTAGCATCCGTACAATTTCCATACATGGACTTTGCTTAGGAAGATTTTGTGAAGTGTATCTTTTGTCTCCTGACGACAAATATAATACAGGAAAAATTATAAGTAACATAAGAATATTAGTTCTAAAAAATCCTTGGGTATGTTACACCCAGCCCTGCGCACCCGTTCTCGCGTTCACCGCAAGCAAATTTAATGTTAGTTGGTGATCAAATTGAGAATATAGAACGTAGAATATTAGATTTTACACTTTTGCAACCGATCCCACTGTGATTGGAATAATACTTGATGATTATAAAGAGTATATTCTATTTCAAATTGCGAGGAAATTAAATCTTTCGTCTCAAGTATAGGGCGTCCAGGCACCAGACATACTGCGTTTCGCAATGCGGTTTACTTTGTTATTCAACTATTTAGCTATAAAAAAAAAATTGCAAATAGTCTATGTTTCATTTTTTGTTGTAGTTTTTTCAAGAAAAACCAGAACCAGAAAAATATGAATTATGGAAATTTAATGATGATTTCATAGTCGAAAAGTTAATCACTGAAGCAAATCTGGTTATTGGCTTTCAATTCAATGATTAGTGACAGTCGGTGAGTTATCCGATCGGAAAAGGCCAGGAACAGTTCCTCGTACTTTTTTTTTTACGACTAGCTGTCGTCTCTAGCTTTAGTTAGCGACGTTAATTGAATCTAACCTTGTAATTTTGCGACCTCGAACTAAGGATTTTTTTAAAATGGAGAACAGTTCATTTCTGCTCTAACGAACTGGTTATAAAAACAGGGTGTTCTTCTGTTTTACATCAGCGTCTATCGATGAAAGTTTTCAATCGGTATCGTCGCAGCCAACGTGTTAAATGAAATTCCGAATGTACCAAGCTAAAAAAATAGCGTCTTTTAGTTCTTTCTCAAGGATTAGGTAGCACAAAGATCGAAAATTTCAATTATCCATTAAAATCTGACGTATTATAGTACATTTCGAAGAAACAGAGCTGTTTGACTAAGGTTTATAAGTGGATCTCTGAGCAAGCACACAAGCCAGAAAATATCTGTATACCAACCAACCAACCAACAGAGCTGAAATCGGAAAGTTTAATTATGCCAATCACAAATCAATCGTTATTTGTGTATTAGTTCCGTTCGACACTTTAGAGGCGCTAGGCATCAGATTGAGTTCCCGATCTAGAAGATCCTTCGTCCATGCTAAGTTAGCGCGAGTGCTGCCGGGTTAATAGATTTTTTGCAAACGCATTTTTACTGTTTGTTGAAATAACTCTGTTGGACGAGGGTTGGATTTAAAATAAAACAGATTTTTTTGTTTTAACTGCGTAAATAATACTATACTATAATCGCAAAAGCATTTTTACAGTTTGTTGAAGCTCTGGGTGTTGAAATAACTCTGTTGGGCGAGGGTTGGATATAAAATAAAACAGATTTTTCTGTTTTTAACTGCGTAAATAATACTATACCGTAATCGCAAAAGCATTTTTACTGTTTGTTGAAGCTCTGTTTGTTGAATTAACTCTGTTGGGAGAGAGTTGGACTATGACTCAAAGATCCGTGGTTCGATCACGGGTTCGGCTGTTTACTACTCCTCTGTAGTATTGAGGTTAGAATCTCCGCTTGTGACTGAGGGTTCACACTCCAACCAGATTTAAGTAGAAGTATGCTACTTCTTTACGATTTGCCTGTTAAAAACATATGACTTTAAATTTACAAATTGGTCTTATAAAATAGAAGGATTTTCTCTGTAAATTATGCGGTATTATTCTGGCAGTTATTTTCCGTAAAAAACATAATTTTTATCTGTAATTAATTATATACGCCCAGAGGCTAATTAGACGGTCCCCAGTGGACCCTCAAAGCTTGGTACTCATTTATCGAGCCCTGTAGGGTTGAAAGTCAAGAGTTGGAATATAATCAGCTATCCAACTCATTTACGAACCCGATGTTAGTATGTTACTTAAAAATAAATGACTTAATATGTATTATATTTTTTCTAACGGAGCTGCCTTTTGGCAAGTAAGCTTTTGCAGACTCGGCATATTCTTCAGAACAGAGAGCCATTATTTTGTGGCACCACCTGAGTGACTCTAACTACCAATTCTGACTCTCAGATTGCAATGAATTTGAGCTATTTGTGGATATTAAAGTGGGCCAAGATTTTAATTTTGCCAAAAGAACCCAATCTAAATGGGTACTCTAGGGATCTTTTAGAAGCCACATAATCATATGACATGCGTGCCCACAAATTTCCCATTCAGAAAATCTGATGACTAAACAAGGGCCCGCACCCACAAACTATGGCTTATAAGGCCGAATCGCAATACCTCTCAGCCATTGAGCCGCCAATATCATAAATTTTATTATAATAAACTTATTCCTAAATAAGATACACCAGCTGGTCCCTGCCAAACTTACTTCTTTGCTTGACTTTCTTGTTTTCCATAAATCAAGCCTTTTGAAATAATTTTTCTTGCGACATTGAGCTAACCATCGGGAAAATCTTTTCAGAATGCTCATCGAAGTATGCAAACGTAACTAATTGAAGTTTTCGGGCTTTCAACTTTCTGACATTACATCGTCAGAGGTCGTTAAGTCTGCTTCAGAATTTCATTGAAAACCGACAACATTTCGATCCAAACTCCCCAAGAATCCCGGTGTTGTTTTTCGTTGCTCATTGATTAATGCTTTTCGCTTCAGCAGATTGTGCTGTTATTTATGTTTGATGGTTTGAAACCATTTTAATCAAAAAATGAGCATGAAATAAATGCATAGGGCAACAGCTGTTTTGATGGATAGCCCTTTCCGACCCAGCTCGTACGATCGTGCGGGTATTAAAGAGAGTGTTCAAGCTCTTCAAAAATATCGATACCGAAGCAGCTGACTTGTACCATTCCTTATTTGTATAAAAAATGACTTTGTTTTTAGGAGTTGCTGGCATTGATGCTGTTTAACGCATTCTTTCAATAAAACTCCGAATTTAGTCTCATAATTTTAAATCGGCTCCACCTGACCGCCCGGCCGGTCGAAAAGGGATATGAATTTAGAACTGACTTTAGATATATTTAAGTTCAATGATTCTAAAAATGAAATCAGTTTTCTCTAACAGATCTACTTTTTGAGTTCTTTACGTTTTTTGTGTCAACGAAATGTTCAAAATAAAAAAAAACTAAAATTCTAGATTGATTTTAAAGATATTTGAATTTAAAAATATTTAGCATATTTTTACTCAGTTTTTTTTATTCTAAACACGAATAAGGTCTTCGTTTTTCTGTAGCTCTAATGATTTTGTCACAATATGACTTGTTATCTGAAAAAAAATTGCATTTTTCCACTTTCTATTAAAAAGTCATATTGCGACAAAACCGTTACACAACGGAGACCAGAAACAACGGACCAGAAAACAACAAAGACTAAATTCGTATTCAGTATTAAAAACGATATAAGAAACAGATTGCACGAAAAAAAATGAAACTTGTATTTAGTTGTTTAATTTTTTTAGCACTTCTTTGACTCAAAAAACTATGCATATCGCAAAAAGAAGAGCTGTTAAAAAAACATTTTTATTTACATTCAGCGACCCACATATAACTAAAATCAGTTCTAAAATCATAGGAACAAAAAATATTTTTTGTAGCCCTGTGTTATGTATTTGCAGACTTTTAAGAATATAATGTAAAATAAATTCAGATATTTCTTCGCTACAGCAAACGTGAGCTGAAAAATATTTTATATAAATCTTTATATCTGTCTCCCCATCACAATACTTTGCAAACTCATAACTTTAGTCAAATTTTGTCCAATAACAGTTACAACCTTGTCAGAAAAACGGTGCGATTTATCTGCCAATTGTGCTCAATAGTGCAGACATCCTGATTTGAAAGCATAGTTGATTTATTGGACTTAAACTTATATCAAAGAGTTTATGGCGAAGGTTTATGATTATTTCTACTACAAATAGTTTATAAGAAAAATACCAACTAAACACCAGACGTCAAATTTGATTTGAAATATAAGATTTCAGTTGTCAACTAAAAAAATGGGTTACATTTTTTCCTTGGAAGGGTACTAGTATGAGTAAATACGTCTGTAATGATAGTGGGATATTTAACCTACTTCAAAAACATATATTTTTTTTTCTGAAAGAAACATCTTCATCGCTTGAAGAGCAACACATAGAGAAATCACCAATTAAAATAATTACAAATCGCATAGTATAAAACAAACTAACCACTCGCGCCCCTTTGCAAATGCTAAACCGACTACTGACAGACTGTCCAGCAAATTTGATTTTGTTCATCCGATTTAAAGTTAGTTTATCTGCGTGAACTGAGACCGATAAACGGCCCGTGCAGCCAAAAATGTCCGACGAATAATACCCCGTGTAAGGGAGTGCACGTTAAATATCCTTCAAAGTCCTAACGCTGCGTACGATGTCGCCCTTAACGGTTGCGTTGGGTGCCTATTCAGGTGTCGGCTCGTCACTTGACTGTGGTTCTAAAATACGACGCCCGTCGCCAATAGCCCTCGTGTAGCTGTAGTGCCACGACAATTCAAAACCTAACCTAACCTAACCCGCTTGTAACTGAGAAAATGACAAAATATGCGTGAATGGAAAAGAAAGATGAATATTAGCCTTTTTTTCTTCCGACTTTTTTTTTTAAAGTATTCATGTGAACTCCATCAATGAATAAAAAAATTACTTCTGAAAAATTATAATTAAATTTACTTAAAAAGACGAGCTGTCCTGAGAGCTTATAATCTATCTCCGTCCTCGTTTACCCAGTGTCGCCAAAGAGTGTAGAGCTCAGTGTTTGTATTCTCTAGCAACCATCCGTATCAATCCGTCACCGCTACTTACTCCACACACGAAAACATCCAAAGGACTTCCATTCATCGAAGATGCGTAAACAAAGGATCTTCTGCGTATAAAACGACGTCATCTGTCCTTGAAGGCCTTTTTTTTGTGTAGGAAGGCGTTCTATTCTGAGAGTTGAAGCCTTATGTCCGAGAGTGAGAAACCCTCAAGAAAGCGTGGCACCTTAGACACCACAGAATGAAATAAAGAGCTTAGTGGAAGAACGTGCTATGTGACAGTTTCGAAATAATTGGGACTTTTGTGCCTATGAACATATTACTGACTTTTTAAAAGAGGAAAAAAATCCAATTTTTCATAAACTTTAAGTTTAGTATATTGTTTGCGGTTTGCAACAGATTTAACAGGTCTGAGTGATAACTAAAAACTTTAATGCTCATTTTCTTGTTTTAACTTTTTTGTCATTTAGCTCGTTCTTCCACTAAGCTCTTGAAATGGATTTCAAAGCAGCAACAGTATGCGTATAATTCAAAACCACGTAGAACATCGTCTTATTGACATAAGATATCAAATGCTTATTTACATGGTCGATACCTGGTAGTGGTAGTGCATTACTACAACTATTTAGCTTCTTCTACTGACTAATTTTGACTCAGTTTAACGTTTCATGAATGAACGCTTGTTCCCGTTTCATTTAGCGATTACGTTCTTAATGTGTGTCAAATGACGGTTACCTTGCATGCGACGGTTACCTCCATTTCGCTGGATACAGACTGGTCGAACATTTTAAGATTCGTTATTGCTGATGAAATACTTCTAGTTATATACCTACTTTGACAGTAATATATCTACTTCGATGGTCATCAACTATCTGTAATTGTTTATAGATTGGACTATTTCTAACCGTGCACTGGCAAGCAGTGATGACTTCTTTGCAGGTGATGCTGGTAGTAAACACGATATTTTTGAATCATTTTTTAATCATTGTATATGATTAAAAGAATCTTTTCAAAAAAGTATATATTTTCTTTCGAACAAATGACGTCTTTTTAATTGGTTTTATCGAGTGGAAATTGATAAACATGAAAAATTATTTAATTGATTAAATTAATAAATAATTAAGAAATTTTAGTTAATAAACGTTTAATTTAATATTAATTTTAATTTATTAAAAAGGGACTTTCATCAGCATCCCTTGATTCAATATTCAATTATACCGGCACTGTATTAATTTTTATATAAAAAATAATCAAATGAAAGACAAAGATTTACAGATTCATAATAATTTCCTGGTCCGCGGTACTACACTCTTGAAACGAAAGAGCGTTTTTAACTCGTCTGAGTTAATTTCACTCCTCCAGTCTGGAAAATGCACTTCTCCGAAAGGAGTGGATACTTTGTGTGTTAAACCTCCGACAAGATCACTCCAAACGAGTGATTTTAATTCAGTCTGAGTTAATATTCACTCCTTTCTAGTGTCGAATATGCACTTCTCCAATTGGAGCGGATTTCACTCTTTTGTTTTAAGAGTGTAGACATCAGTACTTAGTAATTCCATTAATAACTCAAAAATCAAAACATTTCACATGAATCTGAAAATGTCCCATTCTGCATCAAAGGAATTGGTAATTGGGAAATCGCGCCCACTACATTTATCTCTATAAAAGCTTTTAAATCCTTTGATCAAAATACCTTTACATTATTCCATTAGGCATAAACCTTTTCTTGCATAAATAAGCCATTTCATGCGCTAATGCATAGGTAAAGGATTAATTATTCTAATTTACAATTAAGCAAAACCTGTGCTTGATGCGGAAGTCGAATCCATAACATTACTTTACATCCAGTAAACTTCTAATTTGACTTTAAGCTCTTTATTGACCGGATAACATTTCGAAACATTTAATTACATGCGTAAAGTCTTTCCTAATACCATGTGTCTAGGTTTGGTAAAATCTCAGTACTCTAACTCCCAGGCACTAATGCATTGAGAAATGAATTTGTTTGGGTATTATATCAAAGGCTATTTTCGTAATAACCTTTTCAGTTCCAGAATTAGCTTTATATCTACAATATTTACCTCTAACTTTAAATAGGAAGGCAATATTTACAACGGCTTATTTTGAAATGTATGTTGTTGGTATATGTAAAAATAATGAAATAATATAAGCTTAAGTTTTTAAAAGTCAGTGAGCGACCAAATTTTTCAGAAATTAGTAACCACATAGTGTTGTAAAAATTTGACACAAACTTCGACGTAATTTTAATCTCTTATCTAAGGTTCTTTGTCATATTATGCTGCAAAAAGCAATCAAATTACATAATTATAAGTGCTTCATTTCGTTTGTTAAGTATGTCGTATGTATTTATCACATTAGTATAGGTATACATTTTTTTAATGTGGTTCCTTTTCCGCATACTAATTTGCAGTCATGGAAACATAAGCAATCGCAAAACTTTCAAACATCACCGATTCGGTGTGACAAAGTTTTAATTTATTCTTGGCTAGTATTGATAGTTTTTACCAACAATAATTTTTTGTAATGATGATCGTGAAATCTAAGCTCTCCTTGTCCTCCAAAAATTAAGGGAGGGCTGGGGAGCCCAGTCGGTTAAGCACTCGCTTAGCATGCGAAAGGTCCCAGGTTCGGGTCCGGGCATCGCCGAAATAGCTGCCGACCTATAAACGGCCCGTGCAGCCAAAAATGTCCGACGAATAATACCCCGTGTAAGGGAGTGCACGTTAAATATCCTTCAAAGTCCTGACGCTGCGTACGATGTCGCCCTTAACGGTTGCGTTGGGTGCCTATTCAGGTGTTGGCTCGTCACTTGACTGTGGTTCTAAAATACGACGCCCGTAGCCAATAGCCCTCGTGTAGCTCTAGTGCGACGATAATTCAAACATAATAACCGAAAATTAAGGAAAAAAATGATTAGAGAAATTGTTTCAATTAATTTCATGATTAATTATTTTATTATATGATTATTAATAAAATTGGGTAAATAGGAATGTTTAAATTTAAATCGGTGTTTGTGCTCTAAAATTTTGAAGACCATTTTGGCTTTGTTACTAACCAGATGGGGTGAGGTCAGGAGTTCGAAATGCGTATACAGATGCATTAAAAATACTCAATATAAGAGAAATTTCACTTCTTGAGTAGCAACAATGCCACATGAATGAAAATAAGGTATCGGTTGTTTAATCAATGTAGAAGGTGGTGCTTACCTTGTCATACCACCTATCACCGAAACCATTAATGAAATCCTAGAATGAAAGGAAGGATGATTCTACGTCACATAAAACATGCTGATTAGAAAAAAATATAACAATTTGAAAATCAGCGGTTTTGTAAAAAATGGAAAACCTATTTTTAAAACGAATAATTCCAATGAAAAAACTTGTTAAAGCATTTCCTATTTGAGCGTGTCGAAAGTAAAACACATTTTTTACACTCGATTATTCAAGCTTAAAAAACATTTTTTATATTAAACTCATTTCATGTATAAAATGCTTTTTCCATTACATTGAGCTAGTCAAATGTAAAAAAAAAACATTCTTTTTACATTGAGAAATTCAAATATTTAAGAAAATCGGTTTTTTACAATAAGTTATAGATATATATGCAAAATACATTATTTTGATATTGATCTATTCAAATCAAAAGGGCGTGCTTTTTACATTGAGTTAAACATAAATATAAAATATATTTTTACAATAAGCAGTTTAGTGTGAAAGACATTATTTACAATCAATCCGGATACAGTTTTGTTTAACCAATACACCGTCGTACCAATATAAAGTGCAGGAATTAAATATACGATGGTCTACTTTATCTGTGGCTGTTTGCTTTATTAGAAACTCAGCTTTTGTACAGCTCAAACAAAATTGTCCAGCTCCGTTGTCTCTCACGTGTGATAGTGCTTATTTTACGAAATTGTCTCTAGACACGTGAATTCTATGTTACTGACACTTTCCGTAATCGAGTAATTTTCTTTAAAACGTTTTTGAGTGTGCGATGAAATATTTTATGTTTTAAGGTAGGCGAATACCCAAAATTCTAAAATTTTTACTATCACTTCAATCTTTTCCAAATTTGGCATAGTGATTTCAAATATAATGTACAATGCTTTTTGGGCAATTTTTTTTATTTAAATATAATTTATTTATTTTAAGCGGTGTTTTTCAACTAAAAAAAGGGGTTTATGCCAACACTTCTAGCATAAAAAGTTTTACATTAATTTACCTGAAATTTTTCACAGATGCTATTTCAATATATATCTGTGCCATGAACCTCTAACATCTGGTGTAAGTATACAAGTTTTTTTTTAAAAAGGTCCAAGTGTAAGTTACTCGAAAAAATTCCTTTTTTTTGTGGTTAATTTATAACATTTTTCTTAATAACTTTTTTTCTTGTAATTTGTATGTAACTCTAGAGGGTCATTGCATGTATCAGTTCAAAACGAAGAATTTAACACACTATAAATGTTCACAGGATGAAAATTCAATAATATAGACCTGTTGGCGTAAGCCTCTTTTTTTAGGTGAAAAACACAGTTTAAAATAAATAAATTATATTTAAATAAAAACAAAAGCCTAAATATTATTATTCATTATATTTGAAATCACTATGCCAAATTTGGAAAAGATTAAAGCAATAGTAAAAATTTTAGAATTTTGGGAAATTTTGGGTATTCGCCTACCTTAAAGGAAAATTCCTAGGTTGCAGGGATTGGAATAAGGCGTTACTTGTAACGCCGGTTAGATTTTTTTTAGAAAAATACTGTATTTGTAACTTAGTTACTTTTAGCTGTAAAGAAACAACGAACAATTTTGTTACTTTTCGGTTACTTCTCATGCCGCATAATATTTTTGGCAGTTTGGCGTTCGGCTTAATTTTTTTAATTAAAATTTTAAGATTTAATTATTATTATTTATTTATATTAATTATTATTTATTTAAGATTTAAATTTTAACAACGTTGAATTTTCGTTCTTAACTTTTTTCGATGGCAACTATTTCATTAATCTTGGTTCGCTTGGAAAAACTGTAAAATGGTTCAATTTCGAATTTTCTTATAGCTTGACATTTCTAAAAGTAACTGTAACTAGTAGGTAGGTTTCATTTATCGTCCCACTAGAGCTACACGAGGGATATTGGCGACGGGCGTCGTAATTTAGAGCCACAGTCAAGTGACGAGCCGACACCGGGCACTCAACGCAACAGCTAAGGGCAACATTGCACGCAGCGTTGGGACTTTGAAGCATATTTAACGTGCACTTCCTCTACACAAGGTGTTATTCGTCGGACATTTTTGTGTACACGGGCCGTTCATAGGTCGGCAGTTACTTTGGCAATGCTCTGACCCGAACCTGGGACCTTCCGCATGCTAGGCGAGTGCCTAACCGACTGGGCTCCCCAGTCTGAATAACTATTTACTAAATAGACTAACTTTTATAAAATATTGCTACAGGGCCCCACAGTCAAAGGAACAATATGGTCCGAGGTACAACAGCTTCCCCTAAAAAAATGAAACGTTTTACTTTAAAAAAAAAAGCGCTGTACTTTTTCTAATGAAACTTTACACAAAAGTGAATTTCATACTCTAATTACGACCTGTAAACTTTCAGAGTATAATCTTTTTTTTTTTTTTTTTTTTTTTTTTTAAGATAATTCTAATTATCTACCCTTACCTGATTTTTAAAAATTCGAATTTCATTACTTTCACCCAAGTATAATCCTAACGAACAACCATCATAAAAATAAATTTAAAAACGCACATTTCACTCATTTAGTGTGGTATATATGTAATTATTAGTATGGTATTTATTTATGTAATTATTGATGTGGTATTTATGAAATTATTATGCAATTATTTTTAATTATTCAATTTCCCAATATTCAGCTGTTTAGTGAGATACTTTCGACAACTTAACCAGCATATAATTCAACTAAAAACAAATTTTGAAGGTTCCTTAATGAAATTTCAGCAAGCTTGATAACATATTTAACAAGAAATTGGGGATACCACAAATGGCTGATTATACAGCTCTCGCTTGACCAAATTTAAATAACCAACCGATATAAAAAAAAAATTGTATTTTTGTATAAAAGACATGCGTGATCAAAATTTATTTATTCTTAACAGGATTATTTAATTTAATTGCTAGAGGTCATTATGCTGTACCAAAGTCGGATATAGTGGCCGTAACTGTTATAACTTTGACTCCATAAAAAAATCGTGGTAGTTTTTTTTTTTTTTTTTCAAAAATTTGAGTTTGCATTTCAAATTTTCTCTTTTAGGTTATCTCTGCTAAAAATCAACTAAGAAATGTTTTATGGAGTTTTTATTAAGCATTTTTTTCACTTTAAAGGGCCCGGATGGCCGAGTGGTTTGGATCATTACGCCAGCAGTCTGCGCTGTAACGGGTGCGGGTTCGATTCCCCCCTTCTCTTTGGGTGTATCTTCCTTTCTCTGTGACAGTAGAAATTCTTTTTGTGTCTGTCTTAATTGAAGGAAGGCGTATATAAGCGGGTCGCTAATCAGGCACACAAGCCGGAATATATATGTACCTACCCCAACCACTTCACAACTTAATTATTTTATACATTTTAAGCGACGGTACGTGGGTACAAAGCCTTTCTCCCTTATATGTAGATTTAAAAAAATCTTTGATAAACATAAAAAAAAATATTGCAAATAATCTTCCTCCCAATATTGCATCATTCCACTCTATATCATATAGCCCTACGCCTTTCCGTTATTCCCGAAACATGCATTTATGGAGTTTTGAGAACTCGCAAATAACTCTTCCTACACGCTATAGAAGATAACTGTAAAAACTAAAAAAAATAACTGCCTTTGTCTTTTAAAAGCAAATCGACCAATTTTCTGACTTTTTTTTCATACGGCACGCTCATGACACTACTTCCGCTGTAAATAAATATTCTGCAAATGGGCTTTTTTTTTTTGTTTCGCATTATACACAGGTCAATTGCCCCGCAGTATACAAGTACTGCGACCATCAAATACAGATAGCGATTTCCCTTTGGGCAGGTGTTTTTCGTGAAGATAGAATCGATTATATTGGATTTTTGTGTATTATCTTTCAGAAGTTAGGTAAGATGCATTATCTTTTAGATGTTAGGTAAGGTTTTCCGAGGTTGGCTTTCCCTTGAATGTACTGAAAGCAATCAAATAAAAAGTACACTCTGAAAGGATCGCGTTTCAAGGGATTGATTGGTTGGCGAATCATCATAATGGTTTTATTCAGAGTATGACGTATATTGGAGTTGTATGAATAAAAAAGATTTTATTTTTTAACAATACATATTTCATATTCCTGTACTAGGATTTATAAATCAAAGGATAAATGGGATGCAAATAGTTTTTAAGTCATCACTCTAAGAATAATTAGGCACAATGACTCATGAAACACTTAACTTTCTTGCTCGCTATGTTTGAAAGTTAGTTTCTTTAATGCATGTTTCGCTAAATGTTAAAATTTATGTTGGGGTGCAGTTCAAATCACTCCTTATGAATATACAATAACTATGTCCTATATTTAAGGTCTTGAGAGGATATGTAGTGTCATAGGATTTTCTTCTTGCCATAGCATTCATCGAATACTGTATATATGAGTCGGGAGGAATATTAAATATTGACCCTTTTGACATAAAAGAGAAAAACATAATTGCTGTGCTGGCGGTGATTGACAATAAACTATCAATTTGAATTTGATGGAGCTCATTTTTATGCTTGAAATGAATTTATTTCTTTGATGGAATTCGCTATTAAAAAGTTTCTTAATGCATATTGAGACACATTAGGGCCGAATTTGGCCAGCACACGTATTTTTTTCGTTTAGTTTCGAGTTAAAATTGAATGGTGAACCAACAGCCAAATGGTAATAGACAGATCCTTCAGTTTTGTGTGTGTGCATTTGTCTATACTGTCACGGTACACTCTTAAAACAAACGAGCGATTTTAACTCAGTCTGAGTTAATGTTCACTTCTCCAGTGCCGAAAATGCACTTCTCCTACAGGAGTGGATCCTTTGTATGTTGAATCTGTGACAAGAACACTTCAAACGAGTGATTTTAACTCAGTCTGAGTTAATATTCACTCCTTTCCAGTGTTGAAAATGCATTTCTCCTACAGGAATGGATTTCACTCCTTTGTATTAAGAGTATACAGACGTATAAAGGACATGTTACTACTGTAGCCTTTCGACTTCTGTAAGACGATTTTTTTTTTGGTTTTCAGTAAAACAACTTCTTCTCCTTCGTTATGGTAGTAAAAATTTCAAATAACGAAATTATATAATCCATAGTACGAACTGAAAAATTATGAGAATTTTTTTAACCAACTAAATTATCTATACATAAAAATCAATGTTATAAAATGAAATAGTGACATCAAAAGTAATCTTATTAATACCTTATTGACTTTTATAAAAATTATAAATGGATTCAGTTATGAATCGTATAACAATAAAAACGTCAAAATAATAATAAAAGTACTAACAATAAACATTTCTGTAAGTTGTACGCTAGAACAATAACAATTAATCGAACAGTAACTCTGGTATTAGATAAATTATGTAGGGATTTCGAAGACAATAACTTAACTACTTGGGTGCCGGCAATTTTTACGAGGTCTGGCCCAGTCCCTATTTTTAGAAACAATCCCAATCAATTCTTAATTGCGCTTGCCTGATGGCAGCTGTTAGCGTAGCTTTGCACAATTCCAGACTACATTTTTCACCTGAGGGTCTAGACGAATTGTTAATAAAAAAAAACATGGCCTCCCCTCCCTCCTTTTTCACCCTTGAGGTAGTAAATAAAAGATAAGGACTTTGAAAAGTACTTAAGTACGCGGAAATTAAGGGACTTTTCCTTCTTCCCCCCTACATCAACCCTTCCATTTCGAACGGTCTAGAACATCCCCCTCCCCCCCTAAAAGTGACTTGTGAGAGTTGTCTGAAGTTCTGGTTGCGCAGGTAGGGAAGTGGAGTCGACTAGAACAGTCGTAGTACCGTTTTGGCGAAACATCGCCCATTTTTTATTCAAACTGGAGTGGAACTACAAAATAATAGCACAAAAAATCAAATCGCATTTTAGTCCTTAAAACTGTCTACTTTTGAACTTTATTTTTATGGAATATAAGATTCATAACAAATTTTTAAGTTAACAAATTATTTGAGTCAATTTGTTCAAAGTTTTTCTCTCGTTCTCAAAGCATTTTCTCTCATCAAAATATGTGTTGTTGTAATTGCACTTTAAAATGTTTATGATTAATTTTTTTTCTCGATTAACGAAATTATATGGCAATATTATCAGAATTTTTGAAATTGAAAAATTTATAAATAAAGCTTTTTAAGGATCACAATGTTTACATAATAATATAAATCCAGCTCTTTCATTTAAAAAATGCATTTTTAAGCAATACTTTTGTTAGTTAAATATAACGATTCTTTCAAAATGAACAAATCTAAAAAGTGTTCAAATGCACTGAAAAGGATTTAGCAATTACTTTTATTATTTCATTTGCGTTTTTATTTTTGATGTCAATTGAACATTAATATGAGAAAACACTAAATTATAAAACTAAAGGATATGCCAGAAATAAGCTAATACATCCAGAATTGCCAAATAAATAACGAGTGTTTGACCGAAGATTTATGCGAGAAGGAGGAAATTTTACAAAAACTGTAGTCTGTAATAAAAATAATATGATTGCCAACATTTCGCCATAAGTAATACACTTATAACGTCGTTGAGGAAACATATTTTAAATGCAAATAATAACCATTCAATGTTTCATAAGTTAGTCTACACAAATATGTCAAATTTGCATTTTTTGGTAGAAACGTTGTCGAGTTAGAGTTTGAGAAATCTCTAAAATTAGAGGAAAAATTGGTATAAGTCGCCACTAGGACCAATGTTTCCCTATTTCTATAATTTCACGTTATTTAAACAATACAACTACGTTAATTTTTAAAATAATGTTTTATTCATGTTTATTTCTATTTAAGGGTGCATAAGAAGCAAAACCATCAAAAATATTTTTTTTAAATATTATCTTAAAAATAATACGATAACATTTCTAAATGATTTAACAAAATTATTATCTGCCATAGACCTTTATTTAATTTTTCATTGTTAATTTTTAGTTTCTTAATTTCTAGGAGGATCTTCTTGTTTCATGATAGCTGTGATTTTCGAGAGCCACATCTAGCAGAAATTCAGCCGTAAAAGCAAAAAAAAACCCTTAAATATTCATAAAAAAAAGTTGAACTTACTAAGATAAAATTGAGTCTTAAAACCAAAAGACGGTACCTAATACTCTGCAGGAGATACTACAAGCATTTATGTGTGTGTACCACAAAGATTTCATATACTTTCTTAACTTAAAACCTACATTTCTCCTGATCGGTTTTTCGACGATGGTCGTACTTTAAATGGATATAAATCAAAATTTTATCTTTATAGAGTTGAAATTTAAAAAAAATGATATTTTTCAAAAATATTTCTGTAGTTTGTCTGTAGGAATTAATTGTAAACGATTTTTCTTATGTTATAATTTTAAAAAAAATAGTAAACAAGTGAAATTATTAATTTTTTTAATTGTAAATAACAAAATTGCGTACCTAGACCGTTTGATAAATGATGTTCTGGTTTATAAAAATGAGGTTTTTTTTGTCTTCAAATAAATTTTTCACCTACATCAAAAATAAGAAACGAGACTATTTCACATTTTTCAAAAAATAATTTTTAAACATATTAACCATCTAATAATGTTGGTATAATTACTATACATTTATTTAATTTTTAATGATATCTGCAAGATCTAAAAGAAGTGAAATTTGTCATATAAATGACCTTTTAAATGATTTTATTTAAATTTTATTTGAGTTACTAATTAATGGCGTGAAGATTGCGTTTAAAGGAGTTTTAACCACTAGTAGTTTATATTGCTGTCAACCTTTTTTCATTTTATCTCATGTACATAAGAACTGTGGTAAATTTCGGGCATTTGGTTAAGAAATATATATGCTTTTATCTTAAAAGCTATACAGAGGTTTAATGGCAATTGGCAATGTTGGGACAATCGTATCACCTTATTTCATGATGCAGTCAGCAAGAATTTCTTTAAAAAAATGATGTAGATGTCAAAGAACTTTTTTGCCCGTAGGTTGGACGATTTTTCATTGAAATATTATATGAATCGGTGAGTGCAGACACCACTTCAGTCAAAAAAATCCGAAAACTCGTTTTCAATGAAAATAAGCGTAGAAAGGCAAGATGCATATTGGGTGCAAAAACTACGTTAGTCTGTTGAGTAGTTCCGTAAATACATGACGTTTGTTTCGAGTGTTTAGTGCAGAAATAGAGGAGGAGTTATTACGTTTTTTCTCTCTCCTGAAAAATTTGAAATTTGTGATTGACGTTGTTTCTGCACTCACCGATTCATATGATAAAGCATTTTGCACTTATTTTAAAGTTTATTCGAGCAAATGTTCATTATATATGTATATTATATTGTAACAGTTTTCTTTGTTATGGTTTTGTTAAAGTTCTTATAACCAGGAAAGTTATTAGTATTCATGTATAAATACTTACTCTGTGTGCGTAGAATAAACAAATGTCTTTCAAAAAAAGTTCTGAGTTTGAGTTCATTTTGTTATAAAAGTATATATTTACAGGTTTCAGCTTAAAAATGTGGTATCTTTACTTGTGACTTGAATTTTTGAAAACTGAGAGTTCTTCAAAAATGGTTCTTGTCCATATTTAACAATGTATCTCTAATGAGAAAATTTTTAAAGAAAAGCATAAAACTTGAGTAATTAGCATGATTTTTTTCAGTGTGATATGTTAATATAATTTTTTTTAACAGAAATAATTTCAAAGTGATTTTTACGAAAACAATTTTATGAAATATGTTCCTTTGGCTTCTAGGAAGTCATTTCTGATATGGCAACCTTGTAGGAATGTACAAAAGTATCGAAACGCTTAACTCTCCCTCCCCCAACCCAACCCAAAATCACGTTGGGAGGGGGGTGCATTGACGTCACGCGTGACGTCAGCAAATATTGACCGCGGGAGGATGGGGAGCAAGAGTCAGAAAAGAAAGGTTCGGGAGAGGGTGGCAGAGATGTTGATGTTCTTTTTCGTACCTTCACATGGCTCATTTGTCATTCCCAACTAAGAATTGTTTTAGATTATTAAATTTGGAGAGCTTGGCGGTGAAAAATTTTGTTTGGCTTCTATTTTAAGCTGTTTATTTTATCGCTCTTTAGCTTTTAAATAAGTTTATATATTATATGAGGTATGAATGAACTTATATTTAGAATCATTTGATAGATATTACTTATTTTTTTTTTAATTTTAAAGTTAACCTGAAAAACCATAAACAATTAATGTCCAGAACAATTAATAATAATAATTTAATTACATTCACAAAATATCTGATAAGCAGTTATATAAATACACAAAGTTGGGTGTTACGATTATAATACGCTGTTATTCGCCTTTGAATAATGATAGGCTTTGCATTGAAAACAATTTCACCCTTCAAATTTAAGAAATTAAAAATACTGCGAATTGCGGCTGAAAGCAAAAAATTCATAATTTATATTTATAAAAAAAATGGTACCTTTAGCTCAAATTGTATTTAATAAGTAGAACAAATTTTCAATAATCAGGTTTAGTTCAGGATTTAGTATAGGATGAAAGCACAATAATTAAAGTTTATTTGACTGATTTTTTTTTGTTTTAGTACCAATTTAAAATAAAAATGGAATAGTAGCGTTTTAAACGAATTAGAGTTACTTTAAATTTATCTTTCGAAAATGTTTCGGGTACTAAAAATTAAAAAGTTGACAAAATATTTCAGTATAAAACATATGTCCAATTCATCACACTACAATTGATCAATGTTTTTGCTAAGAATTTTTTTTTATTAAATACTTCTCACAAAAGATAAATATTCTAAAACTTATTATTGATCTATCTAATTTCAAGTATATTTTGGTAAAATAGAATGCGAAGAAACACTAAAATACGAAAACGCATACATTTATGTAAGCGCCAGGTATATTGGTAAAAATCATAAACCCACATGAATTTAATTATTATCTGGGTATGGCAGTCCAATGTATAGGTAAAAAGTTGTGGTTAAGTCTTTTGTATGTGACTTCCCTTTTAACTGTCACATTTATTTTATATGTGAGTAAAAATAGTTCAGAATCTATTCGCCTTATATAATTGTCTTTATTTATTTAAATTCACATTTCTTATTAGATAGTTAACAACTAGTCAGTGGGATTGAACAGAATTATTTTTCTCTTGTTCAGGATTTTGGGTTAAGCCCGTCTAAGAAATATGCTAGATTCTTCAATAACACACATAATTTTTATAATGCTCTAAATGTTTAAATTTAATTTTAACTTTGAGATTTGAAGTATGATGGCGTTTTTGAAAATCGTTTACTATTAAATTTGAATAATTTGTTTAAAAGTAAAAATTGAATGTTATAAACTCGAAACCATCTTACACTTTGGTGCATTGTCCTATCCCACAGAGGGTTAAGAAGAAAATGGTTGAAAAAGCCTTAAAAAAAATCTGAACTCATTGATATATTTATTGCTATTTATGGGGCAATTTTAAGAGGGAATGAGCTCGCTGGACAACGGGTCTCCAAACCAAAGTAGTATCTCTGTGTTAATCCAATAGGGGATTTTTTTCTCTAAGCTACATTTCGCCGGCTGTATTGAATATTTTTACAAACGGATTTTTTTTTTAATTATGCATGTAGATAACTTACAAGTCCTTATAATCCCAATTTTTGCAACTTTTCGAATATTTTGTGCAAAATTATTTATTTAAAAATACCGATTTCAAAAAGTGGGAATGTCGGTTCCTGTGGGTCCGCTACATTTATCACATAAAAAAACCTGTTTGTAAAAATATTCAATACAACCAAATAAATGTGGCTTAGAAAATATTTTCTTCATTGGATTAACACTGAGGCACTTTGGTTTATTGACCCTCGGTCCAGCGGGCTCATTCCCCATTAAAGGGGAATGAGTGCGCTGGAAAGCGGGTTTCCAAACCTGACTGTGGGTCTCCAAAGTGTCTCAGTGTTAATCCAATGGGGGGAACTATTTTCTCTGCCACATTGGATTTATTGAAAATTTAAAAAAATTTAGAACCCATTTCAAAAAGTGTTAAGGTCAAGGCCCGTAAGTCAGCTACATTTATCACACAACAAATCCGCTTCTAAAAATATTCAATACAACCGGAGATATGTGGCAGAGAAAATATGTTTTTCTCCATAGGAGTAACACTGATGCACTTTGCTTTGGAGACCCCGGGTGCAGCACACCCATTCCCCCTTAAGACTAACTCTAAACCCTTAATCTGAAAAGTGTTTGATGTAGTGTATAAGATTCTAAACTAGGATTGGTGTTCGTGTCTTCACATGAGGGAACACGTGGAAGAATCTGAAGCCTGTCTGGTAGTCGACATCCATTATCGGTAGAAGTGTTGTTGTTGTTGTTATTGTTGATGTTTTTTTTTTTTGCTTCTCTTGTTTTGTTTTAGAAGTAATTTTCTTAGTGAGCTTTTTATCGCTCTGTTGTTTTTGCAATGGGTGATCTCTCGTTTCGTCGAGGTGGAATGTGTCAAGACGCTTGTTAGGGGACGTTAATGTTTTTAGTTTAAAAAGTAATCGCTAATTTTAGAGCGGAAGGAGCTAAGTATCCTAAACAACTTTTTAAGTAGCCAAGAAAACATCGGTGTTTGTGTCAACAAACTGTTCAAACTGGAGAGTTAACTGTTCGATCATTGTAGTAGTATATACTTTACAAGACCAGAATATTGCCAAATAAAAAACGTGTTGTAAATTGGCTTTTGAGTGGAATACCTCAAGATTAATATTTTGGCACTTGGTGCCGTTTTCATTTTTATCCTACTGATTCCAGATTTGCTTATTGAGAATACAAATAATTTTTTTAGTAACTCCTCCACCCATTCCTTTTTAGACTTTTTACAGAAAATTAACTTATTAACGCCTTTTAATTTCAAAATAACATTTGGTTGGTTGGTAGACATATATTTTCAGTCTTGTGTGCTTGTCCCGAATTGTGTGCTTGGTCAAAATTGTGTGCTTCGTCAAGGAAGACAAACACAACACGCACATACGCGACAGATGCTGCCATCTATCGCGCGCCACCTCCACAGTTTAGACATGTCTCTGAAAGAGAGAACAAATAGCATTATTGGCACTGGAACTGACACATAACGCTACGGTTAAAGGGAAATGGGAGCGGATCTCCACACTAAAGTCTCTATTAATCCAAAATAAATAAAATAATTTTCTAAGCCAAATTATTTAGGCTGTATTGAATAGTCTCTACAAAAATAAATTTTGTGATAAATTTAGCTGACTTAAATGGCTATATAATTAGACTCTTTGAAAATTGTTCGAGTATTTTAGTAATCAAATTATTTTTTGAAAATTAAAAAAAAATCAAAACAACTAATTTCATAAAATTGTATGATAGAGCCAGTTACTACTGCAGGTCAGATTTTATCATATAAAAAACCGTTCATAAAAATATTCAATACAACAGGAGCAATTTGCCGTAGAAAATTGTTTTTCTATTGAAACTAATACAAGAAACTTCGATTTGGAGACCCGCCCACCCCGCTTAAGGTTGGAGGTAGGTACATAGATATTACGGCTTGTGTGCTTGATCAGAGACCCGCTTATATAACCCTTCGTCAATTAAGACAGACATAGAAAGAATATTTACTGTCACAGAGAAAGGAAAATACACCCAGGGCGAAGGCGGGAATCACTTAAGGTTTATTGATACCATTTACCAGGTATCCGGCGGGAAGCGGAATATTTTAAGAAAGGCTTAAAGGTCAAAATTTTAAATGAAAGTATTTTTAAGTGTGCTAATTACAGATACTTGAATTATTTTATAGTGTGATTTATATGATAGTTCGACTCGAATCCATTGCTTATACAACAGGAATTAAAAAAATGAGCTTTTTTAATTTTTATAATCTTTTTCAATGTTTTTAGTAAATGTCAAAACTCTATGTTAAATTTAATGCCATCACAAGGATCACTACATGTACGTTATAACATTAATTCCTAAGATGGAGCTAAACCCCAATCCAAATCAAATTCTGTAATCTCATTTTAAAGTATTAGTCACTCTTTTTTCGATCAATAAGAACATCGGTTTTGAGTTTAGTACATGTAAACAACTTATCGGGAACTCTTTTTTCATCCTAAAAATTAATTCCGTAAGACAAATAAGAACATTCAAAAACACCCACCACCCACGCCTTTCGCGGACGTTTTATCCTTGGGTTTCGAAACACACATTAACATTCAATAACAGATATGATGCAAAAAGGAGGATGAAAAAAGCTTAGTAAAATAAGCAGCCTGTCGTACTATCTTAAGGAAAATAATAAGCAGCGAGCTGTCTTGTGCTAGCGCTGTTTTTACTTCAGTATTGATTAGATTTTGGATTTTGAAAGTCTGCCTTGATCCCTCTAAATCCTCTTTAGGTAACCGATAAACCGCCACAAATCCCAAGGGATTTTAGAATCATTCTGAGAAAGTAAAAATAAACAGGATTGAGACATGTGTACCATGGGATTTGAAGCAGTTGGTAATCTGTTCTTATGCCAGCGGGGCCTTTTTTCTCCTCGGTCAAGGGTATAAAAATATTGTTCGGATTTTGCAGGACATTTTTAATCTCAAGAGTTATAAAATTTACTTATTTTAAAGCCCAAATTTATTGAATTAATAAACTTTGGTTTCGTAGGCAAATGTTTACGGTATTCTTCTTCAAGTCAATTGAAGATAAATTTATCCACGTTCTGATGTGCCTGGTGCTAATTCATATGCGTGGTCAATACCCTTAGCCCTAAGTACTTAGTAAAACATTTTTCTATATAATATCTTTGCGTGCATCGATATATTTTATACATGAAGAGTTCAGGGGAAGAACCCCTTGATTGACTAGGAGTCTTCCTGTATTCAGGTCTGCTTGCCGACATTGGCGACACGAAACCGGTTTTTCCCTTGGTTCTTCTCCCGCGGTATTAACATGGGACTTGTGTCTCGCGTGAATCAGGGTTGCCGAGGGAGAAAACCCAGCTTATTTACACCACTTTAGGCGATGACTAGCTATTGTCGCCATAATACTTCTAATATTAGAATAAATAAATACTTCTAATGTTAGAAACCTGACTTATGCATCAATGTAGGGACCGGGATATAGACCCGTATATATATTCTTCGCGAGATTGGAGAAGCACATGGAGGTGGTACAGCTGGGGAAAAAAAAAACGAATCACCCCTCGTTTCTCGGCTACTATTGATCAAGGAATTTTGTGTAAAGTGTCAATTTTCAGGAAATAGCGTGAGGAATTGAGAACTGGCAACAAAAATTGTAATAAGGGTCGTCTACATATTAAAATGAGTACCAACTTTGAAAATTCCAATGGCAACACCCAATTTTTTTTACATAAAAATGTTCAGCACCTTCAAAATACCCCACGTGTAAAAAAGAATTTTTTATTTTGCATTATTTGCTGAGATATTAAAGCCTTAATTTTGAACTCGTTTAGGGGCAAATCTCCTAAGTGAAAAAAGGTAATATTTTGGTTGTGTCTTTTCAAAACGACATGCTAAAAAAAAGGGTTAGCATAATCTCGCCAACGGATGCTAGAATTTAAATTTCTTCATTAATATTAGGATTTTTCGAAAGTTTTTTTTTTTTAATTTTGGATTTTAAAATTCAGAAATGAAATAAGGCTAGAAGATGAAAAGTTTTAGTTTTAAATTAAGTAGCATATACGGTTATTTATAACGAACAGATTTTCAAATACTATTAGTTACAATCAGATTGAAAAAACATAATTATTACACTTATGTTTTAAACTTTTTATGCAAATTTTTGTTTTATTCACATTGTTGCAAAAAGTTTGTTTAAAATTCGTCGCACTCTATCGGTAATATCGGCCCAGTGGCTTAGTGGTAGTGCTTATTTCGCATTGCCACGCCACAGGTCCGAGGATTGAATCCCGGATTGGGCGAGGTTCACCCGTCCTTTCATCCCTTAAGGGGTCTAAGGAGTCTTAAAAATGTGCAAAGAAGGAACTACAAAGTATAGTTTGATCTGTCATGTAATTTTTTAACTACTCAATATACAAGTATTATTTTTTTATATGTAATTCTACAAGATTTATTTATTATAAAACAAATTTTAAAATTTATGAAACTTAAGCCAAAACTAAAATAAATGATATTAAACATAAAGCTATTTGAACACATTGTGATTAGGCTTGCGCGGCAAATTTTGAGGTCAAAATTGAAAAAATGACCAAGAAAATGACTTTATATTGTACAAATATGTACAAACTAGGACTTATACCTAAATTCTCAGCTCAATTTTAATTAGAAATTATTTAAAAATAAATTTAAAATCAAAATTTAAAAATTTTTATTAATTTTTTTAGAAAAAAGTTCTTAAAATAATTTCTAATTAAAATTGAGCTGAGAATTTAGGTATAAGTCCTAGTTTGTACATATTTGTACAATATAAAGTCATTTTCTTGGTCATTTTTTCAATTTTGACCTCAAACTTTGCCGCGCAAGCCTAATCACAATGTGTTAAAATAGCTTTATGTTTAATATCATTTATTTTAGTTTTGGCTAAAGTTTCATAAATTTTAAAATTTGTTTTATAATAAATAAATCTTGTAGAATTACATATAAAAAAATTATACTTGTATATTGAGTAGTTAAAAAATTACATGACAGATCAAACTATACTTTGCAGTTCCTTCTTTGCACATTTTTAAGACTCCTTAGACCCCTTAAGTGGGTCGATAAATTGGGGACCAAGCATGCTTGGGGAACTAAACGCTGGGAGTTCCGCGTGAGGCTTTCCACATTACCGGGACATATGCCTTGCACCCCAGAGCCCTTGTATCACGAAAGCTGAAATGGGCACGGCAGGCCCTGGCCCACTAATGGGCTGTTGCACCGAGGAGTTTAGTTTTTATCGGTAAACCACGTATTGCAAATTGAGGGTAACGACCTTACACGATATTTAAGGAAAGCAAAATAAAATTACTCAGAATGATTTGGTAATGATTTTTAACCAACGCAGTAGGCACTAATCATTTTAAATAATTAAAGTGGTAACAATCAAATGTATTTAAAACCGAATTCCAATAATATTCTAGGGTATTTAATTTTTAATATTAAACACACTTTTTGAAATTGTATTGGAAATAACATACATTTAAAAATATACACTGCGTGAAAAAAGTAGAAGGACAGTCATTTTTTCTACATTTTGCTTTTATTTTAAAGGATTTTGACATGATTTTATAAAGAGGTTATTTTGTTAGTATTTTAATTTATGTTAAGTCAAAAAATTTAACCTACTACTATTTTAGGTTTAGAATTTAAGAAATAACTACTTTTGGTCTGTGAAAAAAGTAGAAGGACACATCCGGAAAATCGATGTAGAAGCTACTGGAAACCGTAAAGGTTAATGTGCTATTCTTCATTTATTGTCTTTTTATCAAGAATTCAGATTTTAGTTAGAAATTCATAGTTTTTGTTAGTTTTGGAATGCCAAGAGGAAAACCTTTAAGTAAGTTCCAGAGGGCCAAATATTTGCTGAAAGTAACTTAGGAAACAAAAAGACAGGAAGACCCAAAAAACTTACACAACCAAGGTAAACCAAAAATAATTCGTGAACTCAAAAAGACAGGCGGTAACCTTAGTAAGGCTGCTCATTGTCAATCAGGGATTACACATGTTACTAAAAGAACTGTGTATAACTACATAAAAAGGTCAAATAAATTCCTCTTCAAAAATGGACCTCAGTTGTATTTTTTGATGAGAAAAAGTTTAACTTGAATGGCCCAGTTGGCTATCAGTACCATTGGCAGTTGGCACTGTGTCGATGATAAAGAAAAGACTTATTCTACTCAACAAATAGGAGGACGTAGTCTAATGATTTGGTTAGCAGTTGGCTATTGAGGTATGACAAGTCTAGTCTTTCTAAATAGTAGACAGAACGATGCAGATTGCATCCAAATTTTAAACTCTAATTTTCTTCCTTAGGACACTTAGCTAGGGGGAGATTATTGGATTTTTCAGTAAGATGAAGCATCAATTCACATTACAAATGGTGTTAAAATTTGTTCGCAGCGAAGAATATTCGCATTTTGGAATAGCCCTCTAAGAGTCCTGATCTTAACATTGTAGAAAACATATGGTCAATGATTGTGCGCAGTGTTTACGAGGGAGAAAAGTAGTTTGAATCTGCAGCTGAACTACAGAAATAATTTTACTGTATATGGGACAATTTTTTCAAAACAGAAATTCAATTTTTGTATAGTTCGATGCCAAACAGGGTATTTGAGGTAATTCGAGCACAATGGAAGAAAAAATAATTATTAATCAAAATTGTAGACCAAATTTTTGGAAGTGTCCTTCTACTTTTTTCACAGATTATGACAATGTCATAACTTATTTTTTTTAATAATTGCACTTTTTTTCCAAATGTGTACTTTTTATTTTATGTAGATACAGGTATCCACTAGAAAAAACGCTTGATACAACATAATTATTTAAAAGTTTTTGTATGATTAATTAATCGAAAATAAACTAGTGTCCTTCTACTTTTTTCACGCAGTGTAGTAACTGATATAATTTAATGTTAATTATACAAACAAAATACATTGTATGCACTTGAAATAAGAAAAGATTTTTAGACATTTGACGGAAATCAATAATTTGAATAAACATTTACCAACAAACTCATTTTAATCACCAAACGATAATGCAATTTAGGATCAAATTTGCCGAGTAATTTTTTACACGGTCCCTAAAATTCGTCTCTTTCAGTTTTTTTGCAATAACTCGGCAAATAATTGTTATTGAATTAAAAAATTCGGGATTTTGGTTCTACTTGATCTACTTTATCGATTTATGTAAAAAAAATTTGGGGTTGCTATTCATGTTTTATTTTTTCTTATTTAAATTTAAATAAAAAATTATTAAAAATGAAAATTTTATGAAAAAACATGTGTGATTTGTTTTTGGAAAATTAAGAAGTATATAATGAAAAAAAAATCTTTGTTTAATTCATTTTATTTGTAGAGGTATGAATAAAAGTTTGTGAAACTTTTTTAACATTATGGGCGTTCAACTTTGAATACTTATATCTCAGCAAATAATGCAAAATAAATAATTCTTTTTTAAACATGGGGTATTTTGAAGGTGCTGAACATTTTTATGTAAAAAAAAATGGGTGTTGCTATTGGAATTTTCAAAGTTGGTACTCATTTTAATATGTAGACGACCCCTATTACAATTTTTGTTGCCAGTTCTCAATTCCTCACGCTATTTCCTGAAAATTGACACTTTACACAAAATTCCTTGATCAATACCAGCCGAGAAACGAGGGGTGATTCGTTTTTTATTTCCCCAGCTGTACGTACCAATATGAACCTGTTTAAATGTATATTTGTGAAAGTAGAGATTACTATCAAAGATACAATATAATGTAAGGAATGTGTTAGTTTGAATCAATGTGACATAAATAATCATACAATAACAAATTCATATAGATTTTAATTGTACGTTTAAAACGAGGCAAAGTGGTTTACCCTTTTATTCTGAAAGAAAAATATACTATTTATATTGGGTCGATAAAAATTACTTAGATATACAGTGTACACATAAAGATATTATATTAAGAAAAATTGCATTAAAATATGCATAGGATATTGGCCACGCATATAGATAAGTGTCGGATAAATAAGTACCAGGGAAAATTTCTTTTAAAATTGAATTAAAAAGAATACCATAAAAATTTACCTACGAAAGCAAAATTTAATTTGCAGAATTTAAGTAAGTAAATTCGAGGCTCCAAGAGCAGCTAGGTTATAAATATACTTAAGATTAAAAAATTTTAAATGTTAAGAACAATATTTAATCCGGTGAAAACTTTATTTTTAACGCATGTCACTTCCATCGAAATTATCACAAACTAGGTTAATATAGTTTGTCCCCGCTTCAAATAAATAATCGGACAGGGATTATGCAAGGGGCACGGCACCGAGGGAATTACTTAATGAATTTCCCTAAGATCTCGCCTGTTAGTTCCGGATGTAAAGTGAACTTCCACGCTGTTTTCAGAGCCATAAACAATATTTAACGACGCCATAAAACGCATGTTAATAGTGACCGGAGAGCGTTAGATAAGTTGATGTGAATCCGTGGATTTCTCGTCTAAATAGGCTTAGGAATTATCTTTTCACTCACAAATATAGGGTGGATGGTGACGCCCAATGGGCATAAAAGTTGTTTTGATAGCAGGATTTATTAGTTATTAATACTGGAGGGCTTGGAAATAATAGCTTAAGTATTGTGGATATGTCTATTTATCAGTTTTAGTATATCAGGAAACAAAAATAGAGCTTACTGGAGAAGCCCAAACCAGGTGATGGGGCTGGGGAGCCCTGTCGGTTAGGCACTCGCCTAGCATGCGAAAGGTCCCAGGTTCGGGTCCGGGCATCGCCAAAATAGCTACCGATCTATTAACGGCCCGTGCAGCCAAAAATGTCCGACTAATAATACCCCGTGTAAGGGAGTGCACGTTGAATATCCTTCAAAGTCCTAAAGCTGCGTACGATGTCGCCCTTAACGATTGCGTTGGGTGCCTATTCAGGTGTCGGCTCGTCACTTGACTGTGGTTCTAAAATACGACGTCCGTCGTCAATAGCCCTCGTGTGGCTCTAGTGCGACGATAATTCAAACATAACCACAGCCATATAACCAAACCAGGTGAAAATTTGTCGTTTTTTTAAACAACATTAAACGATGTTAAATACCTTCAACCGTTAGATACCAACTTCAGTTTTACATTTTCACTGATTTATTATAAACTGATCTAACTAAAGATACAATTATTTCAGTAAACTGCTAGATTTGCAAATAAATTCAGTTCTTTTCGCGTTAACAAGACTTTTACTTTTTTTTATTTCAAAAACTAAATAGAAATCCTGCAGTTTTCGCATCAAAGGCGTGCGTGTAATTTATGTTTGGTTAGATTATTTATTCAGATATTTACTATTAAACAATAATATGTGTATATTGTTTAACCTCTAAAACGACAATAAATTCCGTATAATAGTTTAAACATGTAATAAAAGCTTTTTTTTTTCAAGTAGGACTCATTAAATGGTGGCTAAAACTATTTGCGTTATGGCTTAGGTCACTATAAAGATGGCATTGCTTAGGTATATCAGGCTATAGATCTAAGGCTTCAGGGGTAATGAGCGGGTCTCCAAAGGAAAGTGCATCAGTGTTAATCTAATGGAGAAAATAAAAAAATATTTTCTCTACCACATTTCTCCGGCTGTATTGAATATTTTTAACAAACGGACTTTTTATGTGATAAATGTAGCTGACTTACAGGTCCCGACGATCCCACTTTTTGAAATAGGTTCGAATTATTTTTTTTTAATTAATAAATAATTTCACAAAAAGAATTCGAAGCAATTTAAAAAAATGGGATTATGGAAACCTGTAAGTTATCTGCATTTATTATTTAAAAAAAACCGTTAGTAAAAATATTCAAGCCGGATTACAACCGGAGAAATGTGGCAGAGAAAATAGTTTTTTTCCATTGGATTAACATTGAGACACTTGAGTTTGGAGACCCCTAGAACAGCGTGCCCATTCTCCCTTAAGGCTATCAGACCTCCTTTAAATAATCCTTACAGACAAATAAGCTTCCAGAGTTATATCCAAAAAATTTATATTACTCTTGTTCTTGTAGCCACTTCAGGTACTCCCAGTTACAATAGGTAATTAATTATTTGATCATTAATAAAAGTTCAGTATTTGACACTGTTTTTTCTCTTTGAATTCAAATTTTAGGTAGAATAATTACTTTACTTGTAGGTACTTAATTTCTAAGAGGTAAAATTTCTTGAGAAAACCGAAAGAATATTAATAAAATGTTTTTTATAATTGAACAAGATTAATGAGTAAAAATATTTAGGTTATTAAAGCTTAATATTTTAAATTAGGGGAGAGTGTTGTACCTTGGGACGCTTGTTCCTTGGGACACTGATAATTTCTAAGAATCTATTGGCAATATTCATACATTGTTTATTTCTAATAGTAGCCTTAACCAACAGACATCATCATAATTAAATTTAACACTAACCTCATTGAATTGATGAAATGGTGACAAAAAATAATATTTCATTACCCCAAAGTAAATATTTTTCTCATTCTATTATAATTTTCTACCTTAGTACTCTTACAAAAAGCCAACTGCATTTTATTTTCTTCATAAAAGAGAAGATTTTAAAATATTTTGGTTATGAGAAAATAATGATAATGCATTTGGATTGGCCACTATCTTGCTTTTATTTAAACCATGTAGTGTGTTGTACCTTGGGACAGTATTAATAATTTGATTAAATTCTTAATAATTTGGATAAATAAAAATATCTTTATTATTTATTTTAAGAGCAATTCCACAAAACATGTAAAATACAACTCAGCTTTGTTTTGGATATATTTTATAATGATTGAAGTTTGAAAATATAATTCTGGCAACACCTGATAAATCTTTTTCCTTCCGTGTGATGAAATGTTCTAAAGAGCACATTTTCTGATGTATTTTGAAATAAAGTTTGTTTCCTGACACAAATTAGTTCAAGTGTATGACTATTGACTGAATTATAAAGCATGTCCCAAGGTACAACATGATGTTGTACCTTGGGGCAGTTTATCCTCTCTACTTTAAATGAGTGGCAATTTTTTAATTTCAAGCTGCCAGAATTTAAAAAATTACATTATAGAGGAATATATTGGTGTGCTGAAATGCTGCTTTGAAATTTTTATTTTGACAATAATTATCGAAGAAAAAAATTGAAATGTAAAAATTGTCCCAAGGTACAACACTCTCCCCTATGTGTTTCTCTTTTCCAAGTGATTACTGGGATTTTACGCCAAAATACTGGTTAAGAACGTCGGCTTTACATGAGGGCTGGGGAGCCCAGTCGGTTAAGCACTCGCTTAGCATGCGGAAGGTCCCAGGTTCGGGTCCGGGCATCGCCAAAATAGCTGCCGACCTATAAACGGCCCGTGCAGCCAAAAATGTCCGACGAATAATACCCCGTGTAAGGGAGTGCACGTTAAATATCCTTCAAAGTCCTAACGCTGCGTACGATGTCGCCCTTAACGGTTGCGTTGGGTGCCTATTCAGGTGTGGCTCGTCATCTGACTGTGGTTCTAAAATACGACGCCCGTCGCCAATAGCCCTCGTGTAGCTCTAGTGCGACGATAATTCAAACCAAACCAAATCGGCTTTACACACGGTAGTAAGTAAAAAAAATAAATGTCTTAAATGCAAATTTATAAAGATGTAATAATCAAGCAATCACAGCTACTTTTAAAGGAAAAATAAAATAAGAGGTCTTTTCATGGACTTAAGTTCAACACCATATTTAATGAACGTGTATCGCATTATTATTATTAAGATGTTGATTTAGAAAGTGTTTTACTTCGTTAAGACTTCATCCTAGTCGCTTTTTTTAGACTCCCGCTGCGTAAAATCTGACCATTATAGTTATATATGCAGCTCACAATCCCACATTGAAGTCTCCTCCATATTTCCCAAATCAATTCACGAGAAGTTGCAAACCTAGGTCACTCCGATTCCCGCCTTGTTACAAATTCAATGCCGAGATACAATTGAACAGTTTCGTGGAAGAACGGGCTAAGTGACATTTTTGGAAATATTGAGATCTTCGGGTTAATATATTATCCTATCCTCTAAACATAATAAGTTTCCCCTTTTTCATAAACTTTAGTTAAGTATATTTTTAATCGTTTGCAAGTACCGGTTTTTAACCGATTTAATTGCATTCTAAAAACTTTTAACCCTCTAATGCATACTGTTGCCGTTTGGCAGCAAGTAACATAATCCACTTTATTCTATTAAAGTAGAGCTCCCTCTAGACAAATCTGTGTTTTTTTCATCTATTGCATTCCATTTTGAAATTTTAGTTACTTATAACCCTCATAGATGACAGTAGTAAAAGTGTATTCAAAATTAGTGAGTGAAGTTATTAGTTGTTGTGAAATTACGTCTTTGACAGTATTCAAAGTATAATAATATTAGTACTAAATACAAATAAATTTTTTGAGAAAATAATTATAGTTCAAGAGGGTTATTTTAAAATATATTTAGTAGTTTTCTAATCATATTTATGAAAATTGGAATTTTGTGGGGTAGACTAACCAGTGAATGAACGTTTAAGGCGCTGCATTCACCACTGAATAAACACCATCAGGACATAATGACCAGGACAACCAATCATATGTCAGATAGCTTCCTACTAGATGGGAGGAAGTCAGTGTTGCCAATCCATCCAGTGGAATGATTTTAAATCCTTATTTTTTAAATGTATTTACCAAATGCTCATTCACTGGGGCCTGTTCACTCACTGGTCAGTCTACCCTAGCTGGTTTTTGCCATAGGCAAAAATTAAAAAAAATGAAACTATTTAAATTCCAATGCAGTAATTTTTTTTAGTATTTTTCAGATAATGTATGAGTATTAAAGATACAAATATATTTTATCGGGATAAAAAAAAACATGCATTACAGGGTTAATCTCATTTTCTCGTATTCATCTTTTTTGTCACTTAGCACTTTCTTCCACTGAGCCCTTCCATTTCTTTTGTCTCCGCTGCTCCCATGATTTGACGCTGACGTGACGTCATTGGTGACTTGCTGTTTTACCAAGTGCGTCACCGGGTGTCACTTGGAAAACGAAGGATGGCCGAGCCTGCCGCTCGATGGCATGAGGCTGTCACTCGTGAGACAGAAAAAATAACGAACGTCTTGCATCTGTTCGCCACTTTTGCAGCTGACAGAGAAAATAGACCAGCCTGAAAATGAAGCCTTGAAAATGATGAATGGGCTTGGAGAATGGCGGGAAGTGATTGTCTTTGATTGAAAGGGTATTGAATTTGGATACAATATGTGTGAATGTTTTTTTTACTGGCAGGGGTATTTAATTATTTCTTTTGGTAGGCGTGAAAAAAAAAGAGAAACGAGTATGAATCGTTACTAATTTGAAATGGTTGCGTTGAAAGTAGATACGACCCATTACAGCTGAATTCGAGGAAGAAAAGAATTTTAGTAATAAAACGAACCGTAGGAGCTTCCTTTAAGGGTAGCTAATATTAAGTATTTGTTAAAATCCATAACTTTGTTTTTGAGTTGTGGAAAAATAGAAAAGCAACTCAAAATTACCACATTATTATAGTCCTTCCGATTATAGCGCAAGCTTAGAAAGCCCTTTCTTCCCCTACACCATCGCTGACTACCATGTTTGAAGCACTTAGTGGAATTAATCGCAATTGCTTTCCAAACCCAAGGAGGGTAGAGGGGGGAAAAGTCAACATCGACGATCAAGCATTTCCCTAGAAAACCTTATGAGAGGGGTAGGTACATATATATTTCAAATTGTGTACTTGATCAGAGACCCATCTTATATAAACCTTCGTCAATTAAGACAGACACAGAAAGAATTTTACTGTCATAGAGACAGGAAATTTACACCCAGGGCGAAAGCGGGAATCGAACCCGCACCCGTTGCAGGTCTCAGACTGCCAGTTTAAACCACTCGGCAATTCAGGCCCCCTTATGAGAGGGTAGAGTAGAATGAGCTTCAGAAGCTTCCGTTGTAATGGAGACTTATGCAAATAGAACATTTTACACCGTAAAACGGGGAGAACCAGAAAGTTTTTTAGCCACAAACACCGGTCTTGTTTTGTTCTTGCGATTTTTTGCAAAACGTACCATTGTTAATAAATTTTATTGTTTTTTAAGTTGTGTTTAGATGAAGGCGAATCGGAACGCTTCTAAAATCTTTAGTTTTTTTTTTTAGATTAAAGGGTTAAACATGAAAGTGTGTGTTGTCTGAAAATTTTAAATTCACGTATAGTTAGTTATTTTTCATTGCTATTAAAAAGAAGACTTGATGTGATATCGACTAAAGACAAATTTTTTCCCATAATTTAATCAAAACTTCCACAGACAAATTGCACCAACTGACAACATTTCTGGACATACATATCACAAAAAGGTATACACTAATAACATATATGAAACTCGGGCAGATATCAGTAACCATGCTGCCAAACTAAGGCATCACGCAGAAATAACTTAAAGGGGAATGGGCACGCTGGACCGGGGTCTCCAAACTCAAGTGCCTCATTGTTATTCCAATGGAAAAAAAACTATGTTCTCTGCCATATTTTTCAAGCTGTTTTTTATATAATAAATGTAGATAACTTACAGGTCTCTATAATCCCACTTTTTAAAATTTCTTCGAATACTTTTTGTAAAATTGCTTATTCAAAATTTTTTTAAAAAAACTAATTTTGAAAGTGGGATTGTCGATACCTGTAAGTTACCTACATTTATTATTTAAAGAAACCGTTTGTAAAAATATTTACTACAGCCGAAGAAATGTGGCAGAAAAAATATTTATTCCCATTGGATTAACACTGAGGCATTTGAGTCTGGAGACCCGCGGTTGATCGCGCCCATTCCCCCTCAAGTCTTAAGAGCAAGACTAGTCAAAATGTGAGTCTCTCCATAGCTAACTAAACAATAAATATTTATTTCTACATCAAAATGTATCATTTCACGAAAGATTTTACAAGCCTAAAACTACTCATAGACGCGTATCTACAATGCATATTTGAAAAATTAATAAGTCCTACTATTGTTTAAAAAAAATCTGTAGGAATAAACCACATGCGTTTTCCCACACTAAGCTATCTCTTGTTTAGATACACTTTACAAGGAACATAAAGTGTTGAGAAGAATGCATAAAGTACTCTAAACAATAGAAGTGGAAGAATGCGCACTTGAGACAAAAATAAAGAACAATTTCAATGTTATATGGATTCGAGAATTAATATGGTATGGTTAAGAAGAAGAGAAAATAGAGGCAATTCTTATAAAGATAGTTTTATTGTTACAGAATGAAGTTCATAAATATAAGGCTAATATATTAACTACAAAAGTTATATTTATAAAAAATTATCATATGAAATTAAGGAAAAGGTATAGATGATTTTTAAAGGTTCCAAAAATATCATGAATTATATTAATTAGATCAATAAGTTGAATCAATCTTAATTCGATTTTAATCTACACTGCTCAAAATAATTAGGGGAGCGCATGGTTTAAACCATTTTACCCCAATGATTCCGTTTGGAATCATCAGATTGCGATTTTCTCACTTTGTTGAGCTCGCACTTATTTATCATTAGATGGAAGAATCGTGTATTTTGAAGAATTAAAAAATGTTTGTTTCAATTAATTGAAAATATAAAAAACATGGTAAAATAGAATTCACTCTCAAAAAAATTTATGAAATTAATTTATCAAAATTCTTCACGCTTGCTTTCGTTCATAGATGTTTGAAAATTGATGTACTTTTTTTTAACAAATGAAATTATTTAGGTTTGTAATTTATTTATTAAATTTATTAAAATATAAAATTTATTAAAATATTAAATTTATCAATTTATTAAAAATTTATGATTTCAATTTTCTCCCCTTCAATTTTAGTTTAAAAAATTAATATTTTCCCAATGTTTATTACCATTTCATTCTGATTGCATTATGAATATATTTAACAAATTTTTGATATTTAGAATTAAAAATAAAATGGTGGAACTGGAAGGGTTAACAAAAGTACGCAAAGTGCTCCCCTAATTCTTTTGAGCAGTGTATATTTGCTTACTAGACTCTACAGCTAAATTGCAAAATTAATTTAAAATTATCTCGTTTTAAAAAAAACCGCTAAAATTAACTCGAAAATGATGGGGTGAGGCTATTGGCTTTTCCTAGATTTTTTTTTAATTTCAGCAAAACACAAATGAAAATTTAAAAATACAGATATCGTTCTTACACATTTTTAATGCAATTTTCAGAGATAAAAAATAAGCAATTATATGTCCATTTTCTTAAAAATTACCCGATCATTAAGGGGTTAAGTAAATAAAATTATTTTTATAACAATAATTTCTTGTTAATGTATTATTTAAAAAGTAGTAAGTTGCAGTTTGATGATCTTTGCAAAGAAAATGTGAATAAAATTTGTTAACACACTTATTCTATTATATAGTTAAAAGTTCTGGTGTTTTAGAAAAATAATGTATATTTTAACAATAATGTTTTTTAAATGTTCACTTACAGTTAAATATTGTAGCCGCGTCCAATTAAATACATAATTCATCGTATAACAATTTTTTTTTGGCAAAATATAGTAAAATGAGTATATTGTACAATATTTCCAGTATTTTTTTTAACATTACATGTTTTTTTTTTAAATAAAATATATTGTATAAAAAATTCTTTATTTATGACAAAATTCTTGCATTTTAAGCACAGAAAACTTATCTATTGGTATGTGATTACTGATTTCTACTTCTTATGGTGCTGTATTAAATGCTATATTTTTATATAACAGATTCATAACTGAAATTCTAACGAAATGTAAAGAAAAAAATATCTAATGGGGGTTCATACACACGCCAACAAATCGACCTGGTAATAAAATACTGACTTCGATACGAAAGCATTGCATAACAGAGGATTTGGTTTAATTGGATGTTTTTGCTCAGATATTCCAATTACTTTTTCCTGGAATATTTCCAGGAAGTAATGTCAGAAAGATCATATTAAATATCCAAAAAATTCGGTTAAAGACAGTAAATTGTTCAAATATCTTCTAATGCAGTAAATTTCGACTTACTTAAACTGTAAACAAATATTTCACAAAAATATGAAAAATTTCCTGTTTAAGATAAAATTCTTATATACAGGGTGGTTATAAAATGACGCTCCCTATTCGGAGTGGTCTGTAGCTTGAATGAATAATCCAAATGCAAAAAACTTTGAGACACTTACTAATCAAGAAGGGGGAAAAAGAATTTAATCATAAAAAACAAACTCGTCTCTTGACCAGGGTTCTAAATTACGAGGCGTATTTAGCTGTGTTGGCAGTAATTGGCCATAATTGACGACGCCTCGTAATTTAGATTCTGGTTAAAAGACGAGTTTGTTTTTTTATGATTATTCTTTTGATGATTATTCTTTAGGATTCTGTCTTTTTTATGATTCCATTCTTTTCCCCCCTTCTTGAATAGCAAGTGTCTCAATTTTTGATGCATTTGGATTATTCATTCAAGCTACAGACCACTCCGAATAGGGAGCGTTATTTTATAACCACCCTGTACTTTATAACCCAGAAAACTAGTTGAGTTGTATGTGATTACTGATTTTTACTTATTGCTAGATTAAATGCTATATTTCAATATAATTATAGATTTATAACAAAAAAAATTCTAACGAAACTTATATAAAATAGTTGATATAATATAGGGAGTTTAGGAAAACGCACAAACAAAACAATAGCATCTAACTATTTAATAAAAAATCTCACAAATGCAATAATTCATAGTTTTAGGCTATAAAAATCCTAATAATAGCAACAATTAACCTATAGGTTATTTTGAACTAAAGTTTTTCTTGAAAATAAAATTATATCAATTTGTAACTAAAAACATAAAATTATGAAACATCTTTAATTCTATAACAGTTTCTTAAATTTAATAACGCACAGATTATAAGGTATCACATAAGAAGCATAAAGAAATCGCACATTGATAATAGTTAACACAATATTTTTATTTGAATCTCAATCTCAATGAACGACTCTGATAAATGTATTGATTTTTTTCGAGTGATAAATATCTTAATTTTTTAAAGTCGTTTGGTGAATTCGATAAAATTCTAACTAACTTAAGACGGATTTTAAATAAAATGGTATTGAGTTTAGAATTGATTAATTCCCACATATTCGAGTTCGTTCTATAAAGTTATTGGATAAATTTTTATGTAGTTTATATAGTTCTTGGAGTAATTTCTATTGAGCTTTTGGAGTAATTTCCATATTGTTCTGAAAAGTTGTAGGTCAAAAAATTATTGTCTATCAAAAGTTATTTATCGAAGTTTATCGTTTTCAAATTCAAACTACAATTCTATCAATTCTTTCAAGGTAACTCATTTTCTTTTATATATAACTTAAGAATTTTGCTCATTTAAAAGGAATTGTCTAAGAGTGTTAACACAAATATAAAATATAAAACTTTATATTTGAAAAAAATAGCAATTAATACATTGTCAAACGTATGGGGCGATGTGGCAATTACGTAGGAGTTTCAATCTTCAACCTAAAAATAAGCCGGATTATTCGAAAATGGAATCTATTAATGGCAGAAATTCGCGTCAAATTAAAATATAATCAAAACCTAATGTATTTTAACTGGAACTTGCTAATGGGAAGTAAACTTAAGTGAGCTAAATTTAAAGATTCAATTAATGTTGCTCTCTGATTTTTTTCATGTTAATTGTAGAAGAGAAAAAAAGAGTTACAAAGAAAAAATATGCCATGTTAAATTAAAACCCTGAAAACTTTTTTACCACGTACTATTGAAAAATGAAATAAAATTTCTTTTAACAGTTCATAACACAAACTCAATAAATGTATTACGAATATTTGAAAATTTGTTTTGCGTTTAGTGCGGAATAAATATGTTTGTAAAATTATTTTTGTTTTAAAAAACCTAGCTCGATAGTTTTGTTTTATTTCACTTCTAAAAAAACATCTACGTAGATAAATATGAATAAATTGTGTATACAAAAATGCTTTCAGTTTAGTTCAGAATAAATATGTTGTAAAGTTATATTTATTTCACAAAATTGTTGAACGATTTATTTTTTTTTTAAGTTTATAACAACATTCACATAGATTAACTTGCATAGATTTTACACACAATACCTATATGTAATTAAGATATAGTTTTGAACGGAAATAAAAAATATATTTATCTGTTGTTTTAACCAAATAAGAATAAAAATTTATAAAACTAAATAAAAATTTATATTTGTAAATATCTTATGCATCTTGTTATATTATAATATCAAAAATAATATATCAAGATAATTTGAATCGGCTTCGATGCAACCTTAAGTTTGTGTTAGTTTAAAATTCTAATGAACACAGCATTATCTATTTTTAATGTTGATAGGGAATATTTTAACAAGATAAGAAGATTTAAGAAAAAAATCGAAATTATTTCATAGAACAAGGCTAACAATGAAACATTTTAATCCAGAAAAAAAGCTTATTTTTAAAATTAAGTTGAAACCATGGTTACCTGGAATGATAGTGAAAGCATATCCCAATTAAAATGATGCTTATTGCCTGATTATACCGTTTGTCGAAATAATTCCGTACAATTCAAATGTTTTGCAATAATTTAATTAAATTAATAATATATAACAAACGGCAAACGGCTGTCTTGAAGATAACGACATGACTTTCTAATTATTTGCTTCACTGGATGTTTGGAAATAAATTTCACAAATATATTGCAAACACAAATAAGTGGGGAAACTGTTTTATTTCGTTTTTTTCTTCATTGTAAAAAAAATAATGTTTTTTCGAAATGTTAATTAGTATTAGTTTCCATGTATTTCACCACAATGATTCTTTTTTATTTTTTACTGCATCAGTGTAGAAAATCAAAGATTTTTTTAAGTATGAAAGTTTCAAGAAATTGAATAAAAAATTGGTGTTATGTTCGTTTAATAAAAACATTCGATTAATAAACGCTTAGTATGTAAAATAAATATGATTAAAAGTTTCATATTAATTCTTTTTTAAAACATGTGAAAATTTATGTTCTAAAAAAATTTTAAAAAAACTCTTGGAACTTTTCAGTTATTTTTAAAAAATAAACTAAGTTATCCAAAATTTGAAATTAACACACAATGTTTTCCTTTTTGTTGAATCATTATGTGTATTGTAATAATAACACTATTTTTAAAAAATCAATTTATGATTTTAATTATTCGAATTCATGATCCTAGTTTTGTACAGCAGAAATAAATTATATTCAAATAAATATTCACACCTATAACCAGTTTATATCCTTGAATAAATTATTTTTTGTCATTCCCTTGTCAATTTTAATCCTAAAACAATTATTTAGATGTTTTCTTTTCTTTCATTTGTGAAATAAATTTTCGTGTCGTTTGAACAATATATATATATTTAGATCTAATTAATATTTTGTATTACGAATTTCGTCCTATCCACTATACTCCTTTGAGGATTACAAAAATTCAGTCAACAATTGGCATTTCTTTTTGAATTATGAATTTTATGTTTATATAGTTCTTTTTTAATATGTTCTTTTTATAAAAACAAATTGTATCAGTCCTTTGTACCGAAAAAACATAACTAGAAGACACAAAGCTCCGTTAAGTGATGTAAAATATTAATTGAATTCCCCATTTGCCTCTTATTAGAGTTGAATTACTCAAAAAGCAACACTGCAAAATCATTTTTTGCATTAAATCTAAGTCACATTATTAAATAAAAGAGTCATTTAAATTAATCCTATAATCTTTCAAGAAATCAATTCATATTTTTCTCTTTAATCGTAACTCTTTAAAGCAACCCGGAATCTCGCAGGGCTCCCATAGACTGTAATGTTAAGTTAGCCCTTTTTTTAGAATGTTTTTTCTGAGAATCTATAAGACATATTGGTGTGAAAATTTTTACAGTGGTACATTAAACACTTTTAAAGACTTTAACATTGTATTTTATAAAAGTAATACTTAATTGCTGAGAAAAAAAAATTATATGTCAAGTTTCAAAAATTACAAAAAAAAACACTTTTTCTCTTTAAATTCAACTTCTTTTTTAAAACAGATTTTGCTTGAACCCCATGTCTATGTGTTAGGCACATATCTCTGAAAAGGTCATTTTTTTAAATTTTGTCTATATCTCTTATATTTGATGAGAAAAAGAAACTCTAACATTCAAAAACTTAGTTTTGAGAAAATTGGCTTCAAAGTTAAACCTTTCTTACTTTAACTTTTTCGCTACGAAGAATTTTTGCTTTCTCGTAATATTTAATAGGAATAACATTATCGAATCCTTAATTGGTCGGGCGTTTCAGTAAGAAAAGGGTTGAACATACAGTGACTTCCGCGAAATCGCAAAAATATATTAACCCATTAAGACCCTTTCAGGTGGCGCTTATTTAAGGTTATGAGACTAAAATGTTAATAGTTTTACCGGAAAAGTTGCCTTAAACAGCATCAATGCCCTTGGGTCAGTTGAAATGTACACTGTTAAATACAACGGAGCAATTTTTTAATTGAAAAGTTGATTCATTAAAAATTACGAAATTTTTTTAAAAGTGTCCCTAAAAAGGGACGCCAGGCATTAATGGGTTAATCCTAATGCACTGATTGTAGAGTGTTATATATCGTTTTAAAGAGAAGAAACGGGGCTATTAGAAAATTTAAAAATCTCAAAATCGATTTTTTAATGAATTTTCAATTCCGGATTACCTTAATCTAACTGGAATAATCTACCTGATTTTTGAAAAGGAGGGGAGGGGAAGTATAATTGAATCGTTTATTTCGGAAACCACCTAAGTGACAAGTCACTTGTCTGGTTTTTGAAATAAACAATTCAATTTAACCCACTTTGGTCGTGTCGTGGCATTTAGTCGACTGCACTGATTAACTCCACTGGCCTGAAGAAAAGAACAGATCGTTCTTTTTATTCGTTGTTCGCTTAAACAGTATCCGCATGTTTTTAAGCTCCATTTTAAGATGACGAAAGAAACAAAAATTTAGAATTTGACCATATTTTTTTTTATTCTTCTTCAAAGTTTCGAAGATCAAATGAAACAAAACATTAAGAAAAACGGCACCGAACGTTTTTTTACTTTGGAGAAAACCACAAGATCTCACATGATTCGTCACTTTTAATCCAATCAAGGAGGAGGCAAGTGTAGGATGATTCATTACGTCATAAAAACGGACGCCTTCAAATTAATTAATATTTCTTAGAAATCATAATGGTTTTGTCAAACCTAAATTCCATGAATTACAATTACTTTTTGTTAAAAAATCTTGTAAATATTTTTGTAACAAGAAATTCTGTAAATTTAATTGTAAAATAACAGTATTCCAAAAAGAACTGGAAGATTTGTGTCCACTTTATGAGCCGTGCAGTTGACATATGCCCTTGGTCGTGACCAAACCAAACTTAAAAGATCACATCCCTATGTAGAAACTCGTTAAAAATGAGTTAGAAAGACTGGTGCCATAACTGTCCACTAGGTGGCGACATGAAAATTCTTATGTGTGTATCTCTCTGTAACCTTTTATATCACTCTTAAATAAAATCTTGAACAAAACAGACGTATTGAATGACTCTTCAAAAAAGTACTACGCAGTAGTTTTAACAATGTTTGACAAAATCTTTGAACTTTTAAATTGGTGCCGAAACCCGGGATCCTTCAAGATCTTTAGATTGATGAATGAACTCTTTACTAAAATCTAAAATTGAAGAAAAATAAAAAACTAAAAAATTTGAAAAAGTGAAAAAATGGACTTGATCTGTGAAAAATGAACTTGATCTTGATTTGTCAAGAACCGTTCCAAAAATAAAATTGAACGGTGAAAGAACTTTGAACTTTCCTACAAATTTGCAAAAGTGATCTTCTAAAAATTGAAAAATGGAATTAGAAAGCTGTAAAAAGAAGAGAACAACTCTTAGAACTTCCGTAACAAAACTTATAACAAAAATTGATGAGACTCTACTGCAAGAAAATATCGAAACGAATGAAAAAGCTGAAACATTGGAAGATCTCTTAGAACAGTTGATGATGAAATATGAAGATTTGACAAAATTGGATTCTGAAATAGAAATAAAACTTAAAACTGAAGAAATCGAAAATGAAGTGATCCATGCTGAAGAATATAAAGACAAAATAATGGCAAGAAAAAGAAAAATAACTCGGACATTGAAAAATCTCGCAGGACAATCCGCTGTGCCTACGAACATTACACAACAAGCTTCCAACAATGCAGCAACATGTGAACCGGATACAAAAATGATAAAATTGCCAAGTCTGCAACTTGCAAAATTTAACGGAGAACTACATAAGTGGTGCGACTTTTGGTGTCAATATGAAAACAACATTCATGAAAACAATGGATTAACAAAAACCGAAAAATTTGCTTATCTGCGCACGCTATTGGAATCCAGTGCTTTAAACTCCATATCCGGATTTACGATGAGTGAAGCTAATTACGATAGTGCCATAGAAATTTTGAAGAACAGGTACGGTCGATCCGATTTAATTATAAGTGCGCATGTGCAACAGCTATTAACTTTAGAACCTGTGAAAAACATAACAAATATAAAAGGATTACGACGACTTTTTGATCAATGTGAAATACAAATTCGAAGTCTAGAATCCCTAAAAGTTACAGCTGGATCTTACGGAAATTTATTATGTCCTATGATACTTCAAAAACTTCCTGAAGAGCTCAATTTCGAGTTTAATCGAATTAGAAAGTCTGAAAGTGAATTTGATATCAATGAACTACTCAATTTTTTACGAAAAGAAGTAATGTGTCGTGAGGCGGCCGGATTACTCATTAGCTCTAACAATAACAATGATAGAAGAATTTCTTCACAAAATCAACAAAAGAATGAGTACTTCAACCATAAAAATAAAAACAATGTGAAACCAACATCTTATGCGCTAACAACAGCAGAAAGTAACAATAAATGTATTTTTTGCCAAAATCAAAATGATCCTCCGCATTCAAAATATAAGTGTCCTTTGAATGTTAAGAAAAAACGAGACATTTTAAAAAACTCTGGACGTTGTCTAATATGTTTCTGTAAGGGACATATATCAGCATCTTGTGAAAATAAGCGATTTGCGTGTAAAAAATGTGTAAACTCAAGAACACCCCCTCATGCTATTTCTGTGTGCACAAAAGAAATAAAAATTAATAACCCATCAAACGCGATCGAAGAAAATGACACAACCTCTTCTAATTCAAATCAAGACGCCAGAGAAGTGTTAGTAAATCCTTCAGCAACCAGAACGGATAACATTCAGTTACAATGTTTGTATTCTATAGTAGAAGCATCAAATGATAAAAAATTTATTGTGAAAATTTTATTTGATCAAGGAAGCCAGCTGAATTTTATTAAGAAGGATCTCTCACGAAAGTTAAATTTATCTCCCATAAAAACCTCATCATTAGCAATAAATACCTTTGGTTCAAAAGAAAGTATAGATTTACAGAGTAATTTAGTTGCCTTCAGATTACGAAACATTCGAGAGCCAGAAAAATATATTGATATAAAGGCATATGAAACTCCCGTCATCACAAATGGTTTAGTCTCGTTACCAAGTGAAGATATTGCTAGGCAATTAAATCAACGAGGAATCGAGCTGTATACAAATTCATTTTCCCACGAAATGTGTTACAAGTTTGAGCAAGTATCGTTGCTTATAGGAATGGGAGACTATTGGAATATTAATTACGACAGAAGTATATGTAGACTAAACAAAGGTCTCATTGCAATAAATTCTCTTTTGGGTTGGTCACTTCAAGGTCTTGTGGACGAACAACCATCAGACAAAGGAAATGTTTACATTATTAACGCTGCCGTGTGTAATAAAGAAGCAGCAAAATTCGATGGCTCGAACTGTTTACGAATACGCAATGAAGATTCAGAAAAGGAAGGCTCGTTAGATAAAATTATACAAAACTTTTGGGATGTTGAATCTTTCGGGTATAGGGAGTTTGTTGATGAGGAATTATCTGATGAGAAAAAAGTGTTAGAATTTTTTGAAGATACAATTACTTACAATGGGCAGAGATATGAAATTAATTTGCCTTATAAAAATAATGCTACAGAATTAGCTGACAATTACGAAATAGCAAAAAGGAGATTTTTAAATTTACTTAAGAAGTTTAGGTCAGACAGTAACCTTTTTGAAAACTACAAAAAAGTGATAAACGATCAAATTGAAAATAAAATTATTGAAAAAATTCCACAGAATAAGTTAGACCCAGATACAAAAGTATATTATATGCCTCATAGGGCCGTAATAAAAGATGATAGAGAGACTACCAAATTACGAGTCGTATATGACTGTGGAAGTAAAGCTGTTAATTGTTTATCCTTAAATGAGGTATTATATCAAGGGCCTAGTTTAATACCCGAGTTACTAGCTGTTTTATTAAATTTTAGAATGCATAAAATAGCATTTACAGCAGATATAACGCAAAGCTTTCTTCAGATAGCAGTGGCTACGAAGGATCGTGACTCGTTAAGATTTTTTTGGATAAAAGAAGGTTCGGACTTGAATAAACCAGAGTTAGAAGTTTACAGAATGACTCGCGTTATATTCGGATGTAACTCTTCCCCATTTTTGTTAGCTGCGACCATTAAGCATCATTTAAAAAAGTACAAGGATATCTATCCAATCACAACATCACTTTTGGATAGATATTGCTATGTTGATGATTATATAGCAAGTTTAAATTCGGTTGAAGAAACTTTACAAGTGTGTAACGAGGCCAAAGAAATAATGAAGTCAGCTTCAATGAATTTGGTAAAATGGCATTCCAATAATGAACTGATAGAAGAGCAAATGGGCTGTAAACACTCATCACGATCTACAAAAGTTCTCGGCTTACAATGGGACAAAAATACTGACTGTTTCTATTTTGCAGCAGAAAAAATCATACAATTTATCCAGTCTAACAAAATTACCAAAAGAACAATCATTCAAGCTGCAGCGCGACTTTTTGATCCACTCGGTGTGTTGACGCCTTTTACAATTGAGTCGAAGCTGTTGTTTCAAGAATTGTGGATCTCTGGTGTAGACTGGGATGACAAAGTTCCACCTGACATTCAAAAGAAATGGGAAAAATGGTACATACAACTACAAGAAATAAAGAACGTTCGTCTTCCAAGATGGTACTTCCATGACCTGGAATGCAGGGACTATGAATTAGAACTTCATGCCTTCTGTGACAGCTCGAATCGTGCTTATGGAGCTATAATTTACATTCGATTCAGCAAGGATGATAACATAGGAACTTCGTTTGTTATCGCCAAGGGAAGACTAGTGCCTATCGAAAAGGAGAAAAAACCTTCGTTATCCATAGCACGCAAGGAACTTTTGGCAAATCTCTTGGGCGCACGACTACTTCGAACAGTAGCTGAACATTTCCCTAGTGCCGGACTATATCTTTGGAGTGACTCTTTGATAGCTCTACACTGGATAAAATCCAAAGACAGACGTTGGAAAACCTTCGTTCAAAATCGGGTCAATCAAATACAAAAATTAATAAGTCCAGATTTTTGCGGCCACTGTTCCGGAGATGAAAATCCTGCAGATAAAATAACCAGGGGATTGTCACTTAATAAATTAGTTGTTGATCAGGTTTATTTTCAGGGACCTACATGGCTACGTGAAACAAAAGAAAATTGGCCTTCCCAGGTAAGGTTAAATAGTAGTTGTGAAAATGAAAATCAAGAAGAAATTATTGTGAATTCTATTATTGAAAATACCGAGGTAACAGAACCATTGTTAGATATTGAAAAATTTAGTAAATTAAGAAAACTACTAAGAGTTACTGCTTATGTTTTAAGGTTTATAAATAATTTAAGATCAAGAGAAAAATTACTGGGTCCCATAACTAAAGATGAAATGGAAAATTCTACGAATTATTGGATTAAGGTTTCTCAAATGCAGAGTTTCTCTAAAGAAATTAAACAATTACAGAAAAATGTAAATTTAGACAATAATTCTAAATTAGTAAATTTAAATCCTTTTATTGATGATAAGGGTATCTTAAGAGTTAAAAGTAGATTAATTAAATCATCATTGGATGTAGATGAGGTTAAACCAATCATATTACCAAATGATTATTTTACAAAATTGATTATTTGTAATTTTCATGAAAAATTATTGCACTGTGGTTTATTAGATTGTCTTATTGAAATAAGGAGTAAGTTTTGGATTTTAAAAGCTAGACGTTTCGTAAAATCTGTATTGTATGGTTGCAGAGTTTGTAAACGGTTTATTGCAAAAACTGGTCAGGAAGTTTCAGCACCCTTACCAGCTGATAGAATTGAAAAATCTAAGCCGTTTGCAATTTCTGGAATCGATTTTTTTGGACCATTGTATTTAAAAGATGAATCAAAAGTTTATGTTTCATTATTTACCTGTGCGGTTACAAGAGCTGTACATTTAGAATTAGTTTCAAATTTAAGTACTGAGTGTTTCATTTTAGCTTTAAAAAGGTTTTTTTCTAGGCGAGGAATTTGCAAAACAATATATTCAGATAATGCAAAAACTTTTAAAAGAGCTGATATTGAATTAAGATATTTGTATAAAATGTGTAAAGATGAAAAGTTTCTAAGTTTTGCAGAAAAAATTGGTTTTGAATGGAAATTCAACATACCAAAAGCTCCATGGCATGGAGGATTTTTTGAGAGATTAATTCGAATTATAAAGTCTTGTTTAAAACGTGTTTTAGGAAGGAGTTCCTTAAATTATGAACAATTAAATACTGTGTTAACCGAAGTAGAAGCAGTTGTAAACTCCAGACCAATAACATATATATTTGATGATCCTGATATAATTGACCCCTTAACACCGGCTCATTTTCTTGTGGGATCAAGATTAACTGTATTACCTGAATTAGAATGTAAAACTGAATCTTCGCGATCGACGCTTTTGATCAAATGGAAACACAGACAAACCATTGTCGAACATTTTTGGAAAAGATTTTACAAGGAATACACTTTGCAATTGAAAACTGCTATGTATTCAAAACCAAATAAAAATCCCATTGAATTCAAAATTAACGATATCGTACTGATTCACCAAGATAGTCCTAAAAATCGAAATTATTGGAAATTGGGTAAAATAATTGAATTATTTCCAGGACGAGATCAAAAAATCAGATCAGCCAAGATTCAGTTATCCAACAAGGAAATAATTAAAAGGCCCATTCAAGGATTTTATAATTTGGAAGCTCTATAAACTTAGTTGTCATACAATAAAGCCGGAGTGTAAAAAAAAAAAAACTATTTTGTTAGTTCTTAGGCGCATCCAAACTTAAAAGTAAATTTGTGGCGGGGAGTGTAGAAACTCGTTAAAAATGAGTTAGAAAGACTGGTGCCATAACTGTCCACTAGGTGGCGACATGAAAATTCTTATGTGTGTATCTCTCTGTAACCTTTTATATCACTCTTAAATAAAATCTTGAACAAAACAGACGTATTGAATGACTCTTCAAAAAAGTACTACGCAGTAGTTTTAACAATGTTTGACAAAATCTTTGAACTTTTAAACCCTACGTCAATACTGCTAAGTGTTGTCCTAGTACGAGTAATTCAGTCACAACCAAAAGTGTGTTAAATTTAACCCTTTCAGTCCCAAGAATTTACTTTACTACAGAAACATCTGATATTCACAAAATAAGCTTATTTTAGGTCAAATATACGAATTCCATAAGAAAAAAATCCATTTAAACTTTTTATATGGTTTTTGAAACAATGCCAAAATTCTTTAACTGTGGAAAACAACAAAATAAAAAAATATATATATTACCTAAAAACACTTCGAGTTATATATTTTAAGGTATCTGACCATATTATTAAAAAAAATTAGTAATTATTTTAACCGAAATAGTTTAAATTGTGTTTCAAATATGTGGAACTGAAGTGAACTTATCAAAAATCAGGAGAAACGCTTGTTGACTATTTTCTAAATAAAAAATATAGTAGTTCTGACTTCTATTGAGACTAAAGTAAAATTTTGTCTGATAGAACAAAGTGTGAAGCATCGAATGGTGTGTGTTTGGATGTCATAGCGGGACATAAACATTTTGAAAAAAAATATTGAAAGTGATGATGCCAAATGGCATCACTGGGACTGAAAGGGTTAATTGTTTATTTCAAAAACCAGTTTAGTGACTTGTCACTTCGGGGGTTTCCGAGATAAATTATTTAATTGTGTGATAACTGTATTCCTATTATATTAGATATTTGATTTGTTAGATTGAATTTTAGTTCGTTTTTTTATTGTATTAGGAAAATGAAAGCATTTTGAAGTCGCCGATGTCAAACTAAAATTCCTTGTGCTCTAGAAATGCAGTCAACACTGAAATACTGCGGTTGCCGTTTCGCTTCACTTCGTCACTGAGTTGGTCCTCCATTTAGAGGAATCAGCAGGTTTTTTTTTTTAAATTGAAATGCTGAAGTGATTCAATAAACCGGTATACTGTCCATCTTAGGTATGTCATCTATTATTTACTTAACAATGGTGAAGTATTATAAGTTGTCAAACCTTACCAGCTATTGCTTCATACGATTGATTAAATGGAGACACTACCGACTGCCATAATCCCTAAACGCCTCGTAATTTATTCTGTCTGTTCACAAGTGGATATTAAACATGAAATGTGTGTTGACGCGATGTTAATGTAAGCATTAAAAGCATTTCCTATTGATTTATGTTTTTTCTGAGTAAATTCACAAAGCTGTAACAGTCATTTGTTTAAAAATATTTATAATTGACAGAAAGGACATGTAATTCTTAACTGTCGAAATGGATTTTTTGTTAAATTTCTAATGGTAATTTTTTAAAAAATTTGTACTACTTAAGCAATTCCTAATAAGTAATAAGCAATTCCTAATAAGTCCCTCAGTAAATGCTTTTTACTGAGGCTCTGTGGTGCAGCGGTAGTGCTTTGCTGTGCCGTGACACAGGTCCGGGGTTCAAATCCCGCATTGGGCGAGTTTCATCCAACCTTTCATATCTATGGTCAATAAAATGAGGAACTAGCGTGCTTGGGAACTAATCACTGGGGTCCAGCGTGAGGTTGACCACCTAAGCTGTACATGAACTCCAGAGTCCTTGGTCATGAAAGCTGAATTGGGCACTGCAGGCTTTGGCCCACTAATGGGCTGTTGCACCGAGGAGTTTGTTTAGAGTTAAATAGGGTAAGGTGGGGTAAGTGGGCCATTGGGGCAAGTGGCCCACCCCTCTTGGCATTTCACGAATTATGGGCGTAAAAAGATTCTGTTACAATATTTTTACGTATTTACCCCAATAGATGCAGGAAACATTATGGCATCATTTTCATTTAAGTATGTAACAAGATACAATCCTTATTGTGAAGATTTTTAAAATTGCATCTTTTCGTAATTCACGCCATCATACTATCTTTTTTATTTATTTCCAAACGGTTCATGATACAAAACAAAATGTTATATATTTTGAAAGTGTATGAAACATAGTATCTTTTTGTAGTGTCATGTACTTGTGATGTTGATAAGGTTAAAAGAAAATTGGGGTGGCCCAGTTGCCCCTCGTTTGGGGTAAGTGGGCCACCACAATGGCGGGGTAAGTGGGCCAGGGGTGGCCCACTTGCCCCAACTCCTTAATATACTTAAAAAAAAGTCATATTCACTGATTCATAGGGTTAGTCATATTCACTATTCATTGTCCTATTCATTGACGTAGGCCAGTTTAAAATCTGTAGCCCTAACATTTTTTTTTACAACGCATGCAAAAATGACAAGATGAAAATTAACGTATTTTTTCTTGTAGTAAGCTTGCATGCCAGAAAAAGTTGCTATGGGGGAACTATTAAAGATACATCATTACTTTTTTTTTTCAAACACTCAAAAAATCATGTAGATTATTCCACTTTCCCCACCATATCTCTACCAGTTATGTGTAAAAATATATTAGGGGGGTGGCCCACTTACCCCACCTTGCGGGGCAAGTGGGCCACTCGGATGACCAAAAAGAAAAACATATTTTTTGAATTTATTTTTTTCCAATTTGTGTTAAGGTTTTCATGGGTACAGAAATAACATATGAGAGAATGGACCACAAAAAAAATAAGTTGTTAGGCCGATTACATCCAGTGGTATGAGGGTCGAAAGTCGAATTATGCCAAAAAGGTGGCCCACTTACCCCACCTTACCCTACTCGTTGTTTTTAATCAGTTTAATTATTAAATAAACATATTTTAAAATCGATAAGGTTTTTTTCTTAACAAATAGTAGTTTACTTTAAAAAAAAACATTATTATTATTTACAAGCCACAGCCAACACTTTTCTCATGAAATTACGTAGAAAATAAATCAATATAAAAACTACATATTTTTTCGCACGCAACACTCAAACGTAAAATATAAAAAGTTAAACTTTGTAATACACCGCAAAAAAAAATATACAATCGAAAGTAATAATGCCAATTTCTATTTTGTTAGAAATATTTATTAAATCACTGAAATGTCTTAATTGCATTTCTCCCATAGAAAAAACGTTTCTCCAAATGAGAGTCTCATTTCCTGCTTAAGAATAGACGGTGATTATGTTAAATAATACCAACGGCTTTCCTTTTATAAACCAGAAATTGTTTTCAATGTCTTACAAATGTACGCATCAGAATACCGGAAATTTAAGACTTTATCCATTATAATATTTTTTAATATTTTTTTATCCATATTATTTATTTATTGATCCCAAAGGAAAAAGAAAATAAATCATTTTATCGAAAAGACGTATGTTTTTTAGATCAAGATTAATGCATAATGTGTAATAATTTACAATAATGAAGTTGACGCTGTAATGTCTATATCTATGTTAACCCTTTCAGTCCCAGTGATGCCATTTGGCATCATCAATTTTCTTATCATAATTTATAAAAATAATATTGCTGACGTCTATTGGGATTAATAAAAAATATTTTCTTTTCGAAAAAAGTTTGAGGAATCGAATGATGTGCTTTTCGATATCATAAAAGGCTATGGACGATCGGAAAAAAATTCTAAAATGATAATGCCAAATTGTCATTGGGACTGAAAGGGATATACATGCATTTTCTATATTTGAGTATTTAACAGTTATATTTTCGCTAAAATACCAATTGCATTATGGTACTTGCCAAACGTGTGTTGTATTTATAATTTTTTTTTAAGTTTAAGGTGTATGTAAAAAAATATTTTTATTTCTGGGACCAAATGACAAATTTGGATTTAAATTTTTCTCTTAAATGTCATTTAACTACATGTAGGCAAAATATTGACTGTTCTTGTACAAGTTTAAACTCTACAAATAGTATAAAATATCTTGGACTGTATATAGATTCTAATCTGAAATGGAAAACCCATGTTCTTGAGTTAGTAAAAAAAACTCCGTTTTATATTGTATAAATTTCATTACCTTAGAAAAAAAATTTCAAGAGACTTCCTTATTAGTTTATATTATTCCTGGTTCTATCCCATCATTAATTATGGTAGTATTGTCTGGGGAGGAGATTATAAAAGCAATATTAATCCGTTGATTTCAATTCAAAACAAGTGTTTCAAGGTTCTGAAAGGACATCTTTATTCAAACATCCCCATTTTTAAATTTTTAAATTTACTACCGATTAGGCATAACGTTATTTTTCGAATGATTTTATATTTATATCGTATTAATTCTTTTGGTAATTTAAAAGTAAATATTTCAGCTAGGCGTTTAAATGAAATTTATCATATCCCTTTTCCACATAAAGAAATTTTTCGAAAACATTTTTCATATTTAGCCCCAAATGCATTCAACAAACTACCTACTGAACTTCAAAGTATCCCTTCTTTAAACAGGTTTAAAAAAAGTTATTTAAATTTATTTTGTCAATAGACGATATCGATGTATTTTTTTAATTCTTAGAAGCGAAATGTTTTTTGTTTATATATTTCCTCCGCTGTCCAGAATTTTTAGACATTTGTTTTGAAAAAAAAAATAATAAACCACATTGTCACATTTTGTTCTTTTCTTTTGTGTATATTTAAGTATTTAAATGTAATTTTTTGTGGGTTTTTTTGTAATTAACTAATGTCTTATTTATTTTAATTGATTATTTTGGTCACACATACGGGGTTCTTGTTTACCCCCTTGTGACTAATTTTTCTTTTCTTTTAATGTTTTTTTCTAAATTAATAAAGTGTTTATAAAGTGTTAAAAAAGTGTTAAATTTCGGGAATTACTTTTAAATGCAAGTGTATAACTAGCACATTTTTTGAGAAAAAAAAACTGCATAAGACCATTCTAATCTCCACAACTTTAATTTTTAAAGCGCTTGTGAACTTAATTTTACTCTCTTTTGTATAACGAAAAACAAATATTTAAACTAAACTAATATAGAAAGCCGTCGAGCTGCAATTCGAAGGTTATTATATTTCTTTCAAGTTTTATTTTGTATTTATAAAACATGTGTTGTAATTAGTCGATAATAATTAAAATTGTCCAAGAGAAAGTTTCAGGTTAGGTTTGAATTACCGTCGCACTAGAGCTACACGAGGGCTATTGGCGATGGGCGTCATATTTTAGAACCACAGTCAAGTCACAAGCCGACACCTGAATAGGCACCCAACCCAACCGTTAAGAACGACATCGTACGCAGCGTTAGGACTTTGAAGGATGTTTAACGTGCACTCCCTTACACGGGGTATAATTCGTCTGACATTTTTGGCTGCACGGGCCGTTTTTTGGTCGGTGAATTCGGCGATGCACGGACCCGAACCTGGGACCTTTCGCATGCTAGGCGAGTGCCTAACCGACTGGGATCACCAGCCCCAAAAGTTTCAGGTTTATATTAAAAACTCTTGCTCATTTTTAAAACAAGGACATTTTTATGTCAAGTTTAATTAATATGATTTATCTAAATTTTACATGAACAAGATAAGCTCCGCAGTTTTAATTAAAATTGTCTTTAAACCTATTTTCTTATTATCTCTCATAGCGGAAAACAAATATTTAGATCCAAAAAACAAACATAGTACCCAGCTAAGCAACAGTTTTATGGCTCCTTTCATACCACTTAGGGAGAGCCTAACGAATAAATAGGGGTTTTCGGCTACCCTTTCGAACAATTTCTCCGTTCGGTGGCAACGGTAATACAAGACCTACCTTGCAGACGATTACTCAGGTAGTTGTAAAATAACGTTTCATTTTCTCCTTTCTAGGTTATTTATGTTTGGAAAGGTTGTAACTGAAACGGCTGATTCTACGTAAAATGTGTGTATTAACCTCCCATAGGTACAGGAAATGGGCAAATATGTGTATTTTTAATTTATTTATTTCACGTAAAATATCTTTTTTAAAAAACTAGAATCGGGTGTTTTTTAAAGAAATAATCTTAAAATCATTTCTAGATGAAAAAAGTACAATATGAATAAAAAATTTTAAAATTATAAAATTTTTGTAATAAAAACTTATGCCCAAAATAACTATGAAAGGATTAATAATTATTGGTATTTGACATTCTGGTTAATTTTTATATCATATAAATTAGGTTTTTTTAAAAAACTTTTTTACTCCTATATCAATAAAGATAATAATATACTTTAAAATAGATATAATTTAATTTTTGCAGCTGACAAAAAATAATATAAAATTGATATGTATTTAGGCATTTAAAACCAACTCACAAAGAATAGGGAATCAAGCAAAAAGTAAGAAAACATGTTTAAAATGTTAACTATCATTTATATATTTTTTCATAAAAACGTTTTGCAGTAACGCTCATCTATTGTTACCAGAAAAGATTTTGAAACATGTACTTTTAAAATCATCCTACAGGATTTAAAAAAAAACATTGTTTCATTTTTAACTGTCGATTTTAATATAACATATATTTTAAAAACTCTATCAACTTTGTAGACTGTACAGAAACATGATACATTTTTCGTATTTGTCGCTAGTTCGCAAATTGTTTACATTATATTCGTGGGCTTATAATTGTATATAAATTGTCCTTAACTATTTATACTTGAATTAATTGCCATTAAATGTGAGGTGTCGTGTTTTTTTAGTTTGTCTTTGCGGAAAAAAGTTTTTTACATTAGTTTTCCTTGTGCACTTCTTAGAATTTCTTTGGGCAGGTAATCCTATCTTCAACAATAAATCGAATCACTTTTGCCCAAAACTAACCAATTTAAATATTTAAATGTAATAATGCATAATATATTATATTAATATAAAAACACATTAATTAATATACTTTCTTGTAATAATTAATATGCTTTATATAGGTTGCAGTTGAGCATTGCTTACAACCAAACCATTGTTGGAAATACTTTAGATTTCGAGCATACGGCACAAATGTGTAACTCGTGACGTCTAGTCGAAACTAAGGACATTAAATAGATTTTAACAAAAAAATTTGATTAATTTATTTTCGAAATTAATTGCCAGTTAAACTTTTATTGATCCCATTATCAAGGTTATGATTACCTTGGTTATGAAAGACCCTTTTCCTAGATGAAGTGTCCTTCTCTGTTTTCATAAGGGAGCCCCAGGAAAAGTGGGATGAAATTGTTGCAAAAAGCATAGGTGAAACGAAATATGCGGTTAAGTAAAAACCTTATTAGCTTCATTTCTTTGGCTTCGGTTTTCGAAGAAAGACATCTTTCCAAATTTCCAAGAAACGAATATATGTATGTATCATAATAACTCGTCCTAATAACAGATAATTAAGTTGAAACTTGCAATATTGACTGTTATTCTATGCATGGTAATAAAAGACTGATAGAAGATTTTGTTTAATTGGATGTTCTTGTAGCAAAATTGCAATTATTTTTTCCTGGAATATTTCAGAAAAATAATTCCAGGAATAAGGTCATAGTAAGGTCGTAAGGTCATAATAAATATCATAAAAACATCGGTTTAAAACATTTAATTGTTCAAATCAAATGTATTCGAATGTATGGTAAATTTCAACTAATTCAAACTTCGCACGAATCATTCATCAACATATTGAAAATTGTACTCTTGAGCAATTCATTTAAATTTTTACTGTAAAGCATAATAGTATGTATATACTAATACACATTTGTAAAATTATTCGTAAAAATATATTTTTTATGATTTTTACAATGTTCGGAGAATAAATGCACCTCCCTCCCACCCCCGTTAAACGTCAACTATTTCCCCCTTTATTTTCCTATCGGATTTTTCTTAATCTATCAAGAAATCTCCAATCTCACGGAAGTAAATTCATGCATATAAATTACTTCAGACCTCTTAACCTCAGTTTTCTACTAATAACACATTAGCGTTTAAATTGTAATTTAATGTCATATTCGCGTAGTTCGTTGTCATAATTTCGCGGCATTTCTTGCACAAACCGTCCCGCGGATTTTATGGAATTAAACCTGAAAATTACAAAATATATGTATTTCAGCTCATTAATCATTAAGATTTTCCATTTTATAAGACAATCCATTGCATACAAATTCCCATATTAATATTCTATTATCCAGATATATTATTTCTGAGCTTCTATCTTTCAATAGGAAAAAACTTTTCGCGCGAGCATTTGAGCATAACTTTTTATAAGAACTTTTTACGTTGTGAATCCTCCATTCTTCATTTAAAAAAGTTTAACAAAAATTCTTTCGCAAAACTGTTTTTGGATGGATATTTAGATAAATGTTAGATTAATAATTTCAGAGAGAAAGATACTGTTTTTTTATTTATAAATTTTTTTTAGATGTAAGTCATAAAAACTTCTGGTTTAAAATACTACATTTTTATATGGGTAAGGAATTTGCATCATAAAATGATACTTTTGTTTACTTTGTTTGGAAATGAAAATAAATTTATTCTTGCTTAACATTTAACTCGTGAGTAGGCATTAGTAGTTGCTGAGTAAAAAATTTTATGGGGTAAAGTATCAATGATATGAGTTTTTTTTATTTATTTAATCCTTTTATATGGTTCATGTATAAAATATGAGAATATGACTCGACTAAAACGCGACACTCTAAATCTACATTTTCTGTTCATACATATTTCCTTTATTAGTCAAAATAACTTTGTTTCACGCTAGTTATAACAGTTTAAATTCTCTCGCAACGCTAGCAATAGCTTAAATTACGTGAAGTTTTGTATTTATATTATTTTGTGTGTTTGTACCTAATGGGTTTGTAACTGCCATATTTTATAGCTGACATGCTAACTAATATTTATATTAAACTATAATTAATAAACTATAATATTAACTATAATTTAATATTAAAAAGACACTGTAAAAAGCACATGAATAATTATCCGACTCGTGTTAAATTCGAGTGTTGGAGTTATTTCCTACTTACTACAATATATTTCTTCTTAAAAAGACACTTAAAAAAACGTATACATAAACATTCGACTCACGTTGGAGAAAACAGTCAGTTAAAAGCTTGTAAAACTATAACAAGGTAAAATTCAATGGAACACACAGAAGAAGTTACGATCGCTTTAAAAGAAATAACTGTAACAGAATTCTAGTTGTTAAATTGGGTTATTGGACTCTTACAACAGAGTAATTCGCTGTAAATCAATAAAGATGGGACAGAATTATTAGTTAAAATCTAGCTAAGGAACTGGAAAAGGGTTGTTTATAGAAGCAATAATGATATTTTATAACAATTTTATATTAAAGTTGTAGCTGAAAATTTGTGGTCAATAGGATTTTAATGCTTTATGAGTTTAGCATAAATAAAAAGTTTAATAACATAATATTTGGGCTAAACGTCATTTAAATAATATTTCATTATATATTTACAATATAAAGCATAATAAGTAATAAAACGAATGAGAAGAATTTTATTGAAATTTTTCTTCACTTTTATCGATAATACAGCAGATTTGATGCGGAGTATCATGCGCACTTTCTTCAATTTCCAACGAAACTAGTAACTAACTTCTTTTCTCGCCAGCAGGAACGTTAGGTTAAAAAAAACGTTTTTCAATTGACAGGTTTTTAGTTTTTAAATTTACGGTTTACCACTGGTCAAACCAGTAACACGAAAGGTAAAAAAACTGTTTTTTTTAACTGGAATCGTATGTTTTTTTGAAACTGTCCGTGCAGTAAAAAAACGTGTAGAGGGAGTGCACGTTAAATATTCTTCAACGTGCCGACACTGCGTAACCTTTTTTTTCTCCACATTCAAATTAGTTGAATAACAACACCCCCCATAAAAACAATTTTATACTACCTTAAAGGTTGAAAACCATACAATGAATTAGATAGTTTTTTAAACGTTTAAACATTACAAAGTTATAAAATTAAAAAAAAATATCGTTCAATTGTAAAAATTATATCGAGAACAATAAGATAAATAGTTATCATTACACAAATAGTTGTCATTAAAAAAATTACAGAAGTCAGCAAATTATTTATGAAATAATAACGACAAACAACTATAATCGAAAAGTAGTTCAAATTCGAACGATCTTTCCATTTCTAAAGATATTTAAATATTTTTTAAGAAATTTTGTAACTATTTGGTCTTATGTTTTACAACACAATAGCTTAAAATTCTATCGGACATTGATGTCTTAATTTAATTAAAATTTTAAATTTAGGAGTTTAAAAACAAATATGACACCAAAGATACATCCCATACAAAATTCATTTACAAAATAAATATATAAAGTTTTGATACAAAGTATAAAAATAACGTAATTTAACTACGTTTAACCCATTAACGATTCAGTTGTGAACACAATTAACAAGTTCCTTAACAATTTAAAAAAAATTAGATTTCGTTTTTTTTTTGTATGATTTAATTTGCCCTACATAAATTGTTCCTAGGGTCTTCATTTGTCTTATGATTTTCTTATTAACATAAACTAAAGCAGAAAGCTTATTTTTGCTTGGCGAATTTTCAAAAAGATTTAAGCAGCATGTCACAAAGAAGAAAATTATTTGCATAAATTTGATGTTTTGGTTTCAAAATCGCATTTCGTAAAACTATACAACAAAAATCCAATATCTATCCGTTAAACTTTGGCAGCCTTTTTCTAAACATAGTTTTGTGGCTAAACACGTTTTTAAAAACTCTATCCAATGAAAGAAAGTTCCCATTGGGGAATTCCAATTTATTTTGCAAATTTATTTTAGGGTTTTAGTTGCCACGTAATTTAAATATTTGATTCTATTCGTTTATAGCATATATGAGTTGATTTATACTGCTCAATTGCGTGACAGTAAAGCAATTTTATCTTACATGACGGCACTAGACAGTTCCTATTCGTCCGATAGTCAAGAAAAACAATGGCTGTCTGTCAATTTCCGGAATAGGCTTTCATTTCGGAAAGAAATCGAAACCGGTTGCTTCAATTCTAAAGGAAATCGGTCAAGTCCTCCGTCAAATTATAATAAAAAAAAGTCCCGTAGAGTATTTAAAGAAGTTAGAGAGATGTATTTAGAGATGAGCAGTTTCGTCTACGCAATAAAATGAAAGGGAATATTGTGTCTATTAAGGGCGAAGAATCGCTGGTCTCCAAACTTAAGTTCTTCTGTGTTAATCCAATGGAAAAAAAATTATTTTCTAAGCCGCATTTCTCCTGCTGCATAGATATTTTTTACAAATGTTTTTTTTTTATGACTATCAGTATGGTCCCGCCTTACTGGGAACCCGTTAACTTCGCATTGCTTCCTTTTAGAGGCATGCTTACTTGTGAAAATACACTCAAAATCAAAACAAAATTAAATTCGTGTTGGCACATGCGCACTTAAAAAAGCAAACACTAATAGAGGATGAAGCAGCCTTAGGGCCAGCGCATATTTCAACCAAACTCAATCAATCAAACTAATAGAGGATGGCGTCAAGCCTCCGTTTCGGCCCGGTCCATGTATTTTCAAGCCCTGTTATGGTCCCGCAATCCCACGTGGATGACGTTTTTTTTTAAACTAATTATATTAATTAAAAATCACAATCAAATATGAAAAAACTAAGCCTCAGGTGCACACGTATGAATTAAAAGGAATCTATATTAAAAATTTCGAATTTTTTAGAGCAGTCTAAGTAGATATTTTGCAATCCACAGACATACACACAGACAGACAAACAAACAGACAGACTCTTTCTTTATTATTATAGATGAACGTAGCTGACTTATACCGGTCTTTTAAAATAAGTTCGGATATTTTTTTTTTAAATTTTCAAAAAATAATTTTACACAAAATATTACAACCAATATCAAAAAGTTGGATTCTAGAGACCTGTAAGTCAGCTATATTTGTCACATAAAAACCGTCTGTAAAAATATTAAATACAGCCGGAGAAATATACATGAGAAAATATTTTTTTACTGGATCAACACCTATTGGTTTGGAAACCCGAGGTCGATTGGGCTCATTAATCTAAACTCGACTGCATTTTTAACCATTGGCGAACTTTTTTACTCCCCAATTTGTGTTAGGATTTTTAAAAAATGTAATTACACTGCTCAAAACAATTAGGGGAATGCATGGTTTAAACCATTTCGCCCCCAATGATTCCATTTGGTATCATCAGCTTCCGATTTTTGTTCCCATTAAGTTGAACCGTACTTATTTATTGTTAGATGGAAGAATCATGTCTTTTGAAGAATTAAATAACGTTTGTTTTAATTGAATGAAAATATGAAAAACATGGTAAAATAAAATTCACTCCCAAAAACTTTTATGAAATAAATTGACCCTAAATTCTTCACGCTTGCATTCTTAGAAGTCTAGAATTTGATTTTACATTTTTTTTACAATTAAAATTTTAAAAATTATTGTTATAATTTATTAATAAGTTATGATTCCAATTTTTTGCTCCTTAAATTTTAGTTAAAGAATTAAGATTTGTTTCCCTGTTTTGTACCATTTCAATCTGGATGCATAAGGAATATATTTCACAAATTTTAGATTTTTAAAATAAGAAGTTGGAACGAGACGGGTAAACAAAAGTACGCAAAGTGCTCCCCTAATTGTTTTGAGCAGTGTATTATCAATTGGTTAACATTAGGTAACTACTCTTATGTTAACCTCTTGCGACCTGACGCCCCCATTTGGAGACATTTTGTAAAACCTCCGCACAACCAATTAACACTTTAATTTATTTCCGAAATTGGAATGGTCCGATAGAAAAAGATCCAAATATCAGTTTTCAGTCATTGGTTAAAGGCATAAGTCATTTATTTCTATAAAAAAATTAAGTTGAACAGGAACAATACGATATTCGAGTTCTTAAAAAAATATTTTAAAAAATTTCCAAACTTTTCAAAGAGTTCTTTTAGTAGTTAATTTTAAAGACCTTTTTCATTAAAAACAATGTTAAAATAATATGTTAACTATAACTAAGTGATACGGCCTTTTTTGTGGCATTTATAGCACTAAAAATGTGCATTTTTAGAGTTTAAGGCGTGTCCCTAAGTAGCTATAAACATAATTTTTTTTTAATTTCTTTGCAAAACATATTTTTAGCATATATTTGTGTAACAAGTATATTTAGATTAAGAATATACGTGTAGGATTTTTCTAAGGTCTTAAGAGGTTAAGACAGGATTCCTGCATGTTTACAGCCATCATTAATCTGCAAAGCTTTGGTTTCCTAAGTTAACCCCTTTCAGTCCCAGTGATGCCATTTGGCATCATCACTTTCAATATTTTTTTCAAAATGTTTATGTCCCGCTATGACATCCAAACACACATCATTCGATTCTTCTCACTTTGTTCTATCAGACAAATTTTTATTTTAATCTCAATAGAAGTCAGAACTACTATTTTTTTATTTAGAAAATAGTCAACAAGCGTTTCTCCTGATTTTTGATAAGTTCACTTCAGTTCCACATATTTAAAACCCAATTTAAACTATTTTGGTTAAAATAATTACTAAAATTTTTTAATAGTGTGGTCAGATACCTTAAAATATATAACTCGAAGTGTTTTTAGGTAATATATGTATTTTTTATTTTGTTGTTTTCCACAGTTTAACAATTTTGGCATTATTTAAAAAACCATATAAAAATTAAAATGATTTTTTTTCTTATGGAACTCTTATTTTTAACAAAAAATAAGCTATTTTGTAAATATCAGATGTTTCTGTAGTGTAGTAAATTTTTGGGACTGAAAGGGTTAACGATCGTTATCCGCCGTCATATTCAGTATTAATGTATATTGATAGCGTATTTTTAGCACTGTGCAATAATGAAGGACGCTACGATTAAGATGCTTAGGAAACCCATGCTTAACAGAGGAGGAATTGTACCCACAAAGTTTTTCAAAACGTCATTGTTTGATTACGAAAGACATCCTCCTCCCCCCTACCCTCCTTCGTCGTGACGCGTCAACTATTTGTCCCTTTAACTTTTTTACCGATTTTTTCTCAATCTTTAAAAAAAAAACATCAATGTTAACGAAGTAAATTCATGCGTATAACATTAATTTGGACCTTAACCTCATTTTTCTTCAAATAACAAATTAGTATTTTAATTGTTCTTTAAAGTAATGTCTCATCATTTCTTGCACCAACCGTTACGTGAATTTTAGGGAATTAAACTTTAAAACTAAAAAAATGGAAATTCATTTATCATTAAGGTTTTTCATTATATAAGCAGTTAGATGAGCATATATGATTTTTTATGTACCGGTTAAAGAAATTTTATAATTATTATATAATTTGTAGATGTATTTTACGTTTAGTATGACATACTTTCAGTTACTTCGTCATTTTTGATCGCATCTATATTGAGGGATTAAAGAGTTTTTGAGGGTACTGTATGAATTATTCTCCTCGGGTATGGTATACAAATTGCATCTCCTGGGTTAAACATGATTTTAAATTCTATGGAAATTGTTAACGTGAAAAATTAAGATTTAAACAATTATATTTTACAATATTATTTAACACTTAATATATTTCTTACACGCTAGCTAAAAATCTTGCATTGCTAAAATTCTAGAGAAAAAAAGTTTATCAAATTAAAGAAGAAAAATATCCTGAAATACAAATAAATAACTCTATACATTTTTAAAGAAAAATCGTTTTCGTTTAAAAGCACAAGTACCGGACATTTCTGGTTCGATTGGGTAAACACATTGAACAACAAATAGCTATTTTCGCACAGTAAATTTGGTTTTTAAATATGTTTTCTTGGCCATTTTATGTGATGGGTCCAGTTGCTAAACTGACAGTTCCCAAGTATAACTAAGATCTAAAGTTAAAAGACTCGTTCATTGGAAACTTCGTCCAATTGAATTTATGATAGTCATAAGTCACCAATGAATGAACCGAACCCTATATTTCAGCTAAACTTTGGAAAATTTTAGTTTTTCTACTTGATACTTCATACATACTCAAAGTATGTTTGAAGTATGTTAAGTATGTAAAGTGAGTAAAAAGCAACTTTAAAATCCCTAAGTAATAATGTGTCGCTAGATATAAATAACGGATATGTCTAGATGGGATTTCTTCCAAAAACGAATGCAATTAAAATGCTATAAATATATTGTTTTCAACCAAATTCTATGTGAACTATGCATTAATTTGAAAACAGAGAATACGTATTTCTATATAAAGCACGGTTTATATAACATAGATTCAGAAATAGACGATGCTTTAAATGATATCTCTTTTACTAATACGAAATTAAGCTAATTTACTTTTCTTCTAGACAACAGAAACTTCTATTTTTAACGTTCTTCTAGACAACAGAAACTTCTATTTTTAACGATTTTATCGCGTTGATTTGAGAAATTTTTTTTCTCACCTTGAAATAGTGCAGAATAAAATCGACGTAATAAGTGTCGCATTACGTTGTGGTTAGGTTAGTTTTGAATTATCGTCCCTCCAGTTCTACACTAGGGCTATTCTTGTAAACCTTGTGACGTATTTTATAGTTTTATTCATTTTTTTCTGTGTAATGCTCGTGTCTTCCCCCTTTTTGTGAGTATATACCTTGATAGTAAATATTTTTCGTCGATTAAAAATTTTATTAATATTTATTTTGGAGAAGATATCTTTTCGAGAATGTAAATTAAATACGATGGGTTAAAGTAATGATCATTCGATAGCCCTAGGCGTGAATTATTGACACACTAAATTATTTTAAAATACATTTGATTAACTAAGATAAATGGTAAGTTTTTTAATTAGTACTCGTATTACTATACCTAAATTTAAGGCTGAAAACAACTTGAGAGTAGGGTAGACAGACCAGTGAATGAACAGTTGGTAAATACATTTAAAAAGTAAGAATTAAAAATCATTCCACTTGATGGATTGGCAACACTGACTTTCTCTCATCTATTAGGAAGCCATCTGACATCTGATAGGAAGTCATGGTCATTAATTTAAATCAAACATGTTTATTGACTTGACATTTTTGTGTTCATTCACTGGTAAAAGTACTGTTCATTCACTTGGCTTTTGTACCACTTTTTATTTGGACCCCCAACATACCCAAAGCAATGCAATATAAAGTCAACTCTTTTTTGTAGAATTTACATATAATGACAGATGTGTTCACATTGTCTTAAACCCCTTCTTAAAATGTATGAATTTTCTTAAAACAAATTGTGCTTAAGTGTTCATTCACTGGTTAGTCTACCCTACTAATTATTTTGCTGTTTGAGTCTTAAAGACAGAATAATACTTGAATTTATTCAGGTGCCGGCTCGTCACTTGACTGTGGTTCTAAAATACGACGCCCGCCGCCAATAGCCTTAGTGTTGCTCTAGTGCGACGATAATTCAAACCTAACCTAACCTAATAATTGAATGGAAACTTAGATGATAGGCAAATATCAACATCGGTAAAAATATAAAAGGAGTAAAACTTAAAACCACTGAAAATTTTAAGAAAATTGCATCAAATTATTTAACAAAGGATATACACGTTTATTTTTCACTTAAAACTTTCATTAATTTAGACAATAAAGCTTTCAACTTAAAACTAGTACCAATCAGAATTTTTGAATAAAAATCCACGAGTTTAAACATTTCATTGGTTAGATATGAAGAAAGTTTGATCTGTTAAAAAAAAATACCCTTTACCTGCCCTCCCTAATTAATTCAATTTCATTTCAGAGTTCGATTAAAATGAGTAAATTGTGTAAAGAATATAATAGTTTTCTTCTAATCTATTCTAACTCCTGTTATATTCTTCTTCTATCTATATTCTAGCTATCTTCTAGCATAAATCATCATATGTTACTGATGTGTGTATAAAATTAAATCAATAGAGATTAGTTACATCTACATTGCTTTAATCGATTTTTGATTTCACAAATACAAAAATTGACGACCAACTACAGGAGAGAGGCCCAGCGAAGTTGACCCAAAAGCTTAATAATAATTTGTTTTTATAGAAAAAAAACTATTAAAAGAATTTTTACGTTAAATATGTTTTTTTTTCTGTAAAATTAACAGAGTATTTTTAAAGTGTTTATTTTTTGTTTTAATTGCGAAATGATTCGTAAAGCAGTGTAAGAAATCGTCAAAGATGAATGACCCAAAAGCTTTATAAGAATTTGTTTTTATAGAAAAAAAAAAGTTAAAATATTTTTTCGTTAAATATATATTTTTTTTCAATAAATTAACAGATTATTTTTAAAGTTTATATTTTTGTCTCAATTGCTAAATGATTTGTAAAGTAGTGTAAGAAATCGTCAAAGATTAATGATATTTTTATTAATAAAGATATTTTACAAAATTCGCAGAACAAAATCTTATAATGCTGCACTTAGCTTTACATAATTAATCAATAGTATTTTTTTTCTAAATATCAAAACATTTTGAAATAAATAACCACTGAAATTTTATTAAATTGTATTGCTTGCTTCTAACGCAATGGGAGGAATTTAAAAAATATTTATTCATTTTCGAAACTTTCACATTCAGACTTGAAAAATGTAAATTTACGTTGTTGTGTTATATATTAAAGTATAAGATTTTTTCAAATCAAACTGTTAGGATCTGAGTTACTGTGTGATATTTTGTAAGTAAGTATGGAGTAAGGCATTATCGTGAAATTAAATATATCGATAAATATTTCAGAATCTGGAGAAATAACAGTATAATGATGAAGTTTTTTTATATTAAACAAAAATTGCACCATATTTATTTTGTTTTAAATAAATCTTTATTTAAAAGCAAAATCATACGTCGAGTTGTGAAAAGGCGTTCGCCTAATGGCTGAGACTCTTTGAGTTAGAGACTGATGACCATTCAATAAACGTATTTGTGCTCATAGTAAAATATAAACTCACAATTAATTCACCGGAGTTCTCGAGTACTCTGTACTGGATTCCTTTACCTCAGGAGTCTGAAGTTCTTACGGCCATAGCGTACTTTATAGCTCAAGGCACAGGTGAAAGTTCAGGCATTGACCTCGTCTTGACTATGCTCAAAAATTACAAGGTATACGTGGTTTTTTATCCCACTTCTCAGATGGTAAAAATAACCAGCCGAAACCATTCAAACCAAATGAAATAGTAAACCCTTTTACTATAACAGCCGGTATATTCAAATCCTATTGATTTCAACACCAAGCCAATCTATTTTTGAAACCCATTTCAGCAGCATACAGAGAATCGTATTTTTGGAATTACGTCAAGTGGTCCGTCCATTTATCTGTCACCTTCATCAAGTGCGACAAGGTGTTCGGCTAATGGTTCGCATCGCCACTGTTTTTTAATCCTTCAGCCTGGATACCAGCCAAATCACGCCAAGGGCAAGAGCGCCCATTGTTTCGAGCGCCGATTCAATTTATTTTTACAGTATAAATCGCTTATAGCGTTATTAAAAGAACAGCGATGTTCATGACGTTATAAACGAGTAACTTTATAAATAATTTTGAATATTAAGTGTAGTCATTTATGTAAGATACATATTATATAGTCATATTATTAGTTAAAGTTATAAAATGACACTTATTGAATAAATTTGAACACTATTTGCTGTGAGTTGTATTTAATTTCTATTTCTCAGGTGAATTATTATTTTTTTGTTTTGTAATAAGAAAATATTGTGTTAGGTTAGTTAGAATTAACGTCGCTATAGAGCTACACGAGGGCTATTGGCAACTGGCTTCCTAATTAAGAACCAGTCAAAAAAAATATTGGGATTTATGATACTAAAATAAGAATTGAACGTTACGCTACCATTGGTTTCTATTGACGATCTATGAGCAATCACGTGCACTGCACCACAACGTTTACGTAGTTACCTGCTTGATGAACTACGCGTACGCTTCTGACGATATATTTAAGTAAATATAATATTTAAATATTTTAACCATTAGTGTTTTGGCTTCAAATTCTCCTGCATATTGTGATTAGGTGATAGTAGTTCGGTAAATCATTCGGTCCAATTATCCAGTCAGCCATCAGGGTTTGATTTAAGCGGTATCGCATCGCAATTTGCGATGCAAATTCACTGCAACTGAAATACGAATAGTCTACAGATTTCTCCCCCATTAAATTAAGCCCTGCCAGTCACCGACCATAAATTAAAAAAAAATATTTGGGATTAAGCGTTACTACTTATATGAACTAAACTCCTCGGCGCAACAGCCCATTACTGGGCCAAGGCCTGACGTGCCCAATTTAGCCCTCGGGACCAAGGGCTCTGGTTTGCTAGGCATATGCCCCAGTTAGGTGGTCAGCCTCACGCGGGACCCCAGTGTTTAGTACCCGAAGCATGCTTGGTACTCATTTTTCTACCCACCTAAGAGATGAAAGGCTGAGTCAGCCTTGCCCAATCCAGGACTCGATCCCCGGAACTGTGGCGGGGCGATGATGGCATAAATGTTAAATACGTTTTAAATGATAGAAATCTTTCTTACATAACATTAGTGTTGTGATTTCAATAAACAATTTTATTGTTTGGGTGTTTTTCAGGCCGAACATTCAAAATCAATTAAAGCATTGAACAAACAAGCATATCATAGCACTACTGGAACATATTAAAAAAAGTACATTTATTGAACTATATATAATTAGAAATGTAATGCAAAATGGCATAATAAAATTTCTAGAGAATGTTTCAAAAACTAAATATCCACATTTAAAAAAAATGCGAATGATAAGTCGTTTTCAATAACTTTGAAAAACTAAATTTTTAAAGGTAATTAAAATTTTTTCCGACATTGTCTCCTCGAATAACTAACCCTTTTAAAAGCTTACTAGTGATTAAATGCCTCAAACTTTTAAGCGTTTCTAGTAAAAATAAGTACAAAAAATATTGCGTTTCGTTGAGTTTTTATTTAAGCGCTGTTAGTAAGAACCATTAGAGAGAATTTTCAAATATTGTTTTACTTTTTTGCTGCTGTGTCAGTGTACCACTTTCCTGTATTGAAAGACTTTTTTTAAAAGAATCAAAATATGAGTTGGCTTGGAAAGAAATTACAATAACAATAGACAAATTTTGTTCCAAATGTGTTTAAAAATAAGAATTTTAATGGATATTTTATCAATGGGGAAAGAAGCACAGAAAAATATCTAATTGTAACTACTTCATTATATTTGATAATATCACCAGACAAATCGAAGAGAAATCCAGGAAATATTGAAATCGGAGGTAAAACCTTTGAATTAGATCCAAACTTCAAATATATGACAACTTTTACATGTAACAGTCTAAAAAGTGAAATGTATGAGAGGGTGCAAGATGGTTATCACACTTTCTATGCAAATAAAGAATTATTCTATAATAGATTAATAATGCACTTATTGGACCTATAGTCACGTACACTATGACAATGAGTCTGTTTCTTTTACAGAAAGAAAAACTATCAGCAGTTGTGCCATATTATAAATTAAATTTATAAAGCTAATCTATTTATTTTATGCTAAAAAAATTTAACGTAAAATATGTTTTTAATAGACAAATTACACAAAGTAAAAGAGAATTGTTACCTCCACCAGTCACCCCATTTCCAAGTGGTGCTACTAAACACACTATTAACATGCCTACCCTGGATTCGAACCACGGACATTTAGATTTCCAGACCAACGCTCTCTCAACCAATCTCGTTCGTATCTCAGAAATTCTACAACGGTTGAAATGGCCCTTTAAATGCATTCGAATACTCTTTAGGGTGATAGAAACAGTAACATTGGGGGGGGGGGGGTACATAAAACAGTTTATTTTTTCAGAAAAAACCCGTTAAAAGAAAATTGTAAATATACTTTTTTTCTGTAAAATTAACAGCTTATTTTACAGTGTACTATAGAATATTTAAACAAAAAGTATTTCAGAAAGTCTTATCGATCAGAACTAACAAAAAACTGATGCATCTAATAAGACATACTGAGATACATCAAGCCAATAACGGATTGTGGTAGCTTGGCCACGTACACCGCAGATATGATAATAATATCATTAAAGAGATCATAATGTATAAATTATACAGTAACTAGAGGAGACGAGAGAAATATAGATTTACAATGTGGAAATTAATTTGAAGAAAATGAAGGTCCGAATCGAGCTTTGAAGCAGGACGCGTGAAAGGAAGTTTAATGCTAGGCTGAAACTTCCAAAAAGCTGTAATGCTAGTTAAAGAGAACTACTTAATTAAAAATTTAATTGCAAAGAAACTATGGTACATATTTTTTTACTGTAACTCTGTGTACAACTGGGTATCACACAGGGCTTACAGAAGTAAGCAGAAAATATTAGTAACAAAATAAAAAAATACATTAACGGTTTAATAATGAATAAATTAAATTGTCCAATGTTTTTAAGCTAGGTTATACTTAACAATTTGGAATTATGGTTAGTTCTTTTACTTATTAATTAAGAACTAAAATCATTCAGTGAATCATGCAAAGTGTCTATTTTGTTATAAAAATGAATTAAGCTAACACTTCTTCATAATTTAATAAAAATATATTTCAGCCCTTTATAGAAATGTTTATTCATTTAAAAAGGTACGGCTCTTCCTCTAATTGACACTGCTACAATGCTACCTATTGTTAAAATTTCAAATGTTTTTTTTTGTGCGTGTTCAACAAATTTTCTTGTCCTTTCTGTTATTTAGCTGCCAGTCTAATGTCTTTCGCATTTTTACAGTTATTCAATTGTAGGGTTAGTTATTCAAGGGATACCATATATAAACTTGGAAGCTCGTTTTTCTTTTTGCTTGTAAACTTATCAAATCATTTTATTCAAACGAGCATAATAATAAAATTTTCTCATAAATAGTTATAATTTATTTTTGACAAATTTTTAATCTACATTTTTGTCAAATCAGGTAAATAAGAAATGTATATTTGTATGTGAAGAAAATATGTGTTAAAATGTTTCGTATACCACAATGTGTCAATAAAATAATGTCTAATTTGATTACATTACCATTAATAGACGTTAAAATCATAATTTTCAGCTTTTTTAATTCAATATCCAGTTTGTTTGTAAATAGTAGTATTTATTGTATAATAAAAAAATAGTTAAAATCTAACATAAAATATTATTTTATTGTAAGATTTTATTTAATAAAACATTAAAAAAAAACTTGTCTTAAATTAACGAAATTGTATACCCGATAATTGTTGTAGGTAGGTGTGTAGGGCCTTTGATTTTTGGTTGAATGAGGAGCATAAACACTGTCAGTTACTCCTCGTAATTTAGACCCCGATCAAGTGACAAGGTCGATTCCTGAGCGAGTTACACAGCGTGACCTTCGAGTGACTTTACTATTTTTTTTTATGAAAGCGAACACTTAAAAGTACCTGTACTCGTCTGTGAATCATACAAAAATATAAATAAACTATAATAGATTAACAGAGATACAACACTGTTGATAATAACATTATATTTATTCGCATTTTTAACGTTTGATACAAATACCTTATACACAATAAAATTCGACACAAGTCCTTTGCAAACATTCCACATCCAAAAATACATACGAACATTGACAAACTATTTACGCATGAAAGAAAATCTAGTCCTACATAAAATATATAAAAAGCTAGAGAACTTTATAAATAAAGTTTCGATCGCAAATAGTACATATGCAAAAAATAAACTAAATATTTTATCTGTTTGGAATCAATTCAATAAGTTAAGAAAAAATATGCAGACTTTCGAGATTTTTTTTTTACTTTTAAAAAATATACAAACGTTAAGATAAGGTATATTACTTCTACTGGCACTTTCTTTATAAGTTTTTTTTAATAAAATTTTAAAAAAAAAAATTTATATTTTAAAATTTAAGATAGATGACGTTTATCTAAGAGTTCATTATAAAATTCCCCTTAGCATTCTTTCAATAGTTCAATAATATTAATGGGATTGACTTTTATGTGTGTTAGAGTTTCAGCGAATCTTAGTTTTTGTCTCTTCATTAAAAATATATATGGCTAATTCCAGGTAACTGTAGTGTAAGTCACGATTTAAGAGGAGATAAAAGCTTTCTAAATTTCAGAAATAAATCAATTTAAATAGTGTTCATTGCCCTTTTTTGTAATAAGTGTCGATCAACTTCTCCACAATTTTTTTTTTCATTTAATGTTATAAGTTGTAGTGATAATCACTTTTTACAAACGTGACTTATACTACAGAAAAGATAATTTTGCAAGGTATTTTCCCTATAATTCCTGAAAAGTAATATAAGACTATTTACCAACTTTGAATTTAAAATATATATATATATAGTTTTCCGAAGTGGAAGGAAAGATGACATTCAAAAATACATACGAACTAGATAATTAGTAACTAGATTGGGATAAAACATCTGCCAACAAAGGTTTTTTTTTTTTTTTTGGAAAACGACATTTTAGATAAATCATATCCACGAATAATTGCTTTAAAAATACAATTTATTCAATAAAAATAATATGTGATACTAATGCAGACCTTTTCATCTTTTTTTATTTTTAACTTATTGTTAGTTTTTTGTACTAAGTCAAAATGCTAAGAAATACGCTAATAAACCTTTTATATTTTAAAATTACTAGTATTGATCAGCAAACAGTTTGCACATTAACATGTTTTTTCATTAAAAAAAAGCTTTACTTCAAAATATTCTACATTTTGATAAAAACGTAGTAAAAATGCCTAACAGCGTTATTTTAGACAGGAGGTAAATCGAAATCAATTTATACCATTGGATTAGTCACGATTAATTAAGCATTGTCATTAAATAGATTAAATGTTGCAAACTATCACGATAAGCTGGCAGTTAGTGTTAATATATTAATTATTGATATTATCTTTAATTAACTACCCTTACCAAGTCATAAATTAAAATATGTTTTAATATCTGAACAGTAATAAAATATGAAAATATGATAATTTCAAAATTTAGGGGGGAGATATTTAAATAAATGAAGAAGATATTTATGGCGAATGTAAGGTTCAGACTGTTCTCGTCGGTTAAATGAATGCCCCCATAAATGTATTTTGATCAAATACATCTTCCAACCTTAATGCAAAATAATAAAAAAAAATATTTCAAATGCCGTTAGTACATCTCTAATTATTCAGAGGTTCAAATAAATCCCCGTTCGTTCTGTATTTATCAATGTTATAAATGGATTTCATAATGTAATAATAATTTAATATAAATAATAATTACAGTATGGAGAACACACTAATATTTTAAACACCGTCCAGGAGGATTTTTTTCTGAATCTGCCCTAATATGAACATGAGAAGCAAATAACTGCTGACGAAAACTTTTAACAGCTAAAGGCTGTCTTGAAAGTTTAATGGCTGTGATTTAATAGTTAGGGATATGGCAGACTGTGGAGGTAAACTTTCTCTGGCAAAATAAGATCTTTAAAATCATATAGAAAACTAGCAGTATGGTCCCGCCTTACTGGGAACCCGTTAACTTCGCATTGCTTCCTTTTAGGGGCATGCTTACTTTTGAAAATGCACTCAAAATCAAAACAAAATTAAATTCGTGTTGGCGCATGCGCACTAAAAAGCAAACACTAATGGAGGATGAAGCAGCATTAGGGCGAGCGCATATCTCAATCAAACTAATAGAGGATGGCGTCAAGCACCCGTTTCGGCCCGGTCCATGTATTTTCAAGCCCTGTTATGTCGGCAGCTTTGATAATATACATACAATGAGCCATCAAAACAACTCTATTGTGACATATACTATGACGTCTTCCAAATTGATTTATATCACAAATTATAAATTTCTTCAAGTTTTATTTCCATTTTTAAATGAAGTTTCTTGTGTGTTTCCGGAAGTGGCAACAGTGTAAATATTAAAAAAAATTGGAATTATCTTAATAATTAAATGTTTAAATTTTTAGTTTCTTTAAATTCTAAATATGTTTCTAATTAAAAAATTTGAAAGAAATTTGGGAAATAGCCTTGCTTTATCTCTTGCTTCAATACAACGAATAACTCTTGTCCGTTAGATTTGTAGTTTGTTCTGTGAAAGTGGGTGATAGACGGACAGACGTTCAGCCAAACGTACGAATTGAACGATGATAATGTTATAAACTTTTTATTTTATTAACATAGTGTGGTGGGCCAAATGTGCAAAATATTATTATTTTTATCCCACGTGGATGACGTTTTTTTTAACCTAATTATATTAATTAAAAATCACAATCAAATATGAAAAAACTAAGCCTCAGGTGCACACGTAGGTATTAAAAGGAATCTATATTAAAAATTTCGAATTTTTTATAGCAGTCTAAGTAGGTCTTTTACGATCCACAGACTTACACACAGACAGACTCTTTCTTTTATTATTATAGATGTTTTGCTGACCCGTAAGACATATTGGGGTTATAGTCTTAAAACATTCTAAAGCTTGGAAAAGGAACTGCTAGTCTTCAGCAGCATGTAAAGAAGAATTTGGGCTTATTAAAAGCAAATTTAAGCTTCAAGTTCGCATCAATGGATTTATTAAAGGCTAGCAAACCCAAAATTTAAAAAGCACTTCTTTCAACGTTTATGGAACTTATGAAAATATTAAATTCAATGCGATTTTTTTTAAATATAGTGAATTAAAAATAAAAGTAGTTGTCGCTATCTTACCAAAGTCGGAATTAGTCGTCTTTCTCAGTGAAGCAGTTTTTGGTTTTGAGTCAATATATCACTACCAAACTTCACCCACCACTTCAACTACCACTTCAAACTACCAACTTCAGCAACCTAAACCACAGAATTTTGATAGATTACAAAATGTAAATGTCCTATGAACAATTAGGGCTGGGGAGCCCAGTAGGTTAGGCACTCGCCTAGCATGCGAAAGGTCCCAGGTTCGGGTCGGGGCATCGCCGAAATGACTGCCGACCCATAAACGGCCCGTGCAGCCAAAAATGTCCGACGAATAATACCCCGTGTAAGGGAGTGCACGTTAAATATCCTTCAAAGTCCTAACGCTGCGTACGATGTCGCCCTTAGCGGTTGCGTTGGGTGCCTATTCAGGTGTCGGCTCGTCACTTGACTGTGGTTCTAAAATACGACGCCCGTCGCCAATAGCCCTCGTGTAGCTCTAGTGCGACGATAATTCAAACCTAACCTATGAACAATTAAAACAAAATCAGTCCAGTAGCGCAATTTAATTCGAGAAGTCTAAAAACTGCAATAGAATGGATAGAAAACACTCTTGTTTTTCTCTCTATTGTTCGTAAAAAAGTCTGTACTCGAATCCTTTGTTGATCCAGTAATATTGTTGATTTTCTAGTATTTCCTATTAATGAGGAGAACATCTTACAAATTGCATCATCTTATCCTATATTCATCTATACTTAATTGTCTTTGTTGTATCAATAACTTTATTATTGAAGAGGTTCATTCAAATATTTTCTAAGCTTTTAATAGCAAATGATTCTCACTTGGGAAATTGTATAAAATTTGTCTCTGAACTGCAATGCATAATTCCCCAACGAAGGAAATACGAGCAAGTTTTTGACATCTCAGATTTGTGGAGGTAAAGTTGGTTTTAAAACATATTTTAAGTAAGAATACTTGAACCAGTAAGGGTCGCTCTGTTTTTTTTAATACTTTTGAAGAAGAAAAAGCTATATAGAGTATGAACATAATTTTAAAATAATAATAAAATAAAGTTTTTATCTTATTTACTCTTTGCCCCTAATCAATGCGAACAATGCAAACTGATAATGTCAATATGACGCATATGCAAACTGATGTTTTCAATCTGACACATATATAAAATTTATAATATCTATGTAACTCTCCTGAGGAACATTATTTTGTTTTTAGAAGAATATAAAACTTGTTTCAACCTTTCAAGAAGTATGCTAGTTCGTATTTTATATGAATTGGAATGACCAAATCAAAATGATAGCGTTAACTATAAAATAATAGCAAAATAAAATATATTTCTATTTCTGTAACAAACTCATGAAATAAGGCTTTGTTTTCAAGGGAATAGAATACTTTTATGCGCTATTTCAAGATAATGTCGTTTGAAACAATACAAATCTTCTCCATGTGACACCTATTCGGGAGAGGTTCCCGCCATATTTCTCCTCCCATCGCCTGTAAAACTTGATAGATTATTTCCTGTGTTTTACAGTCAGGGCATAAAGTTCGTTTTTGGGATGAAAATAGATGATTTTGAAAATAAATTGATTCTATAAACATGTTTATATTTTTGTGATGGTATAAAGTCAAAGGTATGTTTTGAATTAAGAAGATGGACATTTATTATAAATAAAAAATGGGGGAATGAAAACTTTTTTTGATTGATTCAAAGAGTTTAATAAAATATTTCTTTGAACAATCGGCATCGTAAGAAAAAATACACAATTGAAGAGCTTAGTGGAAGAACGTGCTAAGTGATTATAAAGTGAAAGTGAGCTCTAAAAAGCCCTTTGAGAATCTTTATTTTTAAGAAGAACTTTATTTTTAATGTTGTTTTGATTACTTAAGCAGCATTTAAATATAATTATATAGTATTGTTAAACATATCATAGTCGAATCATATTAGTGGCAATGTTCTTTGATAATAAATGTCTTAATTAGTTAATCGATTTTAAAAAAGTAAATATTTCCTAATGTATAATTAAATTTACATTAAATATCTTTTGTTACGAACTCCGGTATTTTTGCATAAAACACAAGAAAAAATACAACCCCAAACAGAGGTTAAAATTTACAAACTATAAATATGTCAGCGATTTATTATTTATTGATAAATATAAGGCTTTAATATTTTTTAAAAATTATACCAAGATCGTACATTCTGTTCAAAAAATGAATATCCTTTTTAAAAAAAAGCAATTGCAAAAAGGTTATTGATAAAAAATATTATTTTTAAAAAAAGCTTACTTTTAATTATGTACTTATACTGTTACAACATAAGAGACTCCAAATTTTTCCCCAATAAACGATCATTATAGTTCGTTATCTTCAGTGTTTTTTTTTCTCATCAATAACGATGGTCTGAAAAGTCTTTTAATTTTTTTGTTTATGAAATTAATTTTAAATATTTACGAACACGGTAATACGAATTATTTTATTAGTAACTCACATAAAAAATATATATTAACTTGAATGATATATGAACGGGTATATGTGGGACTTGCGCGCACAAAATCTGCTGGTAGTCTATTTGGGTTACATTACGTGAATTGTTCATGTGTTAATCTGTTTTACATAACCAAGTACTTATTTTTATTTATATTTTATCAACGTTATGTGATTAACTACAACCGAGGCAATCCGAAACCTATATTATTAATAATTAACTCACATAAAAATACAGTCTGTTATTATTATTTTTCTATATAAGTAAGTATCACATTGTAAAATATTTCATTGCGAAATAATTAAAACACCAAAAATAGTATAAGAATAGTTACTTACTGTTAACTACTAAAACAGTCTTATTATTTTTAGATAAGTGTATGCCCTTATTAAAAGTATAGGTCGTGCAATTATAACAACGACGAAATTCAATACTGCTTAGTTACTGGTAACTAATTAATTATTTTATCTATCGAAAAAGGAAATATGTGCTTGTTATGCGTCAGTACGGATAATTCACATTGAAATACCTTCAAGGTTAGTACTAATTAGGTTGACATTTATCAAGCCCTCTCCAGTTGTAATGAGATGATCGTTGTAACGTACTTATTTTGAAACACATTGAAATATGAAATAACAATTATTCAATGTTCAATAAATTTGATAAAATGAAAAGTAGTATTAAAAAAAAGTGGTTGATAAAATAATGTTAAAATTAAAAATTTTACTCAGTTAAATGTTTAATTAAGTATTTGGGTCTAATTATCAATATCAGTTCAGTTAGAATGTTTTTATTTTAATATTTTTATTTTATGCTTTCAAAACCACTTATACTTGCTCTAAGAATAGAAGCGAATCGTATCATAAAATCGTTCTTTGTATTTTTTTTAATAAAGATTTACAGTTTTGGAACAAACAATCTATGACTTGATTTTGACGTCAATTATACATTAAAAAACGCTGAAAACTAAATTAAAAATGTTTGTGTGACCACATGATATTTATCAAAACATTAATCAACTTTCTCTGCAGCTTTGATAATATACATACAATGAGCCATCAAAACAACTCTATTGTGACATATACTATGACGTCTTCCAAATTGATTTATATCACAAAATATAAATTTCTTCAAGTTTTATTCCCATTTTAAATGAAGTTTCTTATGTGTTTCCGGAAGTGGAAACAGTGGAAATATTTAAAAAAAATTGGAATTTTCTTGATAATTAAATGTTTAAATTTTTAGTTTCTTTAAATTCTAAATATGTTTCTAATTAAAAATTTTGAAAGAAATTTTGAAAGTAGCCTTGCCTGATCTCTTGCTTCAATACAACGAATCCTTCTTGTCTGGGAGACTTGTAGTTTGTACTGTGAAAGTGGGTGATAGACGGACATTCGTCCAGCCAAACATACGGATTGAACGATGATAATGTTACCCCTTTTTACTTGATTAACATAGTGTGGTGGCCAAATTTCCAAAATATTATTATTTTTATACTGGTTGGTTGTTCGGAAGTCATAGTGCTGTATGGATGTAATTATGGCTTTTGCGACAATCTTCATTTGCCCGGCAGGCTAGCTTTATTATCGCCAGATAGCGAGTCGAATTTGTTTTTACCACATAGACGAGATTGTTATTATTTTACAATTATAGATCCACTGAGGCTTAGCAGGGAAATTCCGAAAACCGTTTAAGTAGAAGATGATGAATTTTGATTTTTGAACGTGTGCCTGGTAGAGTTTATTTTAATTAATATTGACCAAGTAGAAAATTGATTTTGGAATTTCAAGTTAATGTTAATGAAATGAAATGCTGACAAAAAGGAAACAATTGCAGAGGCCTTATCGTTTAGCAGACAAAATGATACGAATACTTGAATGCTGTTTTATTGTGGTTTTTAGACAGTTTTTTTAGACACAGAACGAGCATCATTTACTAGTTTATAATATACCTGTTAATTACTGTTTCAGTTCATATCTATAATTTTTTGAATGAACATAAGTGCATAATTTTTAACATTTGCATAATTTTTTGCATGCATTTGAACATGATAATTTATCGTCATATATTTATAATGGTACAAAAGTGCACTCTTAAAACGAACGAGCGATTTTAACTCAGTCTGAGTAATTTTCACTCCTCCAGTCTGGAAAATGCACTTCTCCGCTTGGAGTGGATCCTTTGTGTGTTAAAATTAAGACAGGATCACTCCAAACGAGTGATTTTAACTCAGTCTGATTTAATATTCAGTCCTTTCCAGTGTCGAAAATGCACTTCTCCTACTGGAGTGGATTTCACTCGTTTGTTTTAAGAGTGTGCTCAAGAAAGTGTAACCTTGTTCTGGTCACTGTCAGATTTAAGCAGTCAATATCATAATTTAACTGTTTTTATGGAGTAATATACACTAATTCATGAATAAAAATCATGATATTTCACATTGAATTTTAATTAGTTATCCTTAAAAAACTGGAAATTCTTTCAACTCGTGGAATAAAATTGGGGATTTTAAAGGAAATAAAATAATCCAAGTTCTTAGTCATAATTAGAAAATGCGAGCTGTGAGAAGGGCTTCTTAATTCATCATTTTTATTAGGTTAGGTTTGAATTATCGTCGCACTAGAGCTACACTAGGGCTATTGGCGACGGGTGTCGTATTTTAGAACCACAGTCAGGTGACGAGCCAACACCTGAATAGGCACCCAAAGCAACCGTTAAGGGCGACATTGTACGCAGCGTTAGGACTTTGAAGGATATTTAACGTGCACTCCCTTACACGGGGTATTATTCGTCGGACATTTTTGGCTGCATGGGCCGTTTATAGGTCTACAGCTATTTTGGCGATGCCCGGACCCGAACCTGGGACCTTCCGCATGCTAAGCGAGTGCTTAACCGACTGGGCTCCCCAGCCCCTAGACGAGATTGTAATATTATTTTACAATTATAGATCCACTGGGGCTTAGAAGGGAAATTCCGAAAACCGTTTAAGTAGAAGATGATGAATTTTGATTTTTGAGCGTGTGCCTGATAGTTTATTTTAATTAATATTGACCAAGTAGAAAATGGATTTTGGAATTTAAAGTTAATGTTAATGAAAGGAAATGCTGACAAAAAGGAAACAATTGCAGAGGCGTTATCGTTTAGCAGACAAAATGATACGAATACTTGAATGCTGTTTTATTGTGGTTTTTAGACACAGAACGAGCATCACTTACTAGTTTATAATAAACTTGCTAATTACTATTTCAGTTCATATCTATAATTTTTTGTTGTATCTATACTTGAACATGATAATTTATCGTCATATATTTATAATGGTACGAAAGTGATGACTCAAGAAAGTGTAACCTTGTTCTGGTCATTGCCAGATATACGCAGTCAATATCATATAATTTAATTGTTTTTATAGAGAAATATACACTAATTCATGAATAGAAATCACGCTATTTCACATTAAATTTTAATCAGTTATCCTTAAAAGACTGGAAATTCTTCCAACTCATAGAATAAAATTGGGAATTTTAAAAGAAGTCAAATTATCCAAGCTCTTTCTCATCCTTAGCATATGCGAGCTGTGAGAAGGGCTTCTTAGTTTTCATCATTTTTATTAATTTGTTGATTGTATGCATTGGAGGGATAAGATACTGGTAATTTTTTCTAAATAAACTTGTTTCTACGTTTTTAACAAAATTTTGAAAAACAAATATTGAATAGAAAAGTAGTCGAAATTTTACACTTAGTGGCGTTATTTTGTATTGGCATTTTAAGCCCGAACTGTCAAAGTGCACGACACTGTCCAAATGTTTATTTCACACCCCACTAGGACTGACCCTGCCCTGGTCTCGCGTAACCCAACATTTGTTTTTATATCAATTGCTAGAAATTTGACTACCTCAGTACCGTATGCATCAATGATTGTGGGCATCTATCTTCTATCTGCTGTGCTTTCAAGAGGAACACTTTAATTAAACACATGTACACACCATCAGTCATTTTTAAATAGAATGACATTAAAAGACCCACGGCAACAAAACCAGTTGTGACGTCTAAGGATTACTCATCAAATTGTTTGACGTCAGCAAACTAGAAAATAGTTCTGCTTTCCAACCACAAACTGATAAAAGCAGAATATGCTTATCACTGTATCGGCTTTGATGTGTCTTGATGACTTGATTATGAATGTAGAAGCGGAATTGTAAAGGCCTTTGTTTAACATTTGCATACCTTTATTCAGAACGACGAGTACGTTGCCCTTTTTTTAGATTTACTAAAAACGACCAGTCTCACCTTCGTGGTTAACACTGTGGATATAGAAGCCAGAAGAGGTAATATTCTTATATTAAGGTACACAAGAGGTAATATTATTAATTACGGGTTAAATGTTTATTATTTAAACAATCACGGTAAAAAAAAACTACGTGATGTTACCAGCATTTTTGGATAAATATTTTTGGATAAAAATGTTTTGAGGTAGCTTCCTAATATGTAAGGAGCGCTCCACAAAACTCTGAGTAACGCACTTTAATCTTTCACAGACTCCAAGCGCATTCACAATCATAAATGTTGTTGAAAAAAAAAAGGATTATGAAAATATTGCTTATTCTGTATTAAGTTGGCACATTAAGCAGTCGGTAAAGCAACGATCTTGTAATTACCAAATTGCAATGTCTAGCCTTGCAGTGTCTAAATTTGACATGGGTAAATAAAAAGAAAATAACCACAAAATACGGCTAGAAAATTTCACTCGTATGTATAATGTTGTTGTACTACCGTAAAAGTGGTTGACTTTCACTGAAAATTTGGAGGCATCATTGTTGCTATTTGTTCTTTTAATTCCGTTTTTGTGGTGTAGCCTTTTTGCGTTTTTGGCGTAACTGTACTACTTTTTTACTGTAAAAAAATTGCTTTATTTTGTGGTGTAAGGTTATACAGATTTGGTGTAAGTTTTCACCACTTTATGATGTAACGTTTCTCCGTAACACTGGAGGCTGCATTTGCTGCAACCGCTTTTATGGAGTAACTACGCAAAACGTTGCACAATGATTTATTTTTTGCACGCTACCTTCTGTTTTTTCTTAAAAAATTAAACAACTTGTTCCGCACTCTTTGTCGATGTTTTTTTTAAATCACCGATCCAAATCGTTTTGCAAAAAAATAAAAAAATAAAAGTTAATTAAATGTTAAAAGCAAGGTTATTGTGTTACAAATTTATAAACACTTAACAAACTTGGCTTGTCAAATGTATAAAATAAAAGTATAATTATGAATTTTCATTGAATATTATCAATCCTAAATCTATGGTTCTAAACAATCTTTTCTTTATCTTGATTTCGTAAAAAAATATACTTCTACAAAAATAGGTGTTATCGCAAAAAATTAAGTTTTCTAAAAATCGTGGCATAAACTTATTATAAATTTTCTTTAACCAAAATTACTGTATAAGAGTACAATAACACATAAAAAATGATTCGCATGCATTATAAAATATACATGGCAAAAACTAATAAAAATTTAGGGACTTTAATATAATATTTTTTATTTGTTGGATACATTTTATATTTGGTTTATATTGGAGAAAATTGCAAAGTTGTGTGGTTATTTATTATTATTATAAAATATATAAACACGAATTTAACGCATAAGAAATTTCGGTAAGTGAATGACTAGTGTGCTAAAACGATAAAAAAAATATTGTTCCAAGCGATTGTCTACGATCTTACCATACGCAGTAGCAAAAAGTCTGTTGTTTTTACAGGAAAAAACCGTCAGCTGGTGATCCAGAAAAATACCGTAGCATTAGATAACCTGTTTATTTACGAATAAGTTGTAATTTTAGCGCAAAATCTGTTTTTTAAAAGACAAATTATAAATAAAAACGAAACTGTGCCTTCCTCCAGTGACACTAACCAGGATTAACACACCCTGGATGCGAACCACGGACCTTTAGATACCCGGTCCAACTCTCTCCCAATTAAGCTAAGAAATTTCACAAACAGTTTAAATGTCTCTTTGATTTCATTCACACGATTGCAAACAGAAAAATCTTATTTTACTTAAAACAGTTTATTTTTACAGAAAAAACTGCTAAAAACTGCAAAAAAAAACTGTTAACTGTTACAAAATAAATGCCAAAAGAAAAAACAGAACTTTTCGGTAACTATATGGTATTTTCCTGTCAAATTAACATTTTTTTACAATGCATGTTCTATGAATATATCTCATTTTTCTATATTTAATCACTTTCTATTAGATTCCAATTTGTCCTTTTCAATAAATTTTCATCAATGGAAAATAGTGCGGCAGTACCAAATTTCTCAGAAAGGAAATAATTAAATTATTTCTCCGAAAACAATTTACCAAAGGCTCTTTAATATTTTGATGAATTTCAGCTAATTAGTTCGTTAACTGCATTGAACTGAATATTTTTATAATATTCCGTACATTTGCATTTAAACACCTCCAAATTTTGGATCTAATTAGCTTGAGAAATATTTTCGTTTTGTGTACCAAGCAATCTTGTTTATTAAGCGATGATCATCATAATCACTAATTAATATTTTGAAGAATGAAATTAAATTTGTATATATTTTATGGATTCAGAAGTGTCAATCACAAATGTTTCTAACAACATGTGGTTCATGAAGTTCTACTTTCATTTAATTTACCAAACACATCTAATCAAAATTTTGCTTAAAAAATCCTAGTCCTACTTATTATTTTTTCAAGAATTGGAGTCATGCGTTACTTGTAATGCCGTAACAGTTTTTTTTTTTTTTTGTAACAGTTGCTTTTTTGCAACAGTCACTTTTTTTGTTACAGACACTTCTTTTTTCGGTTACTTTTTGTAACAGTCGCTTTTTTACGGTTACTTTTTTGCAACAGTTACTTTTTTATCAAAAGTTTTTTGTAACAGTTACTTTTTTATCAACAGTTTTTTGTAACAGTTGCTTTTTTTAGGCAACGCTGAGAACTGGAATCAGATTGTTTCAGAAAGTAACTGTACTTAGTTACTTTTAGTGGTAACGAAGTAACGAAAAATTTCGTTACTTTTCCGTTACTTCTCACTCCGCTTTTCACGGATATTTTCGGCAGTTCGACTTAAATTTTATTTTTTAAAATTTCACTTTTAACAACGCTGAATTTTCGTTCTTAACTTTTTTTAAGATGGTAACTATTTCTTTATTTTAGGTTTTCTTGGAAAATCTGTAAAATGGTTAACTTTCAAATTTAAATAGTTACTTTTTATATTAAGTAACTGTAAATATAACAGAGTTACTTTTTGAAAGTAACTTTCCAATCCCTTTTTTTTATTGGGAAAACTCTTCATTTCTGTAACTATATCTATATGAGTTTTCGGCATTGCGTTTTTTCTACTGTAGTTTCTTATAAAGTAATCCACTTTATACGTTATTTCACTTCCATTATATCCCATTTAGGATAGGTTAAAACCTCATTTCCTTTATGGTATGACATTTTGTAGTCGGCAGAAGATTGAAGAACATTAAATTAAGTTGAATGGATACGACACAAATAATCGCTTAAAATATGAGTGTATTAGAGCAATAATGACTCAAGTTCAAGTTTATTTCCACCCATTCTAAATTATGAAGGCCGTCGCCAATAGCCCTCGTGTAGCTCTAGTGCAACAATTATTCAAACTAGCCTAACCATGGACAATTCGAAAGGGGCGGAGCGTGGTTTGTTTATGAGAAAGAAGACAATGCGTTGACGTGGTTGTGACGTCACTGTAGGCGTGGCCGTTCCAGTTGTCCATTGCACTATGATCGTTAAAGTATGTTTTTGCTGTCTCAAAGAGAAAACAAGCTCAGTTAAAATACAATGGGCTTCAGACCTGTTGATTCCAGGAGGCATAGGGTCAATAAATTCCTAGGCTCTGCAATTATTTTTAAGATGAAAATCCTACAAAAACACTCAGTGTACAGAATACTGGTGCACTTTAAATCCATCATCATCATGTCACTGCAAACTTGCTTTACGTTTCCGCTCAGGTTTGATGCCTCGTCACTTGACCGCGGAACAAAATCACTGGGCCCATGGCTAAATATCCACGTGAAGCAGTGCCAATCATAAATCTTACCAAACCAACATAAAGTGCAAAAAAAATTCATTAATTTGTTCGTCGAAAAATCATTTTCTAAGTACCTGATATAGAACATCATACAAAACTGGCTTAATTAGTGTTGTTTTTTGTTACAATTACCATTGAACTGGAATTTTTCCATGAGGCACTCGGTCGATTATGGTTCTTAGCACTGCAATTAAAAAAAGGGTACAAGTTGAAAATCCCACAAAAAACACTCAGTGTACAGAATACTGGCACACATTAAATCCATCATCGTCAGATGTCAAGCTTGCTTTGAGTTAACTTAGACTCCGTCTCAGGTTTGATGCCTCGTCATTTGACCGCGGATCAAAATCACCGGGCCCATCGCTGACAGTCCACGTGAGGCAGTGCCAAAAATCACAGGTTTGTTTTCATGTGTTCGTCGAAAAATCATTTTCTAAGTAGTTGCAAAAAACTGGCTTCATTAATTCGGCTTTTGATTTCAATTAGTCCTTCCGCGTCTCTTGCGACATCGGCCACCTCCGCAAAACCCGGGGACTTTTCCCGGGGAAGTTTTGTTTCGAATTTCGAACCGCCCAAGCGCCGGCCCCCTAGCTGAGTTCTATCTTGACGTCACTCCGGCGAGCGGCCTATGAGTCACTTAGGCCGGCGAGTGACACGCGCCGAGTTAGTTTCGCCGGCTAAAGTTTCTCGGCGCAGCGCTGCTGACGTCACTCTGAGGTCAGTGTAACGTTGGCTTCCGGCAGATACGACACTCAGTCTTGCCTGCTCCGCCACTGAATCTGAAAGCAGTTTTGTTTTGCTCCCTCGAAACATGTAAAAGAGGTACCAAACTTTTTTTTTCTCTTTTCTTCTTTAATTTTTTTTTTATATTTAAAATAATGTTTTTAGTGTTAAAAAATATTTAATTAAGTATTTCGGTTAAACTTTCTTGAATGTATGTGTTAATTGAAAAAGTTTTTAAAGTTTTGGATTGTTTGTTTCGTTTAACTTTAAATGTTGTGTGTGATGTTTACGATACGATCTTTTTGTTAAAAATCTTTATTAAAAGTTTCTTTTATTTTTCAAATGTTTTTTTTTATAAATTCTTATCATGTAATAGTACCAATATTATAAGAAAATATTTTTGTTTTACTATATCTTTTTAGTTTTAAAGTTTTATAAGCTGTTCCTTTTGGTCCATGATGACACTTAAATTCATCCTTGTCACTTTAACTCTCTTATCAAAATTTGTTGCTTTTTTAATGTTCGTTAGATGTCAGTTTCCATGTTTTATTAATCTTTTAATATCAGGATAACATTTATGATTCTTTTATCATATTTTATTTTTATTTTCTTAAAAGCCTTTAGTTTTTTTTAACCCTACACAATTCTTATATGTTATTCTTATTTACAAGAACAATTAGAAACAATTTGTTGATACGATTATGAACTTTTTATATGATCATAATATTATTGCGATTTTATGTTAGCTAACTAGTTTTAGTTTTAATACCATATATACTTATAATGACACTTTACTCGTCGTGTTTTATAATAAAGAGAAAATTATTATAAAATTTAAAAAAAAACTCAATATATTAATATTTATTGATCAAGTGTAATAGAAATTGAAAATAACAATTTTCTTGATATTTTTTTTCCAATCTAAATTTATGTTATCCGGTAATATATGAAAAATTCTTTTTGCCTCTCGATATTTTGTAATTACTGTTTCTCTTCTTTGGAATTAACCATTGAAAAGTTATTTTTCTCTTCTTAGTTTGTGTTGCTGATTTTTTCAATTTTTTTATTACTTACAAGCAAATAAGTACCCGTTCATCGCATGGGCAAAATAATATTAAATCGATACACATACAATTACCGTTTAATCTGCTATAGAGTAATATTATGTTATTGTTCCCGGTCACTGTAATGTATTTCATCCCGTTAACTTATATTAACTGACAATTCCAACACTCTCATAACACAAAAATCGTCTTGAATACAAACATGTTATCGCAATACCAGTTTCGTCATAAATACCAGTTTAACAATAACTGTATAGTATTAATTTTATTTCAAGCCAAAATCTCAATTATGTAGTAAAAAACTATTTCTCTATTTTGTCCGTTATATGGCAATAATTTGGTCGTATTTATGACAAATATGGCAATGAAATAAATATCATTGCCAAAGATCCGTAATAACAACTTTATAGAGTGAGGACTTCCGAACACCAAACTTGTATTGAAATCAAGTTTTCCCCCATTTGGCGACTTTGAGTGAGCTAGACTAAATTTTTGTAAGAAAATTGATACCGGCTCTAATATCCTTGTGACGAGTATGACGACAGGAGATATCACATACAAGTCACTGACCGTTGCTGTGATGTTGCATTTTAAATCACTTTTTTTTTGTCAAATAGAAATTAAATGTCCGCTTTTATTACGTATCTTTCACGTAATATGGACATTGATGTGAATCGCAGCGATGTCCTTGTGTTGTTTGTGACAAGTAAGTTGTTTAAGAGACGAACTTAATATCACGTCAATGTCGCATTGTGACTTATATGTGACGTTTGCGATGAATATTCCTTTAGGGACGAGCCTGATATCGCAGCAGTCGCATTGCGAATTGTGTGAGACCTAAGTGAGTTTCGAGACGAATGTATGCTTTAGGGTGGAATCTGATATCGCAGCTAAGTAGTATTACTTCTTATATTTGACATAGGTGACTTTCATGACGAAAATGCGATATCGGGACGAACCTCATGTCGCAGCAGTGTCGCATTAAGCGCTGTATATGACATAAGTGACATCTGCAAATGAGTATGTGCTTCAGTAATGAACATGACATCAGTTTTGTTGCATGGTGACTTGTACGTGACATAGATGACTTTCGCGACAAGTATGCTATTTAGTCACGATTATATATGATATCACATCAATGTCGTATTATGTCTTGTATGTGTGACCTGGGTGATTTTCGCGACGAATATTCGATTTAGAGACGAATCTGATATCCTGCAATATCACATTGTGATAGCAATGGAATATCCCATACAATTCACATTGCTACGGAGATTAAAGTGACATCATTGTATTATTACTACAAGCACATTGCGACATCTGTGAGATATTCCCATTGTGACTGGGACTTAGACGACATCACTGCGATATCACATACAAGTCACAATTTGATTTTGCCGTAAGGTCCAATAGCAACATCTCTTTGATATCGCATTCCAGTCACATACTTGCCACATTGTGACGGCGACTTACGCGGTATCACTGTGAAGTCACATACTTGCCACATTGTGACCGTGACCTAGAGTGACAAAATATTAAGTTGTAGCCACGTTAACTGCGACAAACCTGGCTGTTGGGACTTGGATTTACTTGATATTTTTTCAGTCTGTGCGAAGAACGGGTATTAATTTGCTAGTAATTAATAAAACTAATACGTATTTATGAATATTTCAATTATTTCATCAAATTATTAATTTTCTTCATAATTTTCTCTATTAATGATACTCTCTATCGTATACGATATAATTTATTTTATTATTTAAGCATTTAATAAAAAATTGTATTAACTGGTTTTTCTTCCTAAATTTCACAAAACCTAACAAACATTTTAAGTATTTTTCACTATGCAAATATTAATAAGTGTTCAGAGTTATGGTAAGTTTTCTTTGGAGTATACTGAGTTTTTAAAAAAAGTTATATGAAACCATTATAAGTAAGTTTTTATACTCTCAGTATAAATAAGACTCAATTGCGGATTACACAATTTCTTTTTCATAATATTAAAAGGTAAGACTCTCAAGAGAAGAGCAATATTATGAAATCAGTCATGAGTATTAAAACTGTAGTATTGTACGGTATCCAGTCAAAACTATTTATTCACTTTAACTCGTCAGATAAAATGTAAATTTTATTCTTTGTACTTTGACTGCAATTTATTGAAAACTTTCTTGAGACAGCGTTGAGAAGCTGAAAGGCCCATTGGTGCCTGAATGCTCAGGAAGCAGAATGGCCTGGCAGTCAGAAGGTCCCGGGTTCGAATCCCAGAGTATGGGCATGGATGTTTGTGATGTGTGTTTGTATGTATGAATTTGTTTTGTCTTGTTTGTTTTGTAATACACTGCGACATACATTCTCGTTAAATCTGCGGAGCCGGGAAAGTCCTGTTCCCGCATGGCGCAAGATGTCGCTCAAAAGTTGCTTTAGTTGCCCGATCAGTTGGCAACTTAAACATTTAATCAGGATTTAAAATTACGAGGCGCAATTGGCTATGTTTAAGCTCCACACTGAGATTAGAAATAGACACCCGGAAAACGTACACCCCACGTACCTATAAGCCGAAAGCAGCTTTCTAGGTGTCAACTTCGTCACTTGACCTGGGTTCTAAATTGCGAGGTGTAATCGGCTGTGTTAAAACTCCTATAGGAGGCTAGAAACGGGCAGCCGGAAACGATTACATTAAATTTTAGTGCGATGATAATTCAAACTAGCCTAACCTAAGCTAACTAACCGAGAGTTACTTTAACATCATTATATTATTTTTTATTAATGTATGACACAATAAAATTAACTTTAAAAACGCGAGCGCGGGACAATAATAGGCGCCAATAGCCTTCGTGTAGCTCTAGTGCGATGAATTCCACTTGGCGGGCCATTATTCTACGAAGGGCCATTTTATTTGAGTCACCCTGTACCAACTACTATTTAATTTTTTGCTGAAATTATACTTATTACTTAATTATCTACTGAAATCGAAGATATAAAATTTTATTTCGCATCATTTCCATTGAAATTTTTTCTGGTTAAGCTACAATTAGTTTAGCAATTATGTTCGTCTTATTTTCCATTCATTATGCGATGATTGATACTTATTAATTATAACATATTTGAATGTACATATTACGTAAATATTTACTCAGTTTTCATCTGCCTTGGAAAATAAGAAAAACAATTTTTGTTTCAAGACAAAGATTGTATTTTATATAATACTATTTCAAAGACATTTGTTAATTTTTTGGTGGTTTTTCCTAGGTTATAATATTATTAGAGATGTTCGTTTTACCCGATACCTTTCTACAGTAATTACTTCATTAATAGTTAAAATAAATAAAACTAACTTTACACCTATCAAACTCGTTTCTTTTTTAAAAGAAAATGTATTAAGTAAATAATTGTTCCTTATTTGCAATAGTAAGATAGATTCTTGAATTTTTATCTGTTTTTGTGGCATAATTTATTTTAGTTAACTAAATAGAAAATTCTTAACAAACAATACAACTAAACAAGTTTATATTGAAACAGTTTTCATCTTATTGCGTTACAAGAATACTTGTTTTCGAATTCTTATCATCATCCTAAAAATTCCTCTTTTAAACTTGACGATAATATTTCAGTTTTTAAAGAGAATTTTTTATTGGTTGTTATCAAATTTCCCAAACTATCTTTAATGAAACTAGTTTCGGTCTTTATTAAGAAACTCTTATGAAAATATTTATGTTATCATGACACATGTGATGTAAAAAAAATGTTATCGTCTTAAAATATTCGTATTGTAACAAACTGATAAGAATCTTATATATTTTGACTGCAAGAGTCTTTATCTTACTTTAAGATAAGGCTTGTATGCATTGTTTTAATTTTCTAATAACAAATACGAATAGAGTAATTATTTATCTTTATTTAAAATTAGTCAAAGTACGTATTTTCCGACCTTTAAGAGAGATCGCCAGTCCCCATTTATTGAACTGAGATAACAAATAATAATAAACCTTATTTTAGTGCTTCTCAACGTTTGACAGCTGGCGTTGGTCCTTTCCTTATCGAAATAAAGATGCGTCTCGCTCATTGCCCACATGTGCATTCATATTTTTAATGGCTATTTTCTTAGACTCTAGCGCCACCCACAGAAAACTGATTGACTGAAAACGTCATACATAGCCTCTTGCGACCTGGCGTCCCCATTTGGGGATACTTTTTTTTAAACCGCCCCACAAACAATTAACATGTTAATTAGTTCCGAAATTGACAAGGCCCGATAGAAGAAGATCCAAATATCAGTTTCAGAATTTGATTACAGGTATCAGCCCTTTATTTCTATAAAAAATGTAGTTGAACGTAGGTCAATACGATATTGGAGTTTTTTTTTCAAACCTTTCAAAAAGTTCTTCTAGTAGTTAATTTTAAAGGCATTTTGCATTAAATAGAATATTAAAATAGTATGTTAACTACAAATTAGTGATAAGGCCTTTTTGTCGCATTTTAGAACACAAAAAATGTGTGTTTTTACCCAATAAGGAAAAATCTGCTGGGACAGCAACAGGAAACTGCTGGCTTCCAGCAGCCGAACTGCTGATTCAGTGCCGGGAGAAAGTGTACTTAAAAGTCAATAAAGTGTCCGCGGGAAAAATGCTGGTCCAGCAGTGCTGGCCAGCAGCGATCCATCACTTGTTCGCAGACAGCTGCGTTTTCTCCAGCACTTTTCTAGTAAGCCGCCCAACAGTTACTGCTGTTTTCCAGCGGCAATTTAGCAGCAGGCCAACAGCAAGTGCCGATTTGCCAGCACTTTTCTAGTAAGCCGCCCAGCAGTATGCTGCTGTATTGACGACAGCAATATGGTGGTAATTCAGCAGTTATTTCTTCCAACACCCTTACCGGAAAACTGCAATATAACAGCAGCAATAATGCAGTATTTCAGCAGTTACTTTCCTGCAACCTTTTTAGAACGCTGCCAAATGATAGCATCAATATTACAGCAGTCCCCCCCCCCCGCACTGTTAAAACTAAAGGTGGCATTTGGCACCTGTAGGGGTGAAAGGACGTGTCCCGTCAGCGACACCCCAACAGGCGTCATACGGCACCCTTAACTAGGGTGAAGGGATGGCACCCCTAGTCCCGAGTGACCCAGGAAATGAAATGATGGCACCCTAAGGGAGAATAAAGGCACCCCTGATTCGGGGTGCCCAGAGGTGCCACAGCAAATATCAATAGCCGACCAAGGATTTTATGCCTTTGGATCCTCTATAAAACTGTACATTGAATAATAATAAAACAGAATTAATTGAATAAAAAAATGATTGTTTAATAATACCTACATCCAGACTCACTCACATATCGGAATTTTGATCCGGATCAAAGGCCGATAACCCCCTGATCTAGTACTTCCAGAGGTATTGATGTGGTATGAGAAAATGAAGAACTTTTTGACCACTACATATTTAACGTTACCCAGCCATCATTAGTCAACACGGTGGTCTTTAGACCGAATACAAGTGCCAACCCTACAACAATTAGACCCAGAACCAACCCAGCACCGCCGAGGACAGATCCCACAACCCTTCCGATGCGAACACGACGCTTCACACGACTAAGCTACCGCGGCTCAAGATGCATATACCTACTTTTGCTAATTAAAGGCTTCTGAAAATACAGATAATTTTGTTTTGGAACGACAAACCGACAGCACCTATCCAGCATATGTAGATCGGCAGCGGCACACCAACATTTTGTCAACAGATAATCACCACACGTATGCCGGCAACGTAAAGGGGCACTTCCCAGCAGAAACACGACAGCACCGTTCCAGCATATGTATACCAGCAGCGGCCCACCAACATTTTGTCAACTGATAATCACCACACGTATGCCGGCAACGTAAAGGTGCCCTTTCCAGCAGAAATACGACAGCACTAATCCAGCATTTAGTAGACCAGCAGCGGCCCACCAGCATTTTGTCTTCAGATAATCACCACACGTATGCCGGCAACGTAAAGGTGCCCTTTCCAGCAGAAATATGCATGCACCAGCACTAAACCATCACTTCCAGCAGTTAATCAACTGCTGGGCCAGCAGTTCACTGTTTACTGGGTAGAGTTTAAGGCGTGTCCCTAAGTAACTAGAAACAACTTTTTTTTTAATTTCTTTGAAAAACATACTTTTTAGCATACATTTGTATGTAAAGTATGTTTAGATTAAGAATATACGTGTAGGATTTTGCTCGGGTCTTAAGAGGTTAAAACAGCATACTTAACCTTCAAAAATGATTTTGGTTATTTTACATTTTAATTTTTGAAATAGTTTTCGAGGATTATGCAAATATGGGAATTTACCGAAATCATGTACAACTTGCAATACTTATAATTACATCGATTAAGCACATGTAATCAAAAATTTCGCTTGTTTCACTTTTCCTCTAATCCTAATACAAATCATAAGAGCTCATAAGGTAAAACAACAATAATTTCATAAGCGTACTGCAACATGTGTATTTCCAACTTATTACGAAAGATTTCAGTTATGCTGCATTGCTTCCATAACTAAAACACAAAAAAAAGCTTTGAAAATATATCCAAAAACTGGAACTACAACTATATTTGCAAGCTAAACCGAATATCTTTTGACATGAGAATAGGTTTTACATTCAAGAAAAATTATTATGCTTTTTTCAGCCTTTTCCCTTCACTGGCTTCGTGAATTGAAAAGCCAAAACGGAAAACCAGTCAAAGTAATGTTTTAAAAAATATGCCGATTCGAATAAAAAAAATAAATAATATATTTTAAAACAACAGTGTGAGATAGTTTTAATTTATCTGCGTTTTACCTTCTAAAGGACACATACTTTTAAGATTGCAAAGATGGTTTTAAAATCTGTTGTTATTATTATTTTTAATGTTGAAATTAAACATGCTGCCTCACATTTGAAGTGCCGTAAATTTTCTATTTTGGCAATTTGCTTGTTCTTCAAGTGGTAGTTTTAAATCGAATGTTTTTTATCTTACGTCTAGAACTGGTTTTCGAATGAATGTAAGTCAATGATACATAATTTAGAAATGCCTGATGACTGTTTAACCGATAAATCGGTCCAATTATTCCCAATAAAATTACTATAAACTACCAAATACAAATTTCATCAAAATCATATCATGATGCTCGATAAGCATTAGAAATTAAGTTTACTTAAAATAATGAATTAAGTTTTAATATTTAAACTTACATATCTATTTTTTCTGGGCTAAAAAAATATAGTGGATGGTTTGAAGTAATACTTACGAGAAAATTATAATTTAAATCTTTTAAATTGGAAATTGCACTTGTAGAACTACGTGAAATATCAACTATATATATTCATGCTTATTTTTTAAACAAGAAATAATTAAGTACTTTGAATAATCATGTGCAATTTTAATCAACAATTACGTCTTTTATTCAACTTATGCTCTCAATTATAACTATTTCATGGTACCTTGATGTTAAAAATATGCAATATGTTCCGTTAAACTTAATATATTACGTTGGGTTTTTTTTATGTTAAAAGCATTAAAGCGCATAATTTACGTAAAAAGAATTTATACAAATTCTTTATTAAATACTTAACTATTGAGTAAAATAAAAAATTATATTCAATACGTTAAAACTATTAAGATGTATTTAATTCTTTAGATATTTTGCAATGTGTTCAATTCGTTAAAAATTGTACAATGTATATTTTACGTTAAAAATATAACAATGTATCTTTGAAACTAATAGCAATATTACTACTTGCTTACTTTTTTTTCTGCAGTAAAATTTTTGCATTGTCTTCCTTGCGATAAGAACATAAAACATGGAAACTAATAAATGGCGAATTCAATAGTCGTATGTATTTAAACAAACTGGCCCTCACTTTTATGGGCGAAAAATAAAAAACTATTAAATGTTTAAGGTATTGCACAATTTCTACATGTAACTCTTAATCTACTGACTGATACGAGAAATAGTATTTGAAGTGTCACAAATATTGCTTATTTATTAACTAATAACATAATTATTGCCGTCATTAATAATTTTTGTATTAATATGTTTTGTTGAGAAAATTGCGGATAATGAAGAATGACAACAGGTCACCAAACAGATATTTTTTTTAATTTTCAATTAAAAATTTTACAACAACATATTCGAAAAAATTTCGAAAAGGGCTGTAAAAGTTAGCTAGATTTGTCACATAAAAAAACCGTTTGTAAAAATATTTAATACAGCCCGTGAAAAGTGGCTTAAAAATCATGTTTTTCCCATTGGATTGAAGCAGAAGTACTTATGCTTGAAAACTCACTGACATTTTCCCTTTAAAGCATGCACAAATAAATTTTAACCGTTAAGGGGGGGGGGGGGATAACCGCTGAGGCTTCCGAAATATCTTTATTTTATTTTGTCAACTGTAAGTAGATAAGCACTGTTAGAAAAACTCGTCATTTTTCACTAATAATTCTTCTTTTTCCGCAAACAATTTCTGCTATGATCATGGACATCATTTTCTTCGTTAATTTACGACTAATTCCCTGTTTTATATAGACTCTTTCACCACTCATGCTCAATCGACATGTTCAAGACGATTCTTCCTTTAATATTTTTGCTTTCCCTTGGAGAATCGGTAAGGCACCCTCCTGTCTTTTAGAATTCCAGGGTTCGAACCCTGTAGCGATCATTTAGAGAAACTGGAATTGTGTCAACGAAAATTTTCCGTTCTGAAAGCGAGAAAAATAAACGAAAACGGTGTCCATTAACGGAAATGTTTAGGAAATATTCAGGCACAAAAACTACCAGTTTTATTTCCGTTGAGGGAATGATTCATTTTTGAGAATAAAGATTATCTATTTCCATTTCTTGACATTTTTATTCTTGCTTATTTCCTTTTCTTCTTTACTTTTTTTTCTCAACTTCTTTAATTATAACTGCTCCTTAAGACCAGAATTGGGGGAAGCCTTGTTCATATCTTTACTTTTGTTATAGTGAAAGCTATAAATTGCGTGACGAATAACGAGAGATAAGGCTCTGAAGCATGTCACTGTGTTATGAAAAGGCTTTCAAAATGTCCTTTTCTTATTTTAAAAAAATGTAAAATAATATTCCGGTTGACTTAACATTTTATAACTTTTTTTGAAATTTCAAATTTTAGTTTTGTTAGGCACGTATTTTGTTTTAAAAGTTAAAGTTTATAAAGGCTAAAACGTGTTAGAAAAAAGTTTGCAGGAAAAAATATTTTCGAAAACTTTCTATGAAATTTCGGCATTTTAAAACTTATTTATATTGTACTTAAAATTCATTCTTCGTGTCACATAATTTGTTTTACAAATTATTCAGTTCCATGATTTTTATATTTTGTTATTTAGATAAGCATAAAGGGAATGCTCTTAGTATTCGCATGGCAAATATTTTTGCCAATCATTGTAAATGAGTTCAGATTGGATCATATATTTTTGATGAAAATGTTGGTTATAAGGTTAAAGGGTTAATACTGTGCTGGGTAGCAAGCATGCTTGGGAACTAAACACTGGGGGTTCCACGTGAGACTGACCACCTTACCGGGATATCTGCCTAGCACCCCAGAGCCCTATGTCACGAAAGCTGAAATGGGCACGGCAGGCCTTGGCCCAGTAATGGGCTGTTGCGCCGGGGAGTTTCTTTTTTAGTATTTAGGGTTTTTTTGTAAATGAGTTAAGATTGGATTATATGTTTTTGATGAAAATGTTGGTTATAAGGTTAAAGGGTTAATACTATTAAAATTAAAAATATTTTATTAATTATCGCCAAATATATATTGCCAAGCATATCATATAATATTTTCGATAACCAATGTGCATGTATTTACTTACTTACATTTTTAATGCTAAGCCAGCGATAAGCAACTAAATATACAATTTTAAAAAAAATCTGCTTGATATTATTTACAGTTTGAAACTAAATTTAGCTCCCAACTTATTTAAATAAGCGACAATGATTTACATAAATTTTGATTTATTTCGAAACATAAAACAATCATTAAAATATGATTTAGACATTAATGTTATCTATGATTGTTTTTTACGCACATTTGAGTTTTGCTTATATAAAGCCTGTAAAAACTGTGTTTAAAATAAAATACCTATGAATAGCAGTGCGTGGAAGATCGATAAGATAATAAAGATAACGAACAGCATCAACATATGATTCTCTCCTAGAGTGCAATGTACTGATTCGGTTTGCGCTTTCATCATTTTATAAATATGCAAAAGCCTTTTTTAAACTTGTACGTCAGTTTACAAGGTTTTATGGCGTTTCAGCATCCTTAAATGGGAACGATAGTAGGTGGTGAATTCGACGTTGTGTTTTTTTAAACACGATGAGTAGATAGTTTTTCGTGCAATCAGAAAGGCAGTAAATATTAAAAACTTTTTTTACGATTTTTCTGAGTTTACTGAACCTAAACACAACATCATCTGTTAAAATAGTATGAATATTGTTAAAGTGCCTTCTAATGAGGAATTTTTTTAAGTTTATGATTAATATTATAAAGTTTTTTCCAGTATATTGCGTTCTTTAGAATACACAATACCCTAAAATATTATTTTGGATATTCTCAAGCATAAAATTTAAATAAAATCATTTATAAAGTTAAGTTTATCACAACCAAACATGTATTAATCGAAATTTTCTTAAAGCAAAAAAGTTGAAAAGTTGAGTCAATTTATTTCAAAACTGAAATTTTTATGAACTTATTTTAAATTTAATTTCTTTAGACATTTTTCAAAATCCAATTGCACTTTTTAATTAGGGTAAGGTGGGGTAAGTGGGCCATTGGGGAAAGTTGGCCACCCACCCTGGCATTTCCCGAATTATGGACTTAAAAAATATATGTTACAATATTTTTACGTATTTACCCCAATAGATAAAGGAAACATTATGGCATCATTTTCATTTAAGTATGCAACAAGGTACGAATCTTTTTTGTGACAATTTTTAAAATTGCATCTTTCGTAATTCACGCCATCATACTATTTTTTTATTTATTTCCAAACGGTTCATGATACAAAACAAAATGTTATAGATTTTGAAAGTATATAAAACATAGTATCTTTTTGCCGTGTCATTACTTGTAATGTTGATAAGGTTAAAACAAAATTAGTGGGGGAGGGGGCATTTGCCCCGCGTTTGGGGTAAGTGGGCCACCATGATGGCGGGGTAAGTGGGCCAGGGGTGGCCCACTTGCCCCAATATACTTAAAAATAGTCATATTCACTCATAGGGTTAGTCATATTCACTATTCATTGTCATATTCATTGCCATAGGCCAGTTTAAAATCTGTAGCCATTTAGGTTACACTACATGCAAAAATAAAAAGATGAAAAATAACGTATTTTTTCTTTTAGTAAGCATGCCAGAAAATGTTGCTATGGGGGAACTATTAAAGATACATCATTAATTTTTCGTTTCAAACACTCAAAAAATCATGCAGATTATCCCACTTGCCCCACCATATCTCTACCACTTAAGTGAAAAAATATTTGGGGGATGCCCACTTACCCCACCTTGCGCGGCAAGTGGGCCACTCGGACGACCAAACAGTTTTAATTTATTATTTGCCAATTTGTTTTAAGCTTGCCATGGGTACAGTAATAACATATGAGAGAATGAACTACAAAAAAAACGTTGTTAAGCCTATTATATCCAGTGGTATGAGGATCTAAAGTCGAATTATGCCAAAAAAAGGGTCCCACTTACCCCACCTTACCCTATTTTAAAATGTGTTCCTTTTTACAATTTTCTTCAAAACTGTAGATGACTATTAAGATAGCAAAGGAAGCAAATATCTTGTATGGTAAATAACTGTAGAAAAATAAAAATTTTGTTTTCATATTTATAAATTCTTATGAAAAAAAACTGAACCTAATAGACGTTATTCCTTCAACAGCTTTGTGAACTACATTTGAACAATGCAGGAAAACAAAGAAACGCTAGCTTATTTTTTCCTAAAGCTTTAGGTATTCAAGTTTCATAAGAAAGTATTAAAATTGACCTAATAAAAGATAAAGTTTTCTCATTCTTCTGTTGCATAGGCTATGTGATAACTTCGAACATACATCTTATTTTTTTTTTTTTATTAAGATTTAGTCGCTTAACTTTTCCTCTGCGTTTACAAATAGCTTCTTAACAAAATGCATATTTGATGATTTTTGGTAGTGTGTCACCTAAGTAATTTTAACGAAATCATTTTCGTATTTTCATTCAAATTTTATAAACTTCAAGACTTTTTTTAGATAATAACCCCAATATTCACAAGATATGCAACCATAAAAAATTAATTATTATGTATTCAAACAATTTTTATGTGATCATGATTATTACTAAATTAATCTTTCATTATTTAATGATGCAAACTATTCGTTTATAAATATGTATCATTTTTAATATTTTAAAATTATTTCATGCAACTGAAACCATAATGAAATCCTAATATATTTTTCGTTATCAGAAAAGATTTTAGACTAAGTTGTCAAAAGCTGCCAACTGTTGCCAAACCTTTTTCAGTAAAATTTTTGTTTCTTATTTATTGAACAAATTTATGAATTGCTGTCAGCTATTGCTTGAAACCAAATTTTTGCAATGCCTTAACTTTCACAAGCGTCATCATTTTTAAAAAAATTATGGCTTCACCACAGCTAAAATGTAAATAAAACTATTTTTGTTTACGTACACCATCGCATTATTTGAAAAAAAATATATTAATTTAATTCACTTTCCAGAAACGATTTAATTAATTCGCTGCCGACGATTACTTCTACATTTCAATCTAATATTTAAAAAAATATTAATTAGAGTAGTAATTTCTCTTTTGATTTCACGAAAATATTTTTGTCTGATTAGTGCTTAACATCAAATCCCTAAAATCTCTTTATTATTGAATTAAAATATAAATCTAATACTATACTTCTTATCATACGGATTTAAGCTAACATATTTAAACGAAACTAATTTATTTAAATTTATACGGAAATAAAAATCAGTAAAATATTTAAATATGAACCCAAACCTATCCCATTTACTATATTAAAAAAATTATTTAATATATCATGTAAAACAACTTTTCCCCATAAAAAAAGTAGTTAGTCATTTATATTGCCGGTTTGATTTCCATTTCTTTTTTGCAGAAGTTCTAATTCTCTCTGATTACTGTCATGTTTAAGTTACGTGTCAAACCTCATTCCAATCTTTCGGCTCGGATCCAAGTTGATAAACTTCTTTTATTTCGCATTGGAGAGAGATAAGATGACATATATTAAAGCGATATTATTAAGGTGAAGACATATTTTGTGGGGATCAGCTGGAAATTGTGCAATATTTATAAAAAGCTCTCGAAGGAATGGTTGTTTTGTTGTGTAGGTTTACGTCAGGCCACATGCGTAGCTGTACGTCACGCAGAGATATGAATTGTGTTTTTTTTTCTTTTAATATATATTTGACAGTAGCTGCTTTGGCCGCTATGAAGATGTAATTGACATATATGATAAAGAAAAAAATATTTAGGTTATACTAACGCAAAAAAATCGAATAGGCTAGGGAAAAAAGTCATAAATGTGTTTTAGCTAACTAATACGACCACAGCGTATTTTGGTCCTTCTGATTCTAGATTAATTTTATGACTGCATGGACAATGCAGTCATACAATTGATGACATGATCGACATGTTTCTGTCGATTTACCGTTACATAGTGTATACTGTTAAATATTTACTAACCCTAACAGCCAAAAAAAGTTAAAACTGGCAAAGTGTGTAAATAATTTTATCCAACCCCTGTATATATCATATCTGTAAACATAGTTTAGTGAGAACATTTTTCTTTCGCTAATTGCTTCCATTAAAAAATTACCTCATTCCACCACCGCCAAATCGTCACAAATACATACGTCATACATGATACAAAGGCCTGTGTTTAGTTTACGTTATACACAAAAACTCGATGATGAAACTCAAAGAACAAGATTGAAAATGTTAGCATAGTAATAATTGTATTGTAATAAGACGATTGTGATCTCATAGCCTATTCTATGTACATTACATCGAATGGACGTCTTTTGTTGAACGTCATCTGGCAAAACATTTTTTCTTGTTCAAATAATATGTATTGCAAGGTTACTACTTGGCATATGATATACCTCTTCTATGTTATCCATAAATCAGAAAACAATAACTTTGCAATGTGTAGTCGTTAATAGCAGTAAAAACTATTTATTTTAAAAGTTTCTGTGATAAACAAATTTTGCAAAAATGTGTTTTATTTATTTGTTGAATAATTTTTAATTCCTCGACAAAAAAAATTCTTTATAATCGAAACTTTGAATAAACAGCAACTTATTTAATATCCATATAACTAATTTAACAAAGCATAACCACGAATGGAAACTTTTACTTGTATGACTAGTAAATGCAATCAAGCAAACTAAAGATATTAATTTAACTTGAGTGAATTCTTTGATAAACTTTTAAGGTTTTAAACTAAAAAGGTTTCGGATAAGTCTCTTTTTTTTTTCTTGCAATATCGTGTCAGTCGAAATTATTCCATTGTTAACTGCTACGATATGACGATTCAATCCCAAAAGAATAAACTTATTAATATTTTCCATTTTTCCCAACGTTTTAAAACACCTAACTTTGAAAAAAATATTTGTTATTTAATAATGTTTTTTTCTTTAATTTAAAAATAGCCAGGCTAACCCTTTCCGACCAAGCTATCACTATCGTGCGGGTAAAAAAGAGAATGTTCAAGCTCTTCAAAAATATCGATACCGAAGCAGCTGACTTGTATCATTCGTTATTTGTATAAAAAAAGGCTTTGTTTTTATGGAGTTCCTGGCATTGGTGATGTTTAACGCATTTGTTTTTTCGATAAAACTCTAAATTTAGTCTCCTCTAGTGCGACGATAATTCAAACCTAACTAAATTTAGTCTCATAATTTTAAATCAGCGTCATCTGATCTCTCAAATAGCTAAAAAGTATACCATTGCCTATGTGTCTACTACAACAGACAATGTGATAATTAGGCTTTAAAGTTTATGTCTACTCTGAAATATTCTTTATTATCTAGGTTGTTGGCTGAAAATATTCTTTATTATCTAGGCTGTTGGCTGAAAATATTCTTTATTATCTAGGCTGTTGGCAAAGTTAGTTAAGGGAGAGTGGGGGCTATTTAAAATTTAATTGGAGCTCTGTATTTCAGCAAAAATACAAGAATTTTAATTTATTTTCTTATAAGCTCTTAAACTGAACATTGGTTTACCTAAAAAGTAATTCGACAGATGTTAAAACATTACTATATTTTAGTTTCTAAGAATTTTAAACAAACATGTAAATGTTCCTTTAGCCCCCTTATGTGAGGTCTAATAAGACAGGGTGCTGGGCTAGTGGGACATGGTAAATTTTGTCTTAAGTTAAAATTTCAAAAAAGTGCAAAGGAATTAGAAAGACCTGAAAATAAAATTTAAAAGCAAACACCATTTAAATAATGTAAACATAATGAAATTTTATATTTTAAACAACTTTTTTCCCATTGAAAGGTGAAATATCAAAGTTAAAACTCGTCAAAATCGAAGATGCTGTCATAATTTTTGTTGAATTCACTGGAAAGTTTAGTTTGGTAACTAAATCTTCTAAATTTATCCCAAACTTGCCCTCTTTTTCAGGGTACGTGAATTTAAAAAAATACCGTCTTTATCTTCAAATAGCTTCCCCGCGCTTCATCTCTTTCTATTTCAAAAAGCAATCCAACGTAATAAATAATAGTTTGCTTTTAGCTAATTTTACCAACAACAAAATCAGTAAGATTCATTAAGCTTAATCATCTTCAAAAAGCTCTGTTCAGATGTAATTAATGAAATTGCAGATGAAAAAATATGTCATCGTTAGAGCTGCTTGAACTTTCACATCCCGTTAAAAAGTTCAAAAAGTTTAAAATTAAAGTTCTAAAAAGTTTTTGGCAACTTGGATGAATAAGGTATTAGAGAGATTTATATAGATTCTTCAATAAAAAGCATGCAAATCTAGGTTAATTCATGTCCCATTTGATCCCACAGTTTTCGTCTCATTAGACCCCGCAGTGTTATTATTTATAAATGATAAAGAACCACGTGTATTTCACCACAGTTTTTGACGTATAATATCTTAATCTATAATATGTTTAAAACTTTAGTTTAATTCATGAAAAAAATTACACTTTAAAAGTGTAAAAAATGCACTTTTAACTTATTTTGAATTCTCCAAAACAACAATTTTTCTCTCTACTTCAACACATGCTTTTAATGGCTAATCTTTGGTTATTAAAATGCGCAATCTAACTGTTACAATGTTGCAGTGTAGAAATATTAGTAAAAAAAGTATATTTTTCTTCGTTTTTTGTCCCTTGTCCCATTAGCCCCCACTCTCCCCTAAGGTTAGCTTGTAAAGCCATTCAAAGATGTTCTTATTTCTAAAAATTAACAGAAAAGTACAATAACTGTTCGCAAATTTGTAAAACAGAAACCAGCTGCGATGCACGCATTTTAATGAAATACATGGCGTGTACTGTATGTACCGTCCGAAACGTGTTCAAGTCGAGAGCTATCAGTTTCTTTGGTTCAGGAGTTTCAGATTTCCAATGCTATGCCTTTCCTTTGTTAAACCCTGACTGAATAGCGTAAGTCCTGTTTGACGACAGTAAAAGAAAGCCCGTTGTATTGTTTTGACAATATACTAAGTGGTATGTTAGTCTAAAATAAATTTTACATTTGCATTGAGATCCTCTTTTTAAGAGTGTGGAAAAGGCTGTGTGTGGCTACTGCTTCGGTCTACACCTATCACTATAGCTAATAAAACAACAAAAAATATTATTTAAAACATTTTTAATAAAAAGTAAACTTTGTTTGTAAACGGGGGACGTCCAATCGATTATGGTCTTCATATGCGTCAAATTTATTCTCCATAAACAGGCCAGGTGACTTTTAAAAAAAACTGCGTTTTCTACTTCTTTGAAAGAAATTAACGAGCTTTGTTCTAAAATAAAAGTTAGGCAATAGAATGCAGGTAAATACCCGTGACAGAAAAATTCTATTTTATAACATATATTAATGTGAGAAGCACTTTAGGTAACCAAAGGCTGTATGTTCAATCATTTTTGTTGCTGTCACTTGTATCGCGTATTTTCTGTTTCCCTCAAAATCGAATGAACTCAAAATTGGCCAAATGTCAATTAAAATTGTGTCATGCCAAAAGTAGCGAGTAGTATCCATTGGATACCTATCGTTGTTAGGCCGGCTCCCTTTTTAAATAAAGAACTCTCATATTACAAAAGGGTTTTTTTACTGAGTTTTTTTTGTATAATTTTATTCAATCCTCTATTATATATGCGGAAATCGTACAAAATCCGTCAGTGAAAATAAATTAGTTTTTTTCCTGTGTTAGTTCACTGCTTTTACCGGTGTAAGGTTACCATATCACAGCAGTAGTATCATAAATCAGTAGAGTATGTATATGATGGTCAGGGTATTTAACCATCTACAGTTTTGATAGTGTAATAATTTTTCTGTTTCTCTAACATAGACCGGGTTCTAGTTACTGTATTTTCCTCCTTAAGTTACCGTAGTTTTAAATTATATAGAACTCTACCTGAGGTTTTTTTTATCATTTAACCATTTTAGTCCCAGTGATGCCTTTTGGAATCATCACTTTCAATATTTTTTTTCCAAATGTTTATGTCTCGTTATGACATCCAAACAAACATCATTCGATTCTTCACACTTTGTTCTATTAGACAATATTTTACATTAATCTCAATAGAAGTCAGAACTACTTTTTTTTTATTTAGAAAATAGCTAACTAGCGTTTCACCTGATTTTTGAAAAGTTCACTTCAGTTCCACATATTTAAAACACAATTTAAACTGTTTCGGTTAAAGTAATTACTAACTTATTTTTAATAATATGGTCAGATATCTTGAAATATTTAACTCGAAGTGTCTTTAGGTAATATATATATTTTTATTTTGTTGTTTTCCACAGTTAATAGATTTTATCATCATTTCAAAAACCATATAAAAATTAAAATGAATTTCTTTTCTTATGGAACTCTTATTTTTGACCTAAAATAAGCTTATTTTGTGAGTATCAGATGTTTCTGTAGTGTAGTAAATTTTTGGGACTGAAAGGGTTAAGATACTACTCTGTGTTCAGTTGACATTGGGGCGATATCGTTCACTGATGTCTTTTTAGTAGTATACGAAGCTTCAATCAAAGTCATCTAAATTTATTAAAATATTTATTTTATTTATTTAAAGATTATTTAAATTTATCATTTCAAATTATTTAAATAATAATGTAACATTTATTTAAATTTATCATTTCAAATTATTTAAATAATAATGTAACATTTATTTAAATTTATCATTTCAAATTATTTAAATAATAATGTAACTTTTATTTAAATTTATCATTTCAAATTATTTAAATAATAATGTAACATTTATTTAAATTTATTGAAATATTATCAAAATGTGATTTTAAATTTATTGAAATTTGATATTTAAATTTATTGAAGAATTAATTAAACTAATTATTTAGATATTATTTAAATTTATTCATTATTACAATCATATAATTAAAAAAATATTTTAATATAATTTAAATACTTTAATTTGTTATTTAAATATCATAAAAAAAATCGTTCAAATGCATACGCAATATAATCACTTTCTCTAGTTAAGCTATAGTTAACATAATGTCAAGCACTTTTTTTATTTAGCAAACGTATGTAAAACTTTCTAAAAATACTTATTCAACGATGCAACAGCTCAAAATGAAGTAAAATTCTAATAATTCGAATTAATACAATGGTAACCAAAATATCAAATTCAATTGGAATATATTTTTTTAATAATTACTTTAATGGTTTATCCTTTTTTTTACACGAAAAACACTAATTTGCATAGCATCCGTCAAGAGTTATCGGTTAGGAAGATTTAATGCTTATGCAATACAAGCTTCGAAAACATGTAAAATAAAATATGCTTCAAAAATGAATTTAAGAAAACCTTTTTTTTACTAAAAATTGCCGATCAAAATCGTTATGTCTTGAACTTCACAGAACTAAAGAAAAAATTATTGATTCACCTCTGTTTAAAAACATTAAAATCATTAATATAGAAAGCTTTTTAGAGTTTATAAGGCACTAGTACTTGTACTTCTTCCAAATAAAAACAATATTGGTATGTTTTTAAAAACTTCAATAAAAAAAAAACATTTGTTGATTTCGGAAAACAAGAGGAGGCAATAGTAGCTTATCATTTCCCTACTATTCTTCTAAACATTGAACATTAACTTTTGTAAAAAGTGAAAACAGTCTTTTCTTTACATTACATCATTTCTTCGGCAATGAGATAGAACAAAATGTTGTTTAAAACAGCGCCATCTATTGAGTGTCACGGAGACTATTTATCAAAACAGTATTGCAAGTTTATCATTATTAATTATCCTTTTTAAAATTTATTCAGAGATTTTATACAGATTTTTTCAGTCGGAATTATTTTTGATTGTTTGTATTAAATAACGTCGCACTAGAGCTTTGTGACGGCTATTGACGAATGGCGATGGGCCTTTGAACCGCGGTCAAGTGACGAGGTTGTTGTGGTTTTTTTTGCGAAGGTTGGGTTTTTTTCACTAAAGTTGCAAAGTTTTTTCAATTCTTTAATTTCACAACTTTTTGAAGTTATTTATTCGTAAGAGTTAATTTTTAATTAATCTCATTAAAAATATATTTAAAATGTTTCTTTAACCTTGTAGTGCATGCTGTTTTCATTTCGCAACATACACTTTAATGAATTTTATGACTTTAAAATATTGTTGATGCAACATTAGCAATTTGCCTTCTACTGGAAGCTATATCGATGTTTTTGAATGAAAATTTTAACATTTAAATAAAAAGGACTTTATGTTATATACAATTAAAACAATGCAATTATATATTTTACCAAAATATATATTTTTTTTTAAATATTTTTCCTTTGATATATAACCATCAAAGATCGAAATATATATTTGTGGGAAAAAATAGGAAAAGAAAAATGAAGAATAAATTAAAAATAAGTAATAAAAAAATAATTATTATTATTATTAAAAATAAGTAATAAAAATCAATAATATAATATAAAATAATTAAAAATAAAAAAATCATGTACTGAAATATTAAAGGCTTATCAAGTATTGAATGTCAAAAAGCTTTTATCAATATTTCGAATATTCGCTATTAAATATTGAGCTATTTATCCTTACAGAATATCATCACTGATGCTTAATTTTCTCTATATGTAACTGCCGTATAATAAAATAAATATTGGAGAAGTCCAACAAACAATCGCTGACTGTTTTTTATACATATTGTGTAAAATTTAGTTTGGTTTTGCAAATGCATAATAACCATATTTCTTTAAATTAATGCATCAATTTAGTTTGGTTTTGCAAATGCATAATAACCATATTTTTGTCGTCGAATTGTATTAAGGAAAATAATCTTATTTGTCTCAAAAACAGTTAATAGTTATTTTTACTACTAACATTTTAATACATTCAAAAGCGTTAAAAGTACTACATGGTATACAATATTTGTTTATAAAAGATAAATGTATAACAAAAAAAATCTTCTATTCTTTTGAACTTTAAATCACTAAATTTTGCCGCCAATTTACTTTATGCCGTTTATTGATATTTGTGTGTGTGTGCATTTGGGAAATTTCTAGTTTTAGCTGAATGCAAACGATCATCTAAAAGTGAACAATTGTCTAATTTTCCTCATTCAATGCCTCTTCACTGAAGTTAATTAAAGCTTTTCTTTAAAGTTCTTTCATCGAAATTTGCCACTATTCTTTGAAGTTAGTTGGGTGATGCAAAGAAACAAAAAAGACCCTCCAAATGTTGCTTTCAATCAAGTGAATTATGAAAGCCTAATTTTTTTATTGAGTTAATAAAGTAACTTAACTTTCAGGTCTGTTTAATAAATTGGAGTGTTTTACAAATTGTTTGGATTCTATATAGTCTTTCTATATAAAATATACAATATTTACTTATGATGTAAAAAAATAGTTTCAGCAAAAGCTCGATGTTAATATTTTATCGTCACATGGTTACTTAACTAATACAAAATATTGTACTGTCCACCTTTGAGGCTCTTTTTATTTATTCATACGCACTATATATTATATTTATAACTTTCAAACTATTTCGTTGAAATGCAAAAACTAAAATAAAACTTTTCCAACGTCTTAATTGTTTTCTCGATTTAAAATTATATTTACTAACTTTTTAACACCAAAAATACAACATTCTTTATTACGTGGCATTTCGAAACTTCTCGTTTTAAAATTAATTTTTTTATAAAACAGTTTTACATTACTTTAAGAGTGTTATTTCTTAATTAAGTTTTAAACTGTCAAGTAATATCATCACTTTTGTGGAAAAACGTTGCACCAAATTTTTACAGTGTTGTTTAGACTGTGACAATGAATGACTGCCTTGTGGAAAGACAAATTAATTTAAATTCCTTTCTTACTTAATATTTACTTAAACAATTACCTTCTTAGGGATATTTGTTGTGCAATAAACAATTTCGGTAAGGCTATAATGTAATACTTCATTTTCATCTATTATCACTATAATGTCCCAGTATAGATATTTGTATGAATAATGATTTATACAAAAAGAAAATAAACTTCGCACTTCTGTAGATTCACTAAAATGTTATCCACTGAAAAAAATGTACAGGGTTTGGACGAAATAGTGTACATATATGCAATTTTTAAATTTTTCACATTTCTAAGAAACTACAAAGAAACTTGTAAAATGCTTTGCGCTACATACAGTGGTGGCCAAAAGTGTGGACATTTTTTTTAAAGTTTCTTGTAACTTTGTGTGCTTGTAAAATATATTAATTTTCACTTAAATACAAACGTGGAGGCTGGGGAGCCCAGTCGGTTAAGCACTCGCTTAGCATGCGGAAGGTCCCAGGCTCGGGTCCGGGCATCGCCAAAATAGCTGCCGACCTATAAACGGCCCGTGCAGCCAAAAATGTCCGACGAATAATACCCCGTGTAAGGGAGTGCACGTAAAATATCCTTCAAAGTCCTAACGCTGCGTACGATGTCGCCCTTAACGGTTGCGTTGGGTGCCTATTCAGGTGTTGGCTCGTCATCTGACTGTGGTTCTAAAATACGACGCCCGTCGCCAATAGCCCTCGTGTAGCTCTAGTGCGACGATAATTCAAACCTAACCTAACCTAAATACAAACGTTTATACATTAAATTTAAGGTAATTTAATGTAGAATTTAGAAATGCAAATTGCCAAAAGTGAAAATTAATATATTCTACAAGCACACAATGTTGTAAAACATGAAACTTTAAAAAAAATGTCCACACTTTTGGCCACCACTGTATTTATAACACGCGTTATAACACCATTTTTGCGTAAAAAATATAGTATGTAAGGGAATTGTATACTGAAAGGAATAAAATATTTTCAAAAGTTTGGAAACACCCTAATCATGAAAAACCTATAAAAGTATTAGTTATTTTAAATAAATTGTACCCAAACATCATAAACATTTCTGCAAAAGAACTAATATTTGCACAAAATATTTTAAGAGATAAGAGCATTTAAAGAATATAACAATCCGTTCTTGCGGTTAATATTGTTCATAAAATCTTCATTCTATGATTAAAATTAACAAAACTTTCTGGCCGCTTGACAAACTGTAATTTAAGCATTAATTTTTTTTTAATAAAAAGATGATGAAAGCTGTAGCTTTTTTCTACCAAAAACCTTTTTTCTCATTTAAATTGGCGAAGACTTAAAAGTAGCTGAAATAAAAGCATTTAAGTTGTATTTACTCATAAAAATAGCATGGTTTAGAACCAAATATTATTAACCAAGGCACTGAGTGGTCTTAGGTACGCGCATCTACCCTACTTGATATAATGAATATTTATCTTAAACAGTTTTGTTCTAACTATGAATTTGATTATCTGTGTGTTGAATAAATTTTAATTTTTTTTTCTTCTAGTGACTTCACATTAAAATATTTTCTTCATATTGATATTGTAACAAATAAAAATTACACTTTTTGATACTAGGTTTAATTTCTTTCTAGATGAATGTATAATAACTATTTGCATGAAATCCAAATAAAAAACGTCTGTTTCAACTTTTCCTGTATTCAGATTCAAGACAAAACTACAAAATACAATTCAAATCAAAACAAAACCAGTAAAACTCCTTCTTATGTTTTCACTTTATTTTCCTTCAAAATCACTTTGAATTTTTGGTATTTTCTTTATCGATTTAGGATATTTTTCTCGATAACAATTTAATCTTTTCTTTGCTGATTCTAGCTACATACTCGGATGAGTCTAAAAATAGAAAGGAAGTTTATGGTTAGAGATTCTGCCATCGTGGAATCGCGCGACAAATCAGTTGAAACAAATACCAAGATATTTTGGGATTTGGTTTCCTTTTCTACTTATGACGCAGATGTTTGAATATTGAATAATTCATCGCATGGTTTTGACTGTGCCATGACATAACAGCTCTCTAAAGTCGCAAGTTCTGAAATCTACTAGATTTAAAGAATGATGGAATTTAAAATATATGAATTATAGATAAAAATAAAAATAAAATCATTGCTACATTTTTTCCATTGGGGTAAATTGTCTCACATTAACTATTGGTGATAGAATTTAGTTTGGAAACTTATAGTCACGTTTTTTTTATGTTAATCTGTAGAGTTTCGGAAATGAAAATATAGTTCCATTTTTACATGTTAATCCAAAGAAAGGGATTTTTGTTATCAAAGTTATACCTAAAAACTATGACAAACACTGTATTCTTCCTTGAAATGTTATAGATAATTTTTCTTCAATAAATTAATTTTGAATCATCATAAATTTGTGGAACATTTTACCATTTTACGCTATTGTTAATCTTCTCCATGTGCCTTGTCTAAACTTCACCTTTTGTCTCTTTATTTGCCATTACTCTACTATTATGCTTTAATTATTAGATAAACAAGCTTCGCTTATAAATTGCTTGTACAATAGTTCATAAATATTTAAGAGCAGGGATTACATCAAAATATTAAAATTTATAGTTGGGAAAGTGAGAATTCCCATCCTAAAGATTGCGCTATTTTTTTAAATATGGCCACTTAGAGTGATATTAATTCTTAAAAGTTCAACTAAGCATGTTTTGAATTGCATTTTTTTACGTTTCAAACTGAGAATTGTTAAAGAATACTTAGGGTATATGGCATGAAAAGATGATACAGAGAAAAGCGATTCGAATTCGAATGTTTTTTGCTTTTTATACCGTATTAAAATTGTTTCTTTTTTCCATTCCAGATTACGCTAGACAAATCTCTTTCATCCCAGCCTGCCCAGCCGATGGGAAAACTCCTTCATCTGAACAATCCCAATTCCGATTCAACCATGAATATCGATCCTCGACCAACCTCTTGGAATTCCCTGTGCCCAACCTTCATCGATGCTCGTCGAGCCAAGCTCTTGCAGGACGAGTCCAGCAAACCCATCATTGGATCTCCGCCACCCGCTGGCCCTCCAAAAGTAATGTGGGACGAGCCACCAGACATGCCAAAGGGGAGAACCGACAAAGCCACGATGACCAGCGACGATGCGTCTGATCTAGCTTCAAGAGTGCAAGGCATACATCTTCAGCCACAACCCATGATTATCTGCGAAACCATTCCAGATGTACCGGCCAACTCTGTCCCAGTCCCGTCAACCAGCTCTGAGAGTTTTTTATCTGTTCCAGAAGTTGATGTTTCCAACGAGAAAAAGCGCCCACCGTATTAATTTTATGTCCAATTCCATTCTTGTGTTTGGTATTATAAGGAATTCTCTGGGCAGTTTGCGAGGCGCACTGCATGTCAATGGAATTGAAGCCATTTTATCATGACCATAGCTGTCTGTGATTGAGCTTATGTAAAGTTACTATTTTTACGTTTTTAAATGTCGTTATCGACCAATTTGGAAGGATATGGAAATCATTCGAATTCAGTTATCCGTGATTGATATTTGTCTTTCTCGATGTTATTCTCAAGCCTACACGGCAACAAGTGAATGTATTATACCTTCCTTCTACGAGAATCTTTTCTTGAGGTATATTATTTTTTCCTTCCATGAAAATCTTTTCTTAATGTATTTAACAATCAACCTAAGTCATCAGTTAGTTTGATCGCATTTAATACTTTTGTCTTCTTATGCCCTGACGTGGCTTTGATGGTCTATAGATATTCTCCAAGTTGTAGATTTAGATTTTTGATCTTTTAAGGTCGAAATAATGGATATGAATATCGAAAATTACATCTTCATTTGTTTGAACAAAATCGAAATTGTTTTGTTGCATTGGAATAAGTTAATAAATTATATTTAGAGTGTTAATGGTTTCCTTTGTATTACTTACTATCAAAAGTAAATTCTTCATCCTTGTTTTATATTTATTTCTTTTTATTCATTCATTTCTTTTTATCTGCTATACCTGTCAAAATTATATTTAAACTAAGTTAAACTGAAACTTTTTTTAACTTTATTGAAGAAAAGGTTATCTACTGTGCATAAAAAAATCAATACTAATATTATAAAACTCGATCACATATATTAATATAGAAAACTAGATCTAAGACAATAAGGGACGTGTAAAAAAATCGATAAGCTATCATCGAGTTTCATGTTTCGTGATCTCACTAGCGAGACAGTAATTGTTCCAATTTCTGTATCTAAACAATTTATCAATGTCACATTTGGACTCGCAGCTACATCAGAATAACACTAAAATGTGTGGTAAAACTTCCCCAATAAAATGGAATATGAACAATCGACGCAGGCTACGCGACTCAACTTAATATCTAAATATTGCTCCAAGAAACGGAGGCAAAAAAAGTGACTTGCCAAAACATATCAGATAAACGTGGATTTGTGTCATGAAATATTTGTTTTCCGTTGTTCAATTTGTTCATTTAAAATATATATTAAAAATTATACATTTTCGTTTAATTTACAAAATCTTAGGCTGGTTGCACATAGAGAGCCTCAATAAAAGAACGAACTTGTACTTCGTACAAGTATAGTACTTACTATTTATCGAGCCACTCTAGTTGCACATGCAACGAGATTTACCATATCGACTTTTACCAAAAGCCAACGTCGAATGTCCAAGCTCTAATCGACTTAACACAGCCTAGGTGCAACATGCGGCGCTACCTGAAACTATGAAAAAAATTCTACATGTAAAACCAGTTTCAGGGCGTTAAACTTTAATTTTAATTTTTAAAATTTTTAATTAATTTTTTTATTTTTTAACTTGATGTGAAAATAGATATTTTTATCATTAATACTCAAATCAAAAAAGGTTTACAAATTATATAGATATCTAATATATTTTTTATCGATACGTAACCAAAAAAAAAGCATTTTAATCTAAATATCGGAAATATCAAATCCAATAAAAATAAGTGCATGTATGTATGTATACGGTTATAGGAACTAATTTTTAAAAATGTCTCATAGGTTAAAGTTTATGTGAACAGAGTGGCATTGACGTCAAACAGTGAAACAAGGGTATTCAATCAAAATCATCGTGACACTTTAAATTGCGTTAAATGCCAAAATCCATTACATAACGCAGATTAAAGGAATTGTACACTATAAAAATTTTTAGAAACGTCTCTCATTGTATAGGGCATCTACTGTGTGTGTGTCATTTTCGGAAATGTTTCCTATAATTTCGGAAACCTCTTTCTGATAATATTCAAAAACATTTTTAAGTCCATCGTGTTGACAGAGATGAATCTAATTTTCTTATCTACAATTAGAACTTTTTTTAATATAATTTTAACTTACATTAACTTTTGAAAAACAGATTACATTAGTAATATCATAAGTGAGAGTTTAGAATCCATCTTTTGTTTTATTTAGGAATACTATTTTATCGTAAAACGACTTAAAAAGTAGCAACCAATTTGCGAAGTTTGCAACCAATTTGCGAAATTTTGGGAAAGTTGTTCCTTTCCTTTTACCACTTCACAAATTTTCAATTTTCTTAACTTGAATATTAAGGCAAACTTCAATTCTCGTATTCTATTCCAATCTGTATCGTAGTTTTATCATTTATAATTTTTATGGTTTTAGTTTTATTTTATTATATTTTAATTTTTAAAAAATAGTGAAACTGGTCAAATGTAAACATATAGTTGTACCTTTGACCATGGCTTGTTGTACCTTTGACCAGTTTATAGATCATTTTAAATTCAGGGAATATTTACAAAGGGGGAAGATAATTTAACACGATAGTTTAGGTTAACAAAATTCTAACTATTTAATTTTATTCGCCTTATTTATTCATATTTTAGGTTCATTAGAATTAACCGCTAGAAGTAGAATAAAAAGATTGTTTAAAATAGAATAGTTAAGAATCTAAGTAGGAGGTATAGAATGGTAGAAGGTATTGACATTTTATTATATTTTGAATTTTCAAAAATAGAATCTATTTTTAACTCCACATCGGATTGTTATGTTTTTTCACTGACACACATAAATTTTTAAAAATTATAAATTTAATAATTTTGTTAAATTTTAAAATTTAAAGCACAAAGGGGCTATTTACAGTGACTTACACTACAGACAGGATATTTTTGCATTGAATTACCCTGTACTTTTGACCTGGTTAAAGGAACAACAATTGATCATGGTTCAGAGATACAGCACCATGACAATGCAAATTAAAAAGCATGTTGCAGTTTAAGGGTTAGAATAACCATTTTCAAAAGCCCCACAATACTTCCTAAAGTGTATAGCCAGGCCCGGACTGGCCCGCCGGCCCGTCGGCCGGCGGGACGGTGCGCCCTTTTCAAAAAAAAAAATCTGACTCAGTTTTTGAACCCCAGATTCGTCTTCTCGTAGGTTGTTCGCACTTTCATATGGTGCATAGGGGGCCATTTTGTAATGTCTTAGTACTAATAGCTAAGCCGATACTTAACAAGGCGCCTTCACTTCTCTACTGGGCGCTGACTAGACGGTTAAATAAATGATTACAATTTCATATACAGCATGGAATTATTTATTTGTGTAATATACTTACGTTATCCGATTAGGAGGTGGTTAGACGAAACAGAACCAAGGTAACTCCAATGGCTTTACGCCTTAACACACTCGATATAATCAATTTTAACAATACATTTTCAATGGGACATTTTGACAAATATTAAAAACTGATTTAAATAAGGCGCCTTTCTTTTCATTGAAGCGCCATATGGCTTTTTGAACCAAGAAGTTGTTGTAAACACGAAAGATGCAGCGCCTTATATGATATCGAGGCGCTCCAATATATGATTATATAAAGGATGTAAAAAAAAAAAAAAACAGCGCTAACGATCAGTATTAGGGCGCCTACGACCGTACAATATCACAAAAAACGTTTTTTAGATTTTCTTGTTTAAAGTTTTGATACTTGGTGCAGAATAGAACTTCTGACGTATCATCCGGAATTTTTTGTTTTTGAATGAGGGATCTAAAAAAAAACCTGTGTAAAGGAGTATTAGGGCGCCTTTAATTTAACATACCGCTTTTCGACAAACCAAGCGCCAGGAGCAATGGGGCGCCTACGATATCACATAACTGGATTTAAATTTTCTTGTTTGCAATTTTGATACTTGGTGAAAAGACGTATTTCACGTCTTTTGTTCAAATACATATAATGTCGAATGATTTTTTTTAAATGTGGGAACAACTAAAGAAACACGCGTCAAGGAGTATTACACCAAAACCGAGCTTAAGTTTGCAGCAGAGAAATGTACCAGGCGGAGGAATCTGCGTAAACAACACTGCTGGTGCCGAAATTTGGCCTGCTCCTATTGGCTGCTCCTTCGATCCTGATATTTGAGCGCCCTGTTACGTCAAAGTCGAAGGAAAAAAATAATTAAAATAACACTCTAACTGTTGCTAAACTAATAAAAATAATAAATTTATGTCTTGAAATAACAAATAAATTTGTTTATTGAATGTGAAATACCTTTTTGTATTCGATTCTCGCACTCAAAAATGAGAACTATTTACCCTTTTTCTCGTAGAACATTTGTATACTGCAAACTTAAGGTCTGTTTTGGTGTAGGGTGCCTTTAACTTCAGGGGCTTGGGAGCCCAGTCGGTTAAGCACTCGCTTAGCATGCGGAAGGTCCCAGGTTCGGGTCCGGGCATCGCCAAAATAGCCGCCCACCTATAAACGGCCCGTGCCGCTGAAAATGTCCGACGAATAATACCCCGTGTAAGGGAGTGCACGTTAAATATCCTTCAAAGTCCTAACGCTGCGTACGATGTCGCCCTTAACGGTTGCGTTTTGTGCCTATTCAGGTGTTGGCTCGTCACCTGACTGTGGTTCTAAAATACGACGCCCGTCGTCAATAGCCCTCGTGTAGCTCTAGTGCGACGATAATTCAAACCTAAGCTAACCTTTTACTTCAAATTAGTGTTTTTTTTAATTACCGATATGAGAGACTATTTGATTTTGATTTGAACGTTTGACGAAATATGTATGCCGTAAATGGAATCACCAAAGAAGAAGCCACCCGAAATACGCCTTTTTTTTTTTTTTTTTTTTTTTTTTTTTTTTTTTTTTTTTTTTTTTTTTTTTTTTAGCAACCGAAACTTTTTGTTTGGACGTTTGATACTCGGGAATCTTCAAAACACATAACAAATCGAAGTCCAACTCTAAACTTGAATAGTTCAGTCCTACTAGCAGCTGACCTAATGATGGTGAGAAAGACTTGAAAATAGCAAACAATGCACATTTTTTCTACTCTTTCTACTTTCTTTGTGAAAATACCATAGGAAAATACGTTGAACACGTGTACTTAGGCCTGACTTGAAACTAATAAAGAGAACAGAAAGCGAACGCCAATCGAATCTATATAAAATAACAGATCGTTATCTTTATTTAACCTAAAACTTTTTTTTTTTTACACGAATTTATTTGTGCTTTTTTTTTTTTTGTTTGGCGTCTGAAAGGGTTTTTTTTACTGTTTTTTCCTTCCCCCATCCCAGTATCCCAGACATAGTTTTCTTGACTATTTTTTCGGTCTACATATGTTTTAGAATTATCTATGTACCTTTACGGTTCACGCATTATTATAAATATATTGTTTTCTTTCTTAAAAATATTGGTATATTTTTATAATTTTTTTATGAAAAATGCCGCTTTATTGGTTGTTAATTGTACCGCCCCAAAAAATTTGCCGCTCAAGGCTACATCCTACTTTGCCTATTTAAAAATCCTGACCTGAGGGCACCTTTAACTTCAAATTAGAGCTTTAGACTTTCTTGCACGCATTTCTTAATTTCATAAATAGGTCCTTGTAAATGGCACTGATGTACTGTACGCTAAAGATGTCATGGTCTAAAGTCCTGACGCCGCTGTCGATGCCGCTCTGAGGTTGCGTTGAGTGCCAGATACGGTACTCACTTCGTCACTTGACTGCGTTTCTAAAAATCCCCGACTGGGACAAATCCCGGCTGGTTCGAAATCTCAACAAATTTATAGATTAATGCCGTTATGTTTAAGGGCAATTTAGTTACTCATCCATTTAATTACTAGTCCATTGTTAACGTTCATTTTTTATGGTTTTCATTTCATAATTAGGACTTATTTATTATGTGGCCAGATGGCAGGTGGCCTGAAACCAAAAAACATAAATATATTTTTCTTATAATAGGAATGTAGTAATTTAACGGTGTTTTTCGTGCTGAATTCAAGAATTGAGTGGTACACAGCAATTTTTAAGAACAAACAGTTTTTATATTATGTGTAAAATAAACATTCCAAATTCGAGAAAAATCGAGAAATAAACAGAATAAATATGTATTTCTAGTGGCGGGTTTTGACCCTGTCGGGGTTAAAAACCAAAGAGTTCTATAGTAGGGTAGGGACAGAACCTGGCAGCAGCACCATGGACCATCACGCAGAAAATATGGGGTGGCATGTGGAGGCCCTTATGGCCGAGTGGTTTGGATCGCAGGCCATAACTTAGAGAATATTTATCAACGAGCCCATTTAATGACGGGGCCTAAGATCCCTTGTCTTTTGGAACCTCAAAATTCTTAAAATTCGGGGACAAGTGAGAAATTTTAGTGTTTAATTTTCTCTGTTCTTATTAATTATTTTTCTTTTATTAGAAAACCACAGTTAAGTAACGATCCGACACCTGAGTAGGCACACAACGCAAGCGTTAATAGTGACATCGTACGCAACGTTACAACTGTGGAGAATATTTAACGTGCACTCCCTCTACACGGGGTATTCGTCGGACATTTTTCGGCTCCTCGGGCCTACAAGTCAAATCTTATTTTGTTAACAATAAAAAGAAGAAAACCAAAGTTACAATTCCATAGGAAAAATCTACTTCGCATGGGGGTGAATTCTGATAGAATGACACGTGGTTCCATTTTTTCTTTTTGATTTTTTGTAAGTTGCTATATTGTGCACTCACAAATCAGTAAAGGTCACGATATTACGCAATGTTAAAGAAAAGAAATAACAAAAGCTATTCTCACCCTCCCTCAGATTTATTTTTAAACCAGTGGCAATTAGGGCGAGGAATAAGATTTTGGTTACATTTTTTTGTATTATACGATATTTTTTTTATTATGCTAGCTTAACTGATAGCCAGACAGGCGCTATTAGGTAGTTTTTTTTCCAGTGGAGAGGACCAATGTCTCAACGACTATATTTTCTACAAGAAGTATAAAAAAACATGCAAATAAAATATTGGCTGATTTATTTGAAACCGCTTAAAGCATAATATTGGTAAGTTTAAATTTTTACTTTTTTAAATTATCCGAAGGTATGAATATGTTTTTTAACTTGGCCGTTATTTTTTCTACATATTTATTGTTTGTAATTGAAATACAATCAGGTAGCCATTTTGCGAAGTGCCCACTATGTTACGGCCAAAACGCGATGTGCTCATTCAAGAATGCCCGGTTATTTTGTTTTATTAAAAAGTTAATTTGCTAACATCGCTCCTTTTGTTTTCTTTCTTAATTTCAAAATATAAATATTCGAATTTAACAAAACAAAAAAAAACAAGTTTCTAAATTAAAATTAATTTTCTTTTTTACTTAGTCTCGAATGGCGCCCGCCAATCCCTAGTGTACCTCAAGTGCGACCATAATTCAAACTAAACTTATCATTTAACTTTTTATTGCTAATTAAATGAATGTTAATTTATGTTTGCACTGATATCTTTACAATTAAATTCAATATTAGAATTTCATCGTTTACTTTCTTTACAACAAAACTGGTGATTTAAAAATTATCTAAGTAGTAAACTTTTAAATAAAAACATTCGATAATTAATAATTATTTTTTCTTATTTATAAAACCTAATTTTTATTCAAAAATAAAATATCAATGATCTATTAAATAATAAAGGTACGAGTTATTTTCTTTTAGTTTAGTTTGAATTATTGTCCCACTAGAGCTACACGAGGGCTATTGGCGAAAGGGCGTTATAATTTAGAACCACAATCAAGTGACGAGTCGACACCTGAGTAGGCACCCAACGGCACGTTTAAGGGCGACATCGTACGCAGCGTCGGGCGTCGGGACTATGTAGCGTATTTAAAGGTCTGCAGTTATTTTAGCAATGCCCGGAACCGAACCTGGGACCTTCCTTATTCAAGGTGAATGCTTTAACCAACTGGACTCTCCAGCCCCCTAATAGGAGTTATAAAAAATAAAACTAATTCATGTTCACCAAGAGTAATACTACATACTCAAAAACACTGCATTTACAACGAAAAATTAAATTAAAATTCAATTTTTAATTAGAATATAGTATTCAACAATATGTTAATTAACAATAATAGTAATTAAAAATAATTGTAAGTAAAAATAATTGTAATTTAAAATAGTTGTAATTTAAAATAGTTGTAATTACAAGTAATTGTAATTAAAACTAATTTTCATTTTTAATTACAAATAATTTAAATTGAAAAATAATAATATTAAAAATTGATCCCCCCTCCCCAGATTTTTTTTGCGCCTTTTGCAACCGGAAGGGCCGGTAAAACTGCGCCTTTGTCAGGGAGCCAGTCCGGCCCTGTGTATAGCTATTGCGTCAAATGATTTCTATCAACAAAAACATAACACAAAAAAAAATTGTTAGGCAAAACCTTATGTAATAAATTTTTAGGATCCTTCTTTAACTTGAATAATCCACATTAGGCTACAGAAGCTCTCCAGTTTCGAAACTACAGGCTAATTTAGACTAATTTTTATAAAATATGGCTAGAGTGCACCACAACCTAGGTGGTCAAAGGCAAAGGAACAATATTGTCAGGGATACAACACCTTCCCCTTCTTCAATCAATTCCCCAAACTATTGTTTATATTTATCAAGGATTCGCAGCTGAATGTTTAATTTCATTTTATGATACTTTGCCTGCTAATTTGTGATTCTGACACACTGTGCGACAAATGTCCCAAAGTATCCAGTTCCGTAAGCACATTAGAGCAATTTGCTTACTCTTGCTCTTACCTACTCTCAGAGAGTACAGGTAAAGAAGAGTATTTAATGAAAAAAAATTATATTTTATTTAGTTTAGCTGTAACCTGAAGTAACCTTATGAAAAAATATTTCCATTTTTTTAAAAGTGCTTCCAAGTGCCCAACTCATAGATTTAGAAAGTAGCAGATCTTCCCAGGGGAAAAGTGAAGCCACTTGTGAACCAGTAACCCAGAAGGCAGTTCGCAAGCACATGGCATGCCATACACCACCAGATGGCATCATGAGATAATTCGACTAATAAAAAATATATATTTAATATTAACTAATTAAAACTTTTTACCAGTTTTGCTAGCATAAGTTAAAAGCTGGATATGTATTGATAATATCTGGCAGACGTGAGGTATATATTCATAAAAGAAGCATATTAAAAATGCAGTTTTTATTGCATGTAACTCTGCATTTATGAAACAAACAATTACGAATTTTTTAAAAGTACAAGTATTTGTTTGGTACACTTTGTACAAAAAATATTTCAAGAATTTATATAAAACTTTTTTCAAATGCAAGTCAACACTTAGGTTTTTATTTTTCATCTATTTTTTGCCTAAAATAATTTTTAAATTTTATTTTTAAAAAACATTACATTCCACATTCATAAAAATTCAGATTTTCAATGCAGAAAAGTGTAAAATAATATATATTTTATGAGGTGACTTAAACAGATCTAAAATTGTCTAATAACACAAAAAAATATCAAGAAATATTTAATAGATTTTGATAAAAGTGTACCTATGTGTTGAAAATTATACATTTGAGAAAAATGCAAAAAAAAAACAAATATTTACCTTTGTTTAATAATCTTTACCTTTAATTTTTCTTCTCAATAAATACCAACAAATATCATTTTTAAGGAGTAAAGTTTTAGTTAAAGATACTGGAGAGTTGAGGAACGCCTCCACTTAAAAAAAAATTATTATATTTATTAAATTAAACTGTATGCGTCAAAAGTTGTCCATTTAAAGGGAGCGTGGCATATTTGTTTATTTTCATATTTTTGATAACAAATAATTAACCAATCCATACAAAATTGGTCTCATTCGATAGATCGGGCTGCCATCTATCAGAAAATACTGGTTTCAAAAATTCGATTTTTTTAGTCATTTTTAACTACAGGGTGTCCCAAAATGGACGACCTGTTCTTAAAAGTTAATAAAAAAGAAACGGATAGAGATATTAACACAGTTCTTACAAAAAACGAATGAATCATGTCAGGAATTTAATGTGAAATAATTTATTATGTAAGTTATGTGTATTACGTTATTAATTTATTACAATTTATTGTGTTCAAATAAACCGATAGACGGCGCTGCAATACCGTGTGTTGGCTGTATGAAAGAACAAGGTATGCGTATATAAAGAAAAGAAGGACACGTTGTCCGAAATCTTCAATCTACTGAACATATCCTTGTTTTCGGTATATATGCATGCCTAGTTCTTTCATACAGCCAACACACGGTATTGAAGCGCCATCTGTCGGTTAAGTTTAACATATTAAAGTATAATAACATAATAAACATAACTAACATAATAAATTATTTCATATCAAATTCCAGACATGACTCATTCGTTTTCTGCAAGAATTGTGTTAATATCTCTATCAATTTCTTCTTTATTAACTTTAAAAAAAAACAGGTAGTTCATTTTGGGACACCGTGTATGATCTCCCCTTACGTCCCCCCCAAAAAAGGAAAAAATGGATGAGTGCTGTAATAAGCAATATTATTTTTAGTTTCGAACTTATTTGTAGAGGTTAGAAAATTAACTTACGCAAATTTATCGAACAGACACTGTGTCCACATTACAGAAATTCATTACTATTAAAAAAATACTTGTTTTATGTGAAAGAGCTTAAAAAAAGTACGAAAATAAGTAGTATTCTAAACTGGTATGAACAAACACAGAAAAAAGATTTGTATTTTTGATAAACATAAGTAAACGTGTTTTCTGACAATAAAGTTAGTTACAATAAAATAGTAATACTTTTTGAAATGATCCGATTATTTTCTAAACATAAAAACACTCTAATCTGCAACAAGCAAACTTGACTTGTGTAGTATGAACTGTAGTCATGTTTGGGGAAAAGATTTTTAAGTCTCTAAACAATTATAAAAGTTAGATCAAGCAAGCCGCCCCGGTGGCACACTCGTTAGGATTCTAGCCTTTGGAGCTGCTGGGGTCGGGTTCGAATCCCGGTCAGACATGGATGTTTGTGACTGTCAATAAATGTTGTTATTTGTCCAGATGTTTGTGTCGTCTCTTTCTTTGTGTGTCTCTTGTGCTTGTGTCATTTCTGGGGCTTAGTACAATAGACTTAAAAAAGTCGCAGTGCTTGGCGATCTTGCCCCCCACCAAGAAAGTCATAAGTCATAGATCAAGCAAAATTTGGTATTTCATTGTCGAAGCAAAGAGTAGATATTTACAAAACTTTTTCAAACTTACTTGATTTTCAAATTGCAATACTGCCTCCAAGTATTGTAAAAAAAAATACACTGAAGAGCAAAAATAACTGGTATGGGCATACATCTGCGAATAAAAGTGTATAAACAAATCGATGTTCAGCAACGTCTATGTGCTGCTATCAGGACAGGTCATGAAAATTGAAGGGATTTTGAAAATATTGGGTCGGGGGTTGAGAAATAGAATGGATATGGAATTCCGTTTCTCAACCCCCCGATACTTTCAAAATCCCTCCAATTTTCATAACCTGCAATGATAAGCAGCACATAGGCCGGTCCACTGGCGCAATGGTTAGTGTACTAGCCTTTGGAGCTGCTGGGCTCGGGCTCGAATCTCGGTTAATGCATGGATGTTTGTGTTTGTCAATAAATGTTGTTATATTTGTCTATGTGTTTGTGGCGTCCTTCTTTGTGTGTCTCTTGTGACTGTCTCTTCTGGCGAGCGGGGTAATGGGCTATATAACCTACGCCCTTCCCTTCTAGAGGGCGCAATCACTGTCATTTGTCAAGCAGCACATAGACGTTGCTAAACACAGCGACGAACTTCGATTGGTTTATACACCTTTATTCGCAGATGTATGCCTATACCAGTTATGTTGGCTCTTCAGTGCATGTTATGTTTGGGGGGTTAAATTGGGGGGAGGGGGGTTCGTAAAACCCACCAATGAATTAGGGTTTGATGTTTCATTCCTTGGATTCGGCCACATACTACCATTTGGGTTAGAAATCCTGCTCGAACACTTTTTCTCCTAATGGAGGGTTTGGCATTCCATGGATTCGATGGCTCATGTAAACGCGCCTAGGGAGAATCGCAAATTTCGCCAATGGGGTTGTTTCACAGAGGATCTGGCAATAGCTATACAGTGTATACCCCTACTCTCTAGCAACTCTCGAAATGTCTCTGCTCTCTATCTACTTTTGTATTAGTTGGTTGGTAGAGATAATCAGGTTGTGTGCTGACCAAGCACACTAACCCGAATATAGGTCTACCAACCAACCATTTAAAAGTAGTTAGATAGTAGGGAAAACAACACCGTGTAGCTATTGCCAGATCCTCCGTGAAACAAACGGTACGTCTTTATTTTTTGTCTATAAACGGAACTGTTTTCCTGAAACACTGAATTATTAATGTTAAATTGTATGGCAACGCTTATTTCCAAAATACAATACTGTCTGCTATTTTGATTAGCCGAAAAGCAAAAGTTAATGAAATCAAAAAGAACATAAAACGTATAATTAATCGAATGTGAAAGTGCTGAAACTTTCCAAAATTTATAACTGCTACAACTTTTTTCTGTTTTCGTCTTACATAACATATTGCATTTGTGTAGAATTGTCTGAAAATCCAAAGGTGGTAAGTTTAGATTATAGTATTATTTTGAAAATACGCATTTGCCAATGAACTTTTTATTATGCTCCTGAGGTTAAGAAATAAATCAATAAATCGAAATATTTTTCTAACGATTTTGGCTGTAAAGAGTGTTTTTAGAAATATTCTAAAGTAACATATGGATGTCTAGCTATTGATTTATAAGTACTAAAGAAATGTTTTTTTAGTTAAGTCTCTTGTGCAGTTGATTTTCCCTCCAAATATATAAGAAGTGATAAAAGTTTTATTTGTGATAGTTTTAGGTAAATCTGTGTAAATGTCATTGATAATTGATAATAAATTCTTTTTCTGTTCTCTTTAACTAAGCTCTGGTTTGAAAAATAAGTTATGTCATGAAAAAAGATTCAATTTTATGCAAAAAAAAACTCACTTGATTTTGTAACATGATTGTGTCAACTATTAATATATTAATGTTTTATATACCTACTGTGGGGTGCAAAGGGTAGAGTGAAACGGTTTTCAGAACAACTGCAAATTAGCTTAAGTTAAATCGGGCCTAGGAACTAGTCTCTTTTCTAGCTATTAGTATTTTTTTTAAAGTGTTTCTAAAAGTATCTTTTTTTAAGTAAAAGTCTCTAAATTAAGCTTTTTTTCACCAGTTTGGCTAACTTTTGCTGAGATTTAACAAGAACATGGCAAATTAAGAACTTTTTATCGCTTGCAAAAAATACATATCTTTTGATTTTCTATCGGTGATGTTACAACTCAAAGCTACAGGATTGCAGGATTGTTTTGTATTTTTCAACGGTGCCCATTATGACATGTGTACAGCTGTCGGGTAAAATCTGGAAAGCCAGAATTGTACTTGTTTTTTTAGCGCCGGAAAAATCGGAATTATGCTTGAATTTGTTGAAAATTCTGGTTTGCCATTTTCTGGAAGCTTCGATTTATATAGAATTATGAAGATAAGCTTTTTGTGTATCGTTAATTTCAAGGTTTAGTAATCAGCTGATTTTTTAAAAAAATCCCCCATTCTAAATTTCAGATTTGCTGATTTCAAGAGTTCTCTAATTTTTCTGCAAATGTCCAATTCCTTCAAAGTTACAAAGTTTGTCTTTTTCTTTTAAGATTTAAATTTTCAAATTAATTGCTTAAATGTAAAAGTTATTTGTTATGTAGGATTTTAAGATTCGCCGTTTGCTGATTTTCGGAGATTTTCGATTTTCCATCTTTGCAGTTAGCCTAGATTTATTATTCGTGCGGAATTTAAGATTATGTGATATGCTAATTTTTTAGGATTGTTGGTTGTTAGCAAGAGTTTTCTATCCCCGATTTTTGAAGATGCACGATTTACACATTTTCAGTTTCGCGATTAAAATATTTCCTACTTGTGACTTTGTCGTTTTACTGATATTTGAGGATTTTTTTATTCATCGATATTCAAGGTTTTACGATTAAGCGATCTTCGAATTTTGTTTTAATATGTAAGAATTAGTGATTTTTTTTACTTTAAAGTTATGAATTGCAGTACAAAACAAGTTTAATTAATAAATTTTAATAATTAAAATAAAAAATTGATTAAAACATGAAGATGAATTTGGATTGATTACACTAAGATTTCTTAGGATATCAGTTACCACCCAGTAAAATCCAATAAATCTTCCCGATTTGCTTGTTTTGTTGCCTAGTAATTTTCATGAAATCCACCAATGAGGTTGCATTGCTTCATAATGATTGATAGTTTTTTTGCCTATGCGAATCGGAAGAGCGTTTTGTTACTTTTGTAGCTCCGGTTCAGGCCAAGTCGGACGAAACAGAATATTTTCCGCTGATAAAGAGTATGTGAGATGTTTGACCGTATTAGATATCACAAGAAGAGCTTGATTTTTCTCCAACATTTTAAACTTTTTGTGGGCCTTTTTTCTAATTCAGCTTATCTTGGGGTTTTTGATTCCTGCCAGGTTTAAGTTTTAAAAAAATGGAAATATCGCCAAAATTTAAAAATGTCCGGAAAAGAACATTATGTGTGCTGGTTCTGTACTTCTTTATAAGCCAATTTCCAAAAATTCACTACTTAACTGATGTTTAGTTTTAACTTTTATAAATTCGTAATTTATGGATTTTCAAGGAGTCGTAAATTGCAATTATGATGAAAGATTTTTTTTCCTGTTGAAACGATTTTCAGAATGCTGATTACTATAGTCTACTTTTAGTCTTTTTTATATTTGAAAGTATCTTTTGTCTACTTTTTTTAGAGCATTACTAGTTCTGAGGCCTGTTAAATAAATTTAATTTGCAGAATGCTAAAACAATGTCAATCATTCTAGCTATTTTTACTGGAACCTAGGAATTTATTGCTCTTTTTATTCTACACCTCTTGAAGTGAGAATAATTATGTTGTGTAGTGAAGCTTAAGATTAAGTTTCTAATATGGATGCAAAAGCCTTGAAAGTTATATCTTCCCACCCAATTGTTGATAATATAATATAAAACCTGTATGAACAAAAATTCAGAGTGTTTCTGTAAACAATTGAATTTAATTAATTTTGCGTTTGGTGCACCTATGCATTACGGCGTATCCTATGTAATGAAAAAAAACGACCGTAACTCAAAAACAAGAGCGAACTTACGTTTTTTTAAGGTGATATTGGTGTTAAGCACATTGAAATGGTTCAGAATTGGGTACTTTTATCGCAGTCACAAAAATTTTGTTGTCCAGTGTAATTTAAAAGTAATGAAAAGCTATTCATTTTAACTTGGTATTCATGTTAACTGTGTATAAAATTTTTATTCTCAACACTCTAATCCTTAAACTGAATGTTTCATTACTCAGAATTTCTTAATATATTTACTCAAATAATAAAATGATGCATTTCAATAAGATTCATTTTTTATTCTTTGCAAAATGTTTCTTTGTTTGCACAGATTCTCATGGACAACATGTCAAATACAAACATGCTTCATTATCTAATGAATATGCACCATTCTTATATTTCTGAAGACGATGGCCCTCCTGATAATGATTCTTACAAATGCAGCGTTTTGCGGTCAAATCGTTCAATTTTAGTTTTGTCAGGAAAGTTTGAAGGAATCCCTGATAACATTACCATAAATGTTGTTACATGGCTGGTAAGTAGTTTCTAAATCATTATATAACTTCCATACTTAATTGAATGATAGATTCTTTTTTTGTATCAAAATTTCTGTGTTTATTTTATTCCAGGTGCTTTTAATAATTTTTACTTTGTTGAGAAAAAGAGCTTGGGATTATGGAAGGATAGCTTTAGTGCAAAAAAATGACCAACGGTAAGTCTATTATTACTTTCCAAAGTGCCTGGCAGGAGGTTCGTTTTACATTTATAAATTATGTATTGTATGGTCCGTAAAATGTTTGTTTCATTCTTCAAAATAAGCGTCCCAAAGTTTTTTTATTATTTTGAAAAGTTTTTCATTTATTTTTTTATTTAAAAACAATGTATGGGTCTATAATAATAAAAGAAAGAGTTTGTCTGTCTGTCTTTGTGTATGTCTGTGGATCGCAAAAGACCTGCTTAGACTGATCTAAAAAATTCGAAATTTTTAATATAGATTCCTTTTAATACCTACGTGTGCACCTGAGGCTTAGTTTTTTCATATTTGATTGTGATTTTTAATTAATATAATTAGTTTAAAAAAAAACATCATCCACGTGGGATTGCGGGACCCATTAGGGTTTGAAAATACATGGACCGGGCCAAAACGGGGGCTTGACCCAATCCTCTATTGGTTTGATTGAGTTTGGTTGAGATATGTGCTCGCCCTTAGGCTGCTTCATCCTCTATTAGTGTTTTCTTTTTTAGGTGAGCATGCGCCAACACGAATTTAATTTTGTTTTGATTTTGAGTGTATTTTCACAAGTAAGCATGCCTCTAAAAGGAAGCAATGCGAAGTTAACGGGTTCCCTGTAAGGCAGGACCATACTGCTATAATCTTATGTTTTCTTCTAGGTGGACACAACTGTTTTATGGTGAAGGAACTGCTTCTTCACATCGAATGAATAATGATGAAAGTTCAATTGATTCTGTTGAAATAGCTCTTCATATGGATAAGGTATGCAATAAATATTTTCCATTGAAATCTGGTTTTTGAGGATGATCTAAATTGTAAAAAGGTCCATAGCAATTGTCCGTGGACATCTTTTGATGTTATACTACAGATTAGGTTACCATGTTATGATTTTTATATGTGTTGCAATTTCTACAATATTTGCCCTATATTTTGTTATATTGTTTTATAGGGTATCTGTTCTTGGTTGAGAGCAATTTTTGTTATAAAGTAAGATTATCATTATATTTCTTTTACCTAAACTTTGTTTTCGTTTTATAAAAATAAATAATTCTGTATGTTTACTCCACAGAGATGATCAGATTATGAAAAGAAATGGTCCTGATGCTATTCAATACTTATCATTTCAAAGGCACATTATAATTTTTTTGACCATAATTTGCGTAATATGTCTAACAGTTGTTCTGCCAGTGAATTATCAAGGAGATCTTGGTAAGTAACGTAATGAATACGAATTTCACATGGAGGAGGTTAAACTGCTCATAAATCTTTAAATGTACTTAGTCAAAAATAAAACGATATTTTCTTTACAAAACTTTTGTAACACTAATATCTTAAGGCAAACTTATTGGTATGTTTTGAAGTACACATTAGCCAATTTAAAAGGGCCTGGAGGCATCCTATTGTTTTTTATTTTATAAAATATTAAAAGCTTCTTTGGAATATTGGTTAGAAGTTAAAATATATGTTTATTTACTAAACTAAAAAAAAAACTACTAAAATATATAGTTGTATAAAATATAGTTTTACTTAACTATCTAAAGTTTATCATCTAAAAAATTATGCACTATTTACAAGGATATATGAATTTATTTGGAATTAAATGAATAAGATTTTTTATTTATTTTAAGTGCCCCTTATCTTTTTAATGTTTTACTTAACTATTTGATCAACTTTCTTATGTTAAACAAAAAAAAGTTTAAATCATTACCACTGAAGTTAATATAAAATTAAAATTTCATTCTATATTAATTTATTTAATATTTTTAGTTGATGAAGACAGCAGGTTTGGTCGTACAACTTTAAGCAATTTGGATCCTGCGTAAGTACTTTTTAGAAATGTACTACATACCATTAATACAATTAACACTTGAGAATTTCTCGTCCAATGAATAAAACTATCCTTATTAAGCTATTTAATTGTTTTATTATTTTAGAATCACTTTATGGTGATAATTTATCATCATAAAAATCTTGTTAAGTAATAATCATTAATTAGTATATTTTTATTATGCTGTCAGTGATACAGATTTGGTTCTAACTCATTGATTAGTAGAGCTGCATTTTTTTATCACTAGAAACTAAACCCTCTGATCCAACAGCTTATAATGAACTACAGCTTGCTCTGTCCGTTTTAGCATAGAAGACCGGGGATAATATGGTTCATTATAGCATTTGTTCTCTGCTTAGTTGGGCAGATTGTCTTTTTAAAAAAATATTTCGCTCTCATGCTAGCTTGAGGCTCATTTTATCAACCCGCAGAAAGGATAAGGGCTGAGTGAACACTAACCGAAAACCCTACTAAAGAGTAGTAGTAAGTCACTAAGGCTCAGTTTCATAAATAGGTTATGGTTATTCTTTTTCTTTCCTACTTATGCATGTTCTCTTTTTTATTGCCTAAGTTATTTATGTTTTCACATATTATTTATGTGTGTTAAATATCCTAATGTTTTTATTACTTATTTAGATCATCCTATTTATGGGTTCATGTTGGGTGTTCATTTCTGTTTCTACTGTTGGGTATTATAGTGATGAAACATTTTTCTGCAAACCTAAAACTAAATGAAAACGAAAGCTTGGTAAGTTGTATATTTCTGTTTTTTTTTTCATTTATATTATTTCCCATTGTAAATAATAACGTCTAAGAAAACATTTAATACAGTAGAACTCCAATTATCCGAAGTAATTGAGACCTAACTGTTTTTGTATAATCAGAAATTTGGGTAATTTGATTTCTCTCAAAAAAAGGGTATATTTTAATCAATTACTTAGTGTATTGTTTGGTTGTAAAATCATATAATTCTAGCTTCGGTAGTCATAATTTTTTTCCCTAACATTCGGATAATCAGCAACGCTTCGGATAATTGGAGTTTTTAAGAAAAAGTTCCCCTTTTTTCCATTTGTAGGTGAATCGAACGTTATTGATATCAAATGTGCCTAAGGACCTTTGTGAAGAAAATATTTTGATACAGCATTTTCAGTAAGTTTCTTTTCAAATTTTGATGTGTACAGATTAGAGCATATAATATATGCTATTATCTAAAATGTGTACTGGCTTGCATATTCAAACAATAAATTTTATATTCTTAATTATAAATTTTATATTATATAAGTCTTTCATATGACTGTGAGACTAAATGTCAAAAATAAATTGAGAGCAAATAATTTTCATGGAAGCATTCAAACCATTCATTTTTTGCAATATTTTTTAAATGTCTACTCACTTCAATCTACTAATCAACTCAATTGTCCTTAAATAATATAGCATAATGTTGACAAAGTATTACTGTAGCCATTTTTATTTTTGTGACTTACCAAAATCAGTATGTGTAAATTTTAGGTTTTAAAAATGAAAAAGTGTTCCTGTATTTCTGCCTTTTTAAATTGATAATTGCTTCTTTTAATCCCTGTGTTAAGTATTTTGCAGGTTGATCTGGCGTTAATTAAGAATATTTCCTGTATTTTAGAGTTGTAAACCAATTTTAACCAATTTTGTTTACTCGGTTAATTTTAAGCCAATTGAATCGGTTAATTTTCAGCCATTCAAACCTGAATGTAAAACCTACAAAACAAACTCCCTTTAGTTTTCAGCCTTCAATATCAAAACTTCAATATATATTTTCACTAATTTATAGCATCAGTATTTCTGTTGTTGTGTTATAATTTTTACTACATTGAGTTTACTTTAAATTTATTTACTTCTATTTTCTTTTACCTTCTAGGGAAGCATATCCAGAATGTGGCATTGAAAAAGTTCATATTTCTTATGATGTTCGAAATTTAACGAAATTAGATGCTGAAAGGTACTTTCTATTGAAATTATTCATAGAATTAAACTATTCATAGATTCAACTGATTTGATAGTTTTAAAGTACCATATTTATAGTTATAACATGTAGATATCATATTGTATATGTATTGTAATAGGCACATTAGTTATACTACTGATGAGGAATTCGCAAGTGTAAGGAAATAGTAAAATACTCATTTATTCTAGTAAATAACAAGGTGAGCATCCAACATATCAAAGCAATTCTCAAAAATGCTCTTATTTTGTTTAAATTAAAGTTAAAAATTGACATAATTTGACGTCATTGGCAAGTTCAGATTTTTAGTGCAGGTTGTATAAGTGTGAGTTGATCAGTGTACAGGTCAGGCTATTCGTAATAAAAAATTATCTTGAAATAGTGTGGTCAGTTGTTCGCTAATGAACTTTAGGAGGGAGGAGGATAGATTGTAAGGGATGGGTGGGATGGGTTGCAACAGGAGTTGACCAACAGAAGAGTTGAGGGGGGAGGGAGTAGAGATCAATGGGTTGAAAAGTAAAGTTGGACCTAGAGGGATAGAAGAGGTATGTTGCTTGTTTACTGTGAACCAGGTATAGTTTTAGTACAACAAGATGAGAAGGATAAGTTGAATGTTGACACATTGTTAAACATTATCTCGGTTTCACTTGCCACTTATATAACTTAATACACACAGATGTGAAGACGAAATATTAAGGAAGGAAAATTTGGGTACTCTACAAGGGAACTCTCATTTTCTAAGCAGCTCACTATATACATAAATAACATTACCGTAGGCTGGGGTAACTTTGGGACACTTTTCGAAGTTTTAAGCTGTTTCTTTTTTTATTTTTTAAGTTAGGTTACTGAAAAAAATATTAATATGTAAAGCCTGTCTTCCTCTAACAAAATATAATAAGACAATATATCTAGGAACAAGGGTATTTTATTAAAAAAATATTTTAAACTGTCCCAATCTTACCCCACTAATTGGGGTAAAATTGGGACAGTGCATGATTTCCATTGGAAATAGCAAGAAACATGACTTTGTACCAATATTACCCCACAATATTGTATAAGTGCATTATCTACCTAAGAAAATACAAGGTAAATGAGTGTGTACGAATTGCAATGCATTAATATTATATTTAAACAATGCAGTTATGATACATGTACACATAGATTGCAAATAATTACTTTTTAATACTATTAGGCTTTGGATCTTTACTGAACATACAAAAATATTATTTACACACTTCATAAAAGTTAGTTTTTGTCAGCTGAAGCCAAGAGATCACAGTACACTTGAAGCTCTTTAACTTTGAAAATTTCTCAGTCTCTGTATCTCTCTCTATCTATCTATCTATCTTTGATTTCTCTGAAGACCGTAGCCAGACCTACGGGTTTGGTATGTTTTTCCTGTGATTTCAGATGTAATTTTTTTTTTTGGTATTTTATACTTGGAGGCTGCATTTCGGATCGACAGTGTCTTGTTCTTTATTGCTAGTAAAGCCTCCTGTAAATTTTCTTCAGTGTAATTTCTGTAGGGCCGAGTGCCAAGAGCTCTTTATAATTTCTAGGCATTTTATTGTAAAATGCAATGCTGAAAAAAAACAACTATTGTATAAAAAAACCAGTATACAAACTTTTGGGCTGTTCCAAAATTACCCCGTAAAGAGCTGAAAATTTACAGTTTATAGGTTATATAAAACAAAATACTTTTATAACATTGTTAATTCTACAGGGTGAGGCAAACAAAACCGGCCCCGAGCTAGAGATGGGAATACGTTAAAATGCTTGGCGAGAAAAACTCTTGAAGCCGCCTGAAACCTGTTTTTGCATTGGTTGGATCGGATTAGCTTCACATTAGAGCTACTCATAGACTAGTGGCGAATTCAGATCTTAGTTCGTATTGTATGAAGACGTCCCATAATGCAAATTTAGGCTCTTGCAATCAATTTAGAATGTTTTGTATTACCAAATACAAAAAGGTCCGATTCTCTAGGATAAATAACGACCGAAACAATCAAATAATCACTACATCTTGATCAGCTCTACTAACCTTGTTTATATTCCAGTTCAACTAGCTTTTAAGGGGTCATAGGAGTCTTAAAAATGTGCAAAGAAGGTACTACAAAGCATAGTTTGATCTTTCATGTAATTTTTTAACTACTCAATATATAAGTATAATTTTTTATATGTAATTCTATAATATTTATTTAATATGAAACAAATTTTAAAATTTATGAAACTTTAGCCAAAAATAAAATAAATGATATTAAACATAAAGCTATTTTAACACATTGGGATTAGGCGTGCGCGGCAAATTTTGAGGTCAAAATTGAAAAAATGACCAAGAAAATGGCTTTATATTGTACAAATATGTACGAACAAAGACTTATACCTAAATTCTCATCTCAATTTTAATTAGAAATTATTTTTAAAAAAATTTAAAATCAAAATTTAAAAAATTTTATTAATTTTTTTAGAAAAAAGTTTTTAAAATAATTTCTAATTAAAATTGAGCTGAGAATTTAGGTATAAGTCCTAGTTTGTACTTATTTGTACAATATAAAGTCATTTTCTTGGTCATTTTTTTAATTTTGACCTCAAAATTTGCCGCGCAAGCCTAATCCCAATGTGTTCAAATAGCTTTATGTTTAATATCATTTATTTTAGTTTTGGCTAAAGTTTCATAAATTTTAATATTTGTTTTATTATAAATAAATCTTGTAGAATTACATGTAAAAAAATTATACTTATATATTGAGTAGTCAAAAAATTACATGAAAGATCAAACTATGCTTTGTAGTACCTTCTTTGCACATTTTTAAGACTCCCATGACCCCTTAAAAGCGTAGCGTAGTTGCCGGCAAATAAGTCGCCAAGCGTTTGCTTGGGCTTAATATTGAAGCGATCAATAGCTTCAGTAAGTAAGCCTGTTTTTGTATTGGTTTTAGACTTGGCAACATTTGTGTCGTATTCTAATATCCATCTCGGGGCCGGTTTTGTTTGCCTCACCCTGTATATAAGACACTTAAGAAGATGTTTGGTATTGTGTATACGTACTTGAAAGTGATCTGAAGTTCACAATTCTTGAGGCAGAAGAGAAAGTTTCATCAAAACAAGAATTTTGTGAAAAACAATGGTAAGAAATAAAACTTGGCTGTCACCCAGTCCCAAAGTTACCCCATCTTACGGTAGTTAGAGGAGTTCTGATGAGACCATTAAAAAAGTTCACTACAAGAGAGGGTATATTATACCTCAAGCTCATTATAGCAGGGAACCACTGTATATGTATACAAGTAATATAGTTTATAGTTTTATGAATTTGCAATTTTTCAATCATTGTTAGGGAAACTTCTACTCATGCGAGAATATACTGTGAAACTATATTGAAGGAAACGGGTGTCCGACCAAAAATGAGGCCCTATTATTGTGGACATATTTGTGTGTGCTTTAGATGTGAACAAGTAAGTTTTGTTATTAATTTTTTTATTTATAATTATGTAGATTTATTAAATTAGGCATAAATTAATTTGTGAGTGTAGAAAGAAACCATTTCAGTCACAAATTAAAAAAAAATTTGAGAGAAAAAATGTCAGAACTTCTCTAAATTTTTAAATATTTGAAATTTTTTTTCTTTGTCATTACATGCATTTATGTTGCTGTAAAAGTGTAAAAAACATGATTTTTGATTTGTTGAAAAAATTAGGGGTGCTTAAGCAGAAGTAAGTAACTTATAAAAAAAGTTTTACTTTATCCTTTTAATTAAGCGTTTATACTTTTACTTTAGTTTTACTTAAAAGTTTTACTATCTACCTTTGCTTTTAGTATTTGAATGTAACAAAATGAACTGTAAAGTGTAACTGTGGTACTTTTTGATTATTTGTTTCATATTCTTAATTGCTCAATGTATGTAAAAATAATAAAAAAAAAAAGCTAAACTTTGTTTGGCTTTGATTTAGCTTTCTTTAAAAATTTTATGATTCATCCTTCAGTATGAAATTTCTAAACTTGTCCAACATTTTGTCAACTTTAAACTATTATTAAATATAAATTGATGATTTTATTAAATAGGTTGATGCATTAGATTATTATGCTGAAGAAGAACATGCTATAGCTACTGCTGTTGACAGACAAAGATCTATTAGTTTACTAAAGCCTACTGGACTTGCTTTTGTCACTTTTCCAACTGAAGAGATAGCAGAACGGTAAGGATTTATTTGTATCTAAAATCTGCTTGAAATTTTTGGAAAAAGGATATGATTTAAACTAAATGTGCATGAATATATTTTAAAAATTCTGCTTTCACTACAGTGTTTATTTTTCTTTTTAAAATTCTTGTTGAATGGTTGTTGTTGTAGTTTAATATATTGATGTTTAAGGTTAGTTTTGAATTATGGTCACACTCTAGCTACACGAGGGCTATTGGTGACGGGCGTTGTATTTTAGAACCACAGCCAAGTGACACCTGAATAGGCACCCAACGCAATCGTTAAGGGCGACATCGTACGCAGCGTTAAGACTTTGAAGAATATTTAACGTGTACTCCCTTACACAGTTATTATTCGTCGGACATTTTTGGCTGCACGGACCGTTTATAGGTCGGCAGTTATTTTGGAGATGCCCGGACTCGAACCTGGGACCTTTCGCATGCTAGGCGAGTGCCTAACCGACTGGTTTCCCCAGCCCCCTGTTGATATTTAAGCAACAAGTTATTGTGCAGTGTAAAATTCCTGTTCAGAATTTTTCCTATAACCTGTATATGATAATTAACAAAACAGTTATGGTAAATTTATGTACTATATTTTACTTACAGTATTTATAAAGATCACCAAAAGCGTTGTGATTGTACTGCAAACCCACCTTCATCCAGTTATTCAAGGCAGTTAAATCCATACAATTGGAATGTTAACTTCGCACCTCCCCCTGAAGATATATTTTGGTAATTGATACTTTATTTCATTGCCTAGTTTGAAATTTTGTCATTATAAATAATAATAAATTCTTGTCAAATATGTTCTAATTTGCAATCATCAATGTTTCTTTCTGCATCTTTTTAGGGAAAATCTCAGTGTCAGTAGTGGCCTTTGGTACAGTCGGGCTCTAACAACAAACCTAGCTTTGTTCATTTTGTTTTTCTTTTTAACAACACCTACTATTGTACTAAGTTATTTGGATGTCCTATATACTCCTGCTGTGAAAAAATTTGTCAGAGAAGTACGTATAGTGAATAAAATTCTGAAACCTTTTGATTAGTATAAAATAAAATGTTTGAAATGATATGAACACAAACATGAAACCAATCTTTATCCTCTCCACTGCTTCTTTTGGGAACAACAGTGCACTTTACCAAAATGTTACCATTAGTAATAGTATTCCATAAAAAAAAAAATATTAGTTGTTCCCAGGTTACCCTTTTCAGTAATACTCGTTTGAAAATACCCAATTTCCCATAGACCGTAATGCTAAATGAGAAAAAGTTAGGCTTGACTTTTCGGTTTCAATAACTCATAACTTTCTTAATTCTTAGAATTTTGAAAAAATAAAAAATAAGTGTCTAATAAATTTGTCTCTAGTACTTGGGAAAAAATCAAGATTGAATTCTGTGACATGAAGATTTTGAGCTGGTCGATTTAACGTGGAATGACTCAACTTCAAATTTTTTAACTAAATGCTGCAGTTCAGGATACTTTAGTGCTAAGGTGTATAGTGTGTGGAAGCATTTTTAGGTGTAATAGTTATTGTTACAAACTTTTTTTTTGTTTTTAATGTATCTATTTATTTTCATGAAAGTGCCTTAAGAGTGAATGAGCCTGATTGATCGCAGGTCACTAAACCAAAGTGTTAATCCAATAGAAAAAAATATTTTCTGAGCCAAATTTCTTTGGAATTTCTATTGAATATTTTTACAAGCAGGTTTTTTTATATGATATAGAATTCTATAATCCCACTTTTTGAAATTGGTTCGAATATTTTGTGTAAAATTATTTGTTGTAAATTAGAAAAAAAATTTGAACGCATTTAAAAAGTGGCATTATAGGGACCTATAAGTCAGCTACATTTATATTGTCAAAAAGAAAAAAATTGTAAACATATTCAATACAGCTGGAGAAATGTTGCTTAGAAAATAATTTTTCCATTGGCTTAGCACGAAGGCACTTTGTTGTGGAGAGTCTCGATCAGGCTCATTTGCTCTTGAACTTAAGAATAGTTTGTATTCACCTCTGTAAACTTAATATGTGTGTGATTAATCTATAACTGTTAGGAGATACAAGGAAGCAAAGGAGTTAATGCCACCATTTAAATCATGTTTTTAAACATTCTTTTTGATTTAATTTTTTAACATATTCAATGTTTATAGACACCTGTGGTTAAAGATTTCTTTTCAACATTGATGCTACTTCTGTTTTCCTCTTTGTTACCGGTGATTGTTTCCTGGTCGGATAGATTTATGCCTCATTGGACTAGGTATTAATAATTGCTTTATGACACACATCCAATTTCTCAAATAACCTAATAGGAGACATTTCAGTTTTATTGGTAAAAACTGAATTTTATTTTGTCTTTAATAGGTCATCTCGTAATCATTCAAAAATGATTCGAACTTTTATATTTCTTTTGTTCATGGTTGTTATTCTCCCTCTGCTACAGTTGACTAGGTATGTATGCTCTTTTCTTACCTGATTTGTATTATTATTCCCTGATTTATATCTGCATCTTAACTGATTTTGTAAAGAAATGATGATAATATTGAATTGTAGTTATAAAGTTGAAAAAATAACTTTTTAGCCTTATATTATATTTGAACTGATTAACAAAAACCGAAATTTTTTTAATTTTTGTTAACTTTTAAGTTGTTTTGTTATTTTTGAACTACAGTCAATACTCGATAACTGGAAGTCCCAGGGGACCCTCAAATATATTCGACTTATCCTAAGTTCGAGTTATCGAAGTTACCTTCCATTCCTCTCTACTGTCACTTGAGTTGTGCCGACCTAGTTTAAATGGTTTGATGTGTGCCATTATACTATAATTATGCGCTTTTTAATTTTTAATAGCCCATGTAAACAAAAAGAAGTATGGGTTAAATAAGTTATTAAAACTCACAAAATTTGGCCTCATTACATAGTTATTAGTATACATGCCATGTAATTCTCATTTGAAAAAAAAAATAGTTCTTGTTTGTATTTTTTAAAATTTTGGCATTAACAGACATTAAAGATTCGAAATGCTGATTGATTTCAACTGAAATTTAATTTTTAACTGAAATGTGTTTCTTATTGATGATATCTATCACAAAAACTTTGACATAGAAGAAGTTAACTTTGAGTTATCAAGACAGTTTTTTAACAAAAGTAAAGAGATAATTCGGGACCTGATTAAGAGTTCGAGTTACGGATTATTCGACTTATAGGAAGTCAGGTTAACGAGGTTTGACTGTACTTGCAGCAAATTCAGAAAAAAATATTAGCCAGCTGTAACATTTATTGGCAATGATACTTTTGTTGAAATTTAATTACTAAGTATGAGATTTTTGATAAAATACATAGCCAAAATATAATTTTATGTTGGTTATCAATTTTAAGGCATGTTCTGTTTGTGAAAAAAATAGTTTAAAATAAATAACTGAATGTATGATTTCTGAAAGAATTAATGTTAATTTTTTTTTAATTCTGAAAATTTTATTTAATGATGAAATATCTACAGCTAAAAAGATTATTTAGTAAAAGATGTTTGGAATAAAACACCTTTTAATTAAAAATTCAACTTCTTAAGTTTTAAGAATTTATTGTTCTTTAGTTGTTCTGTTGACAATTGTCAGTAACAATTTTTCTTTTGTTCTTCTTAATGATACCAAATATCTAGTGCTAGTATGCCTTAACCTCTGGTATTCCTTAGTCAAGTTCTTAAGAGTTGCAAGTTGACAGTTAGAAGTGTTCTGAACATTTTCGGGAAAATTTCTTGCTAATTCATTCAGGAATTACATTTTCAAATTTCTGTTAGTTTTTGTTTGCCTGTGAAGCTAAACATTTTTAATGTTTACAATTATGAGAAAATAATGCTTTTTATATTCATAGTGTGAAAGCTTTATTAGAATGGAGCATTAGAAAAGGAGAAACATATCGATGGCAGTAAGTTTAATTTTTATTCATTACTAGCAAATTTATACCCGTACTTCGCACGGATTAAAAAAATATCAAATCGATACAAGTATGTTGAGTTTGTATTTTGAACTGCCATGCCCGAGCACGTTCTCTTGTGTGTAATGTGAATTAAGTTTATGTATGGATAAATTTGTTACCTTTTGGTAACAAATTTATCCATTGCAGGTGCACTTGGAAGTATACAATATTACTTTATTAGTTATTTTCAAATAATAAATATTTTTAGGATTTAAGACCCAATTAAAACCTGCTATTTACATACTTTTTGACTGAAAGTATTGGGCACACTGTTAGCATTAACTTTGATATATGGTTTTTGTTTAATGAACCATGATCCTTATTCTAGGAAATCTTTAAATAGCTATTTAATTTATTAATCTGATGCAAAATACAGTGGAACCCCGGAAAATCGGGACTTGAAGGGCGTCGTGTTTCCGAAATGTCGAGTTTACATCAGGAGTGAAGGGTTATACGTACAGTTATAGTCCATAAGCATAATTATTACTGTAAATTAAAGTAGCTTCTTACGAAAATAACGTCCGTGTTTTTGCTTTGTTTCCGTTTTCAAAGCCAAAAAATTTGTCAGGCTTTTAGAGTTTCCCGCAGTGTCGACTTATCAAGAGTCGAGACTCGAGCTTTCGAGGTTCTAATGAATGTTCAGCACATAGCTCAAAAATGCTTAAAAACTCACTATGTTTCAGCGAAAGTTTAGAAAATTTCCCGGGACAAAACCCCCGCATGCCCCCCCCCCCCCAATATTTTCTATAAGTCGGCGCCCCTGACATTGCTTTATAATTCCAAAATCAAAAATACGGTGTAAAATGCACTCATAAATGTCATCACAATTCCCTCATAAATACATAAAACCTTTGAACTCTTTTGGCATGTTTTGGGAAATAATTTGGCGAGAAAATAGATATAGCTACAAACACACCCATTACACAGCTCTAACACAATGATCTCAGCATAACCAACCAATTTATAAATCATTTTTTAAAAACATTTTGCCCATTTGGCGGGTTTTTAAAAAATAATTTGGCGAGATAGGCATCATATTTGGCGAAAAAATAAAAAATAAACCCTGATATGCAGCTATAGTGCGATGGCCTGAATTAACCATCACAGTTCAGTAATAGATTAACAAACATTTTGCCCACTTGGCGATATTGGCAACGTATTTGGCGAAAAAAATAAAGACATTATATCGTTATATGCAGGTCTAGTGCGATGGCCTTTATTAACCATCATAGTTCAGTAATAGCTTAACAAACATTTTGCCCATTTGGCGAGTTTTAATTAATAATTTGGCGAGATTGGCAACATATTTGGCGAAAAAATAATGACATTAAACCCTTATATGCAGCTCTAATGCGATGGCCTTTGTTAACCATCACATTAACTATACATTTATTGCTTAAATATGCATATTTGCAATCAACAGAACCATCAATGAAGAAATCATCAGCTAAAACCACAATAAATCCTGGAATGGAAACTGTATGGAACTACGTCACTTGAAACATGTCAATTATTTTCAAATAATGTATTTAGTTTCTGTGGCAACCAGAATATAATAAACATTTTCAATTTTATTTATTTTCGTTGAAAGTTTTATTTAATTTTTTTCAGCAGATGGCATCAGCAAAGTAAAAATATTATCGGATTTGAGCCAAAGTGGTGTAGTGTTTTTAGGAAATTCGAATTTTCTCTAAAAATAGAGCATTTTGAGCTCTGAAAGTTCCCTATTCGTAACTTAAGTATAAAATACGCATTTGTGCCAAGTTACGAGTCAAACAAAAGTATAGTTTTTGAATCTATAAGTCACACACACATATATATATATACATACAAAACTTCATTTTTATTATTATAGATTTTATAAATATTGACTATTCTGCATAAAACTAAAGCTTAATATTTACTTTTAGATGTGTATTCCTTTCTGGAAATGGTGCTTTCTTTGTGAATTATGTTATTACTGCTAGTTTTATTGGTACTGCACTAGATCTGATCCGTTTTCCTGAATTGTTTATGTATGCATTTTACATATGTTTTTCAAGATCTCGTGCAGAGCAAGCTGGATTACGAAAAGTAAATATTTTTTTAATTGATTTTTTCAAAATTTTAATAGATTAGTAATCTATTACAACGTTTTAAGGAAAAATATATAATTTTTTTTTTAATTTTAACTGAATTTCAATGTATGTCTCAGTTTTTTTACAATTGCTAAACATTTATTATTTATTGATTTTTATTATTTATTGTCTATACTTATATTCCAGGCTGTAATGTGGGAGTTCGAATTTGGTGTTCAATATGCATATTTTCTACTGATATTTTCTGTTGTTATTATATATAGCGTACTTTGCCCTATAATTGCACCATTTGGTAAGTATTGTACAGGTAATCTATACCAGTTAATTTTTTCTATTTTAAGAGCTATGCCTTTTTATTTGGATTTCGCATAGTTATGTAATAACTTAAAGCCTTTTTTTTCTTTTTCAAAATTGAGATTACATCAGTTTCTGCACATTTAAAAGCAAATCCACATCAAAGGAAAGTTGTATATGTATATATTTGTTATCAACAAAAAAGGAGTTTGTCATTGACTGAAATCCTTCTTGCATCTATTTAATTAGGAAATGTCTTCCTGTCTGAGTTATGGAGCACAAATGCTAGTCTAAAAAGTTTTATGATGTATTTAAGGTTAAATTTTACAAAATGCTCTATATTTCTTATTAAGGGGGGATCATAGTAAACGACAGCAAAAATGACCAATTCTTAGTATTGATTTCGAAAGGCTCTAAATCATTTAAAAATGATGGTACAATAAAAAAAATTGTATCAAATTATAAATTGTACTTTTATTATTATATTTACTCCTAAGAATCTTATTTTCGAAAATTATTATTTTTGAAAAAAGACATCTTTTGAAACATACAATTACGAATTTTCAAAAATACAAGTACTTTTTCGGTACACTTTTCTCCAAATCTATTAAATATTTCTGAATAATTTCTTTTGTGTGTTATAAAACCATTTTAGATCTAATCAAGTCACCTATTTTTTTTGCCTAAAATAATTTTTAAATTCTATTTTTAAAACATTATATTCAACATTCATAAAAATTCTGATTTTCAACGAAGAAAAGTGTAAAATAATAAAATATTTATTTTAATTTGTAAGACTAAATTAGGTGACTTAAATAGATCTAAAATGGTTTTATAACACACAAAAAAAATTATTAAAAAATATTCGATAGGTTTGGAGAAAAGTGTACCTAAGTGTTGAAAATTATAGTTTTGAGTAAAACGCGAAAAACAAATACAGTCGATCCCGTTAACACGAACTCGAAATGACCACCGAAACATTTCTTGTTAACCGAATTTCATGTAAATCGTCGGGAATTTTTTTTTACATTGAGCCAGTGGTTGGTTTTCAAATATCAACACAAAAAAATCATATTTTATAATGTAATACATAAATAATACAAGCATACAATTAGTAATTCAAAGGGGGCGTGGTACATTTGTTTATTTTTATAATTTTAATTTTTTATAAGAAATAATTAACCGATCTATACAAAATTGGTCTCATTCGATAGATTGGGTTGCCATCTATCAGAAAATATTGGTTTCAAAAATTCGATTTTTTGGTTTTTGTTTACTATGATCCCCCCTTAACTCAGCAAAATCAAACAATTACAATTTAGCCTGCCAAAATCATTATGATGTTTAATTATGCTTGCAATCTCTATCAGAATGACCTCAGTTACATTGGTCGCCCTATTATAACATTACAAAGCTAAGTTTAATAAAATATTCTTTAGACCTTAATGTTATAATAACTAGCTTATTTGTCACATTTTGACACATTTTTAAAGTTTTTAACACCAATATGATTAGTTTTCATTGTAAATAAAAGTATTTTGCTTTTTAGTATATTTGTTCAATTTGTGTTTAATGTAAGCTATTTAATTTTTTTGTGTTGAAATAAATATTTTTCTTATTTTTAGGTGTCTTGTACATGTGCCTGAAACATTACATTGACCGTTATAACATCTATTATGTCTATGGTCCATCCAAAATAAGTCGTAATATACATGCTACTGCAATTAATTTTGTTATTATAGCTATCATACTTATGCAGATGTGTGTTTTCTTCTTTTTGTATTTAAGAAATGGTAAGTTTCTTTAGCTATAAAAACTTTAATTTCTTTATTTTCACATTTATTCTTATTTCTAACACAAGAAGTGTTCATGTAGTAAATGATAAAATTTTGGTTCGAATTGTAACAATATAAGTTAATAACTGTTTAAAAAATTGTTAACTGTTTACAATACAATGGAAACATATAAATAATTATCTGTAAGATACATGGTTTTTAATCATTTTTTTTTATAATTGCAAATGCGTCCTAACTAGTTATTAGAAAAAGGAACTGAATTGCAAGATAAGATACACATGTTAGAGAGCAGCAGAAACCTTGAAATAGTTAATAAAATAATGTAATGCATGCATAAATAATTATTTTCCAATTCTCAGTTCGCATAAACCAAGAAATACTTTTCACTTTGTTAACATAAAATATTTTTGAATCATTTTATGGTGCACTAAGAACTTGCAAAAAGAGGCGGCTATTTAAATGACCTGGATTCTAAGTACTGTCAGGGCATAAAGGGTTAAGTTGTTTAAATTCATAATTATTAAAATAATTATTATTGTTACCCTCTTAGGGTGGATGCAAATGTCCCTAGTATCCTTGGCCATCTGTTTGATAACTGTAATGATTTTTTTTGGACAAGTCTCTTTTCAATGGTTTTTATTCCTCAGCCCAATTTCTTATAAGGTAAGTTTTAACAGAGTGCAAGATATTTTTTGTATTGTTTCTAATACTTGTTTTTAGCAAGATATTTTCAAATTCAGTAAATGTTTTTTAGTTATTGGGAGATGTCATTGCAAAGTGCAAGTACTTTATTTTTTAAAAATTAGAATTTTTTAATTCATGGGTAAATGAATTTACTTCCTTTTTTGTGTTAAATTATAAACTATGTGTATTCTTTTTAATTGGAAGTAATATTTGATTATACATTTCTATATTTGATATGAAATTATTTATTTTTCATTGGGTTCTAACGTGGGGCATGCTGCTAATGTCTAACTTTTAAGCCTGCCCTTGAAGTGCCTGGATATTGACATTCTTCCTTGCGTTCTTGCTATGGGACTTATTAAGTATCAGCAGGCTGGCCACAGTGATTTGACTCTTGAATGTCATAGTCCTCGATTTTGAATTTTCTCTGCCAAATATTCACAATGCTATGTTATACATTAGTAGTACTAAAAGTGGTACAGTCAAGGACAAAAAAAGAACAGACCTCGCTGTTGAAACCATTTATCAGAGATGTAATTGTGATACGGTCATTTTAAGAGACATAATTTCAATATGAAGACGATCCCTTACGAAATTTTTGTGTTGACCAATTAACTGAGAACGTTATTTCTGTTGAAATGACTTATCACAATTATAACTCCGACAAACGGTGCCTCAACAACGAGGTCTGTTCTTTATTTTGTCCTCAACTGTACACATGATTCAGTTAAATTCTGCAACTATTTTTGTTTAAAAAACTCAAAGTAAAGGTGATTCCTATTTGGCAGTGTGATATCTGACTTTCAGGCACTTTGTACTAAATCATAGCAATATGTTTTACAATACAGTGCTCTCTAAAGCAAATATATCTAACAAATGCTGTAAATTGTATGATAGAATGAGACAAAAAACACCAACATGAGCTGTTTGTGCAGACAGTAAGTTTGTTGTGGTGATAGGAAACTTTTGTTACAACCTGTTATCGACCTACAGCTAATTAATGTCGGTTTACAATAAACTAATTCTTGGTTATAACATAATACAAATAAAAATTTTGCAATAAAATAAGTTTAAGTCCAGAGCTGTATTAGGTTATACTGTATAAATCTTTTTTTATTTAACTATGTGTAAAAAAAAATTTGTAAAGTGTAAAAAAATTGTAACTTATAATACTTTCTTTAAATAATTTTTCTGCATTAAAAATTAGGCTTTTGCCCGAAAGGAAAGCAGTGCTCAGATCGCTGAAGTATCAAGATCTGATCTAGATGTTTCACAGCAGGTTAGTTTATTGCAGTTATTAGTATAACACTTATTAAGGGAAAAAATTCAGTAATCAAAGTATTATTGATTCAAAGAGCCCTGAATCTTGAGTTTTTGGAGATGCCTACTAAAAATTTTAACTTCAATTTCTTAGTTAATTCAATCGCTGAAGATAAGGTAAAATTTATGATTTTGTCATTTTCATAAAGCCTGCCTTTATGAAGAATTCAATGCTTCTCTGATTACAATGGAGCCCTTATAATATATGTGTTATTACACTAGACACTCTCTTAACTGGCTTTAATTGGGACTAATGGTAAGCAAGTTATAGTTCCGTAAAAAAAATTCAGTATCGCATTGGAATTGATATATATTTTTTTTTAATTTCTTTTGACGTAATGTAACACAAAGTTCTATGTATGAAAATAATAAGTGAATATTTTGCTTTAAAAATTTTAATTTAGCATTGGTTAGAGGAATTTTTAGAGAAAAATCCAGAAACTGTATATTTTGAAAAGTTTTATACATGTATTTTAAGAACTTTCTTTGATTAACGTTTAGCTTTTTGTTTATTATAGCCTTATTTGCCAGTTGTTTTGAAACGTTCAGATTCCAAAGGAGATATTTTTACTACAAGTATGCAAGAGAGATCTTATGGAACGAATGAAGATAGTGTTCAAACTACTCCAGATGGAGGAAGCATAAATATACCTGATAACGAAAATGAAAATGTTGCTCCTACTTTTGAAGATCATTATCAGCGGTTTTAAATTTTCCTTTGGTTCATTTCTGTAAGATTAAAAATATATTTATCAATATTAATTTCGGAAAAAAAATGTGTAATTAAAATGCAAAATGTCCTTCATGAGAGTCATCTATCTTGATGAAATACAAAATGTCCCATATTTTTTTATTAGCTAATCAAAGTATTTCAGTAATACATAAGAAACCAACCTTTTAATCTTTGCTTTAGCAACTTTAATGCATGTTTAATTTTAAAATTATTTTGTTCTTATTTCAAAAATCAAACTTGTGTAAATATCGTTTTAGTTTCTATAGATGTATTATCTTATTCTTAGATTTGGGTTTACAAATGACTTTAAAGTATGTACCTGTGACTGTACAGATATGTAAGGCCTGTCAAAATTATTATGGTATACACCTATTTGTATATTGTACTATAAGAATGGATTTGAATTTTATTTAGAACAATATTTATTGCCTCAACTATTTGTTTTGTTAATATTAGTGAGAAACCTGTGATAGTTTTTTTTTTTTTTATTTGTGTTAGATGGTGCTTGGTAAAAGTTAGTTTATACTTTCTTGCTTTCTGCAAAATCTCTTCATTTTATTTATATATGTAAAATCTTGCATGTTTTATTGTCATTAGATCTTTTGTTTTTGTTAAATACTGTGGGTCTATAGTTGTAAGAGAAAATAAAGATGTGCTCTATTATACTTTCAATAATTAATTTGTGAAAGGTTATTTTTATGTTTGGTGTTAATTTAGCTGTTTATTTTGTTATCAAGTTTTTTTTATTTTATTTTAAAAACTTCTACAAAACAATTCTAAACAGCATTTAAAGGTAACAAGTTATGGAAGCATTACATCGATTAGACTTAATGAATAAAAATACTGAAAGTGGAAAAATGATTTGTACCTAATATTTAATTCCAGTGCAAAATATTTAGAAAAAAAGTTCAAGCATGGATCTGATTCTAAGGTATTGCGGTTTTTTTTTACCTTCTTTATCATTTTCAAATTTTAAGAATGCTATAGATGTTATATGCTCAACATGTTTTATTTTGACAACTTAAAAAAAAATTACAACTTCATATTTAAAAATTAACTAAGTATTGTTATAAGCTCAATATGTATAAATTTCGTAATTACTACAAGTAAGATGTATAATGCTCTGTGCCAATTAATATCTATTAGCATTTATTTTTTTGCAGTATTATCACAATTTCTAATTGTTTTTTTATTAGGAAGATTGAATGGTCACGTCTAAAAATTAACAAGCACAGTAAACAAACCGCAAAAATCTTAGATTATTTAAGGTACAAAAATCAAATGCAATAAATTCCCTCCTGTTTTGTTTGTATCGTATTTATAACTTGATACGCACACGTTTAGTACTTTATGTTCATTTCGAAAATAAGAAAACCCATTTGTTTTTAAAATCTTTTTTCAAAGTGCATTTGTTAAAGAAAACTAATATGAATGGTATTTATTTTTCTACATATAAATCTTTGGTTTTAATGATAAATATGATTATTATAATTTCTGTGAAATAAATTAAATTAGCAGTTTTTCATATTTTCTTTGTATTTTAATGTATTGCATCCTTTAATTTTGCAAGGTGTTTTGTTACTAATTTACAAATGAAATTCTTGACAAAACTATTATTTAATGAATTTCTCTGGTGTTTATAACTATTAGGATAAATCATATTTATTTGAACGAATTGCTTAGGGAAATTTTACCTTCACTGAATTTTATCTTTTCTTGAAAATAAATCTGTACAATAGCATTATCGTTCTCTTTCATACATTTATTTTTACTAGTTTTGTTTGAATTTAATATTTATTTATGAAAGCTTTTTTTTTTCAAGTTACTTTGTCTTGCATATTGAAGAAATTTTTAGAAAATACAATTTTGAACTTGATTGCTATGATGTGATATATCTAAGGACAGTATATTTGATGTACCAGTAAGACTGTCAGTGAGTCATGGGCAAGATCCACCATTTTCTCCTTGTTAACGAAAGTTCCATCATCCCCTGCCATCCCCAATAGACCTAGTGTAGCTGTAGCGTGATGTTAATTTGACCAATTCCAATTCTTCATCCAAATCATTCATTTTTATATGAGAATTTATTGTTTGTCAAACTAATAAATTTATAACTTAACTAATAAGTAATTTAAATCAATTTTGGCATCTTATTTTCTTCTAAATTCAATTTAAGCTTTAATACGGGGTTGTCCAACCTCGTTTTGCAGTTTCACTGGAATTCTATCCTGTTACAATGGGACTTCTGCAGACTACACTGCTTAAAAGAGTTAAGGGAATGCATGGTTTAAACCCTTTCAATCACATTGGAATCATCAGTTTACGATTTTTTTCTCACTAAGTTGAGCTCGTACTTGTATTTATCATTAGATGGAAGAATCATGTCTTTTTGAAGAATTAAATGTTAGTTTTAATTAAATAAACATATGAAAAACATGGTAAAAATAAAATTCACTCCCAAATCAATTTATGAAATAAAAAATTGAGCCTAAATTTTTCATGCATTCTTAGATGTATAAAAAAATATTTTTTTTAGCAAATGAAGTTCTGAAATTTTATTTTTTCAAAGGTTATGATTTCAATCCCCCTTTGAAGGTTTTTTGTGAATTATGACTAAATTAGTCAAAGAATAATAAATATAAACCGAAAATAGAGTTATAGTTAACAATTTTTACGAGAAAATACATTGAATAGTGAAGGAAAAAAGTTTCCGGTCATCCTTTTGTGGGGAAAAAAGTATTCGATCAAGTCACTTTAATATTTTGTGGGTCCTCTTTTTGTATTGATTACTGCATTTAAGCTCCAAGGCATGGATGCGACAAACTCGTGGAATAAATTTTATGTAGTTTCACCCCAGCTAACCTTGATTTCTATTGTCTAGGCGTAATTCTTTAAAATTTGTTGGTCTTCTCTTATCAATGTTTCTTTTCATAACATTCCGAAACATTTTCTAGTGGATTGAGTTCCGTACTATTTGCAGACCAATCAATAGTCTTTATTGGAGAATTTTCATATCGATTTAAGAAATTCTTGACCAGTTTACTTCAATAACATGATGCGTTATCATCTTGAAAAAATGAAATACTAGGAGCCTCCAAACCTTTCCCTCGATGATAGTAATAACAAAATGTTGTAAAATGTCAATATAACACTTTAGAATTAATTGTTTGTAACACTATACACATTTTACCGACTCCTTCGGAAGTCATGCAACTCCACACCATGAATGAACGCTGATATTTAATTTTAGTTTTGCGGCAATCTTTTTCGAACTTTTCAACCGTTCTCCTCCACACAAGGATTCCAACACTTTCACCAGTTCCTAAACAGATACGAGATTCGTAACTAAAAATGACCTTCTTCCAATCATCAGAAGACTAGCTTTTATGTTTCTTGCACCATTGCAGACGACTTTTGTTTTAGTCATATATGGATACGATGTTTTTAGTCATATATTTTTTCATTTCGGCTTTGCAGAAGTGAAATCCTTTAACGTTTAAACGATTTCGCACTGTACGTGCACATATCTCTACCCGATATTTCGACCACTCAGTATTAAGTTGTTTCAACGTGCAACCTCTTATAGATTTGGCAATATCAACCAATTTTCGGTCTTGTCTACCTGATGTTGCATGTGGGCGACCGCTTAGAGGAAGATTTTTGTCATCATTAGTAGAGCGAAATTTTTCCAAATTTCCCCTTAAACAGTACTTTTTGACGGTAAAAGTCTGAGCAACCTTTCTTTGAGATATTATATTGTTTAAGCGTCCATTTTTTTTTTTTTTTTTTTTTTTTTTTTTTGTCTTTACACAATTCTTTCTTTCGAGTCATACTTTCGCTGTTGCGAATCCTCCCCACAGATGGATGATCGGAAACTTTTTTTCTTTCACGATGTATTTTCTCGTGAAAAATGTAAATAAAATTTTATTTTCTGTTTATATTTACTATTTCTTGACTAATTTAGTTATATTTTACAAAAAAAATTCTCAAACATTTGAAAAAAACTGACGACTGATGTGAACAATCGTAGGCACTTCTATCGGTGATCGGATACTTTTTGCCAGGGGTTGTATATATACACAGCAATAACAATACATAGCATCAACCTGTTATCCTTTTTTAAATAGTTTTTTTTATAATTGTTGAAGCAAAATAAGAGATACTAAAATTTAAAAAAAATAGTTAAATTTTAATAGTAAATTCTTTGTAGAAAAAATATCAAAATGTGCATTAAGTATTCTATTATTGTTTAAAATATCATTGCATATTACTTTAAAATAAAATGACCACAACATAAAGTATGATCAGTTTGAAAGGATTTCGTTTGCTAGAACATCAATTAACTTACTTTGGTTGTGGGATTTTTTTTATAAATACCTAATTTTGAAGTGGCGTTTTAGGGCTGTTCCCCTATTCTTACTTTGTCTGATTTTGAATGCGTTATTCAGCACAAAATTCTGAACACAAAAACATTTTAAAACAAATTTTTACAGTTTTCTCAAGTTGAGGAAACTTTTTCATTAGATTGAGTAGACTAATAGTTTTTAGCTGTAACTAGTGTCAGTGGAACTGCTAAATCATTAAAATATATGAAGATTTTTTTTTCTATGTTACTCTCTATAAAACAACTTTTCTTTTATACTACCCTATATTTTAAATTTCACTTGCTATTGGTTAACTTTAATTTTGAAACTTTTATTGGTTGATGAAAAAGCAATGTGCTAAGGAGATTTAAACACTGCCTACACACTATCCTGTCCTTAAATCCATTACATCTTATCAGTAAGTAAATCACTGTCCTAACGGGGGACAAAATGACCACACTTTTATTTCAGGTTATTTGGTTTGAATTTGTCAATGTAACATTAGTTTTTATTTAAATACCGCTTATTTATTTTCAAAAAAATGTATTTATATACATTCTACTACAATTTGTGTTGTCTATGCTGAGATAAAATTATTTCTGCTTTGCAAAAGTCCATAGAACTACATCTAAAATAATTTATGAATTGTATTTCTATAGTGATTTAAATTAATCTAGAAAGAAAATAATTTTACAAAGATATTTATTTCATTCTACACCTTAATGTAATCCCTGTATTTTGTGTTAGATGTTTGGAATATTATATTGCAACATAAACATAATTTGTATAAACTGTATGAAATAACTGGTATTAAGTTCCTGTCCTTTTATGATTTATATTTTCAGCTTGATAATATTATTGCTTATTTTAATTAATTTTTTAAATAACAAATGTAAAAAGTCTGGTTTTGAAGATTTTGTTTGTGAAATGAGTCTGATATTTTTTATGGTTCCAGAGCTTTTTCATTTTAGTTAATTGCTACACTATTCATACTTTCATAGTTTATAAGCTCACATAGTATGGTATTGCAAAAAAGTTATCTATTAAAATTACGTATGTATGTAGAAATTAGTGTCTCATTTGCAATTGTGCAGCACAATATATTAATTAAATTACATTGCTTTTGTGTGTATATTTTACATGATGGATTTATTTTACATTGATATATTTATTTTAATTGCCAAATTATGTGTGAATTTCCCAATACTTATTTATATTGATTATTACATGTAATGTTTTAAAATTTAAAGTGAATAAAACATAGAACTTGAAAGTTACTCTGTGAATTAAATTGTCTATTTTCACTTTTAATAGGAATTATGAGAAAAGCATAACTTTTCCATGAAATTTTGAGGTATGATATATTTAGGTATCGCTTGCGACGCAAGAGTAACTGCCAAACACTGAAAAAAAATATCACAAGTATTTTTCCGATTTTAAATAATAAAATTTAAAGTAACGAAACTGCACCTAACTTGGTCTATAAGCTGGTAAAAAAATGTGATCCAACATAATTTAGGCAAATAGAACAACTGTTGGGAATATTTAAATTAGGGTCAGGGTGGGGCAAAATATGTTAAAAAAATAAATTTTGCATTCACACCTTCAGAGCAATAAAAATATCAATTTCATCAGTATAAAAAAAATTTTAGGATATGCAAATGATAAATTTCTTATAACATTCAAAGCGAAATTTCCCGGAATATAAAATAATTGATATTGTTAAATGTCTTAGAAAAGTGCTGTCAATTACTTATTTTACCACATGGGATGGGGTGAAATAGGTCATGCTTCAATAACAGCTTCAATTACTAAATTTTTTCCATTTCTTTCTAAGATTGTTTTTAAAGCAATCAGGTAAAATCATATAAATCTTCGCATGAACCATTACACTCCTATGACGATCAATCCTGAGTCAGGAAGGATTTTTACAATTTGAGAAGCATCTCCATCCAAAACAGAGATAATGAAAAAGTAACTTTCTTTTTCTCTTGAAAATATCGCTGTGTATATTGTATAAATCTTCTTCAATTTGTGAAAAAAATCAAGAAGTAACTTCTTTGTTTTATCCCAGAAAACTGTATCTGCACCCACTTCTATTATTGAAATGAAAAATGAACCCATTGAAAATCGCAACATACCGAGTAAAAACAAAAATTAAAAACCGAAACGAAGGAAATTAAATGCAAATTCATAAGTCTTTTAATGGAATAAAATGAATAATCTGTTATTTACTTTCTGGTATTAATAGATCCATTTATAATTTGATACACGCTTTAATCTACAGTTTGTAAGAAACATATGGAAAAAAGAGATACAGGATTTATTGAGAAATTAATGTTAATCTTACGTAATGAAATGCGAAAATTTGGCTTTAAAAATTCCTTCATAATATATATACAAGATTTAAACATTTCATGTAACTTGGGGCAATTAGTTGTATTGAGCATAAATATTCATGAAGAAAATTTGGGGCCCCCTTAAAATGGGGGGACCCTGGGTACGTGCCCCGTTTGCCCTGCCGGAAATCAGGTCCTGTTCATTTGTTTTGTCTTTGACTGCTCTCGATGTAGCTTATCAACGACACAAAAAAGCCTTTTTTGTTCTCTTTGCTCGGAGATCGAGATAACTGTTTGTAGTCTCGAAATCACCACCCAGAAATTCGTTTCCGAAATCACAAGGTTAGGACTCATTTCGACACCTACCTCGAAATACTATACACTTCGAAAATCTCCCTGAAAGGGACGAAACGTATCACGGGGGAAAAAATGGAAAAAAAAAGTGTTCAGCTGACCTGTATAAAGTATAAACAAGGGGGATGGGTCAGAGGACCATGCCAAAGGATCCAACCATTACCACGACGGGTCGTGGTGGATCGTCCGGGGGCGCTTGAAATCTTGCTCTGCGAACTGGTCGTAATTGATAATTTGGGCAATGTTAGCTTCCATTGCCTCGAAATATTTGTGGGGGGCAGAAAGGATGACTTAATCTACAGGGTCAATGTCTAAGTCTTTGTGTAAGATCGTATTTCTAACGTACCATGGGACGTTAGTGATATTTCTTAACGTCTTGTTCTGGAATGTCTGCAGTTTTTTGCGTTGACATTTCTTTGCCATTGCCTAGACTGGAGAGGCATATACATGAAGACTGGTTTGATCGTGGAATTGTAAAGTAAGACTTTATTTCTTAGTGAAAATTTTAAGTTTCTGCCAATAATGGACCCTAGGCTGATGGTAGCGCCTGTAGGTTTGGCAATGGTATGTTTGATGTGCTCCTTGAAGTTGAGCCTTATCGAGATGGACTCCAAGATACTTGGTGTGGTGTGGGGTTGATTTTGGATTTCAGCGTTGAAAATTTCGAGGTAGGTGTCGAAATTAGAGCCCTACATCACTACTGCGTCTATAAGAGACGCAACATATTGGCAGTCGCTCCTGATTGGTCGAGGTCCAAAATTGTCCCCCTGGGGCGATTTCCGTTTTGTCCCTCATAGAGTTAGCATAGGAAAAAAAAGTAGCCTTTGCAATCGTCAACAATCCATAAAATTTAGGGAAAGTACAACTTTTTAATGTTTATTTATGGCTTCCTAAATGTGTAAAGAATATTCTAAAACCATAATTTTCTTCAAAAATACTTTAGAAGTTAGAAAAAAGACAGTTTTCCTTTAACAGTACGCTTTCTGAATGTATTTATAATGGCTATTAAAACATATTATGCATAAAATATTGCTTCATTTCGTTTTAAAAAAACTTATATATTCACTTAATGTCTGTAGAAATCTTTTCACTGTTTAAATATACAAAGAATCTTCGTATTTTCTTGAAATACGAGTATAAACATTGATTCGCGCGCTTTTCTTGTTGGCTATTTATTGGCGTATCTTGGCGAAGACCTTTTTGTAAACAGACTCGTCTGCTCAAAACCTAAAAATATCGTGTTATTTATTTATAGTATTGGTAAATATGGAATTTTTGTTGCGAGTAATTTTTGTTGTTATTTATTAATAAAAGAAGATTAACTTGTATTTTGCCTGCTTGTTTTTGTTAGTGTAGTAGGTAGTAGTGTTTATCTTGATTTTGAAAGAGGTACTCATTAGATTAACGTCTAGTTTGATACCTTGTTGATAATTTTGTTAATAATTTGAATTAATTTCATAGGGAAGAGAGACTCTAATAAAGCTTGAACAAGATATCAATGTGTGTAAAGTGGTGTTAGAGTAATATATATTGAAATAATTGTCAATTACCAATTTTTATTGTCATTTAGTTTCTATAATTATTAAATAAGGGTTTAAATAAAATATTTTAATTCATTTCAAACATTCAAATCTTGCATTTAATTTCGAAAATCAGTCGTTGCAGAAGTTAAAGCAAAACTAAATAGTCTTCCCGGGAAGGATTAGTAAGATATGTAAGAAAAGCGATAAACTGCCAAGCTCAAGCAAGCCTGACCAGTTTCTCCCCGGTGATTTCGCCGCGGCAACCCGGCTTGGACAATTTTCGGCCCTATTGTCGCATCTCTTTCTACACAGTAGGGATAGAGGGCTCTAGTCGAAATGAGTCCTAACCTTGTGATTCCGGAAAAGAATTTCTGGGTGTTGATTTTAATTCGCCAGTCCTCACACCAAGTCTCGACCGACTAAAAGGTATTTTGAATTTTTTCAAATTCTTTGTTGCTTCTTTTAGACTTCGCCAAAATAGCAATGTCATCTGAGAATTGGGCAGTAACAGTATTGTCATTGATCGGGAAATCATTTATGTAGAGGTGCTCTTTGCTTCCTCTTTGTTTGCTTCTCATCCGCTCGAATTCAGTAGCGAGTGGAGCCAGACATGACGTCACGTGTCAATGGTTGATTTCGAATAGAGGCAGGCCTCGTCTTCTCTAGTAACTGTCACTGTACTTATGTATGACACTTGTTGACATCATGTGATGCAAACGAAACTTGGTCTTTTGATGTCGAGGAGGCGATTATGTTGTCACTAATATTTGTTATTTTAGTGTCATTTTAGTGAGTACTTGAAAACTGTTATTACCATAATTTAAAACCAGAATATGTTTTGGACGGGTCAATTAATTTTTTTGTTCATGGATAATTGAAATGCATACATGTGTTTTCCTGGGTTTTTTTTTAAAGTACATATTTTGTCTTTCAAAATGTTTACTCATTTATAAATATGCGATAATTAAACGATAAAATTCCAACAGGAAAATTCTAATTTATAACTAAATTTTAAACTTATGGCTGCATATTACGGTGCAATTAGAAACGAACCCGGACATCCAAAGTGAAAGTTTCATTCCAGGTCCAAATTGTATTATGCCGCCTACATATTGTTTGGTAAAATTTTCACCATTTTGAGCATCTGGTTTTGGGGGAGGGTGTGGGGTAGTTGAAAAATTGGTAGTTTTTTCTTGCATATTTCGAAAAATATGTGGTTTAGAGCAAAAGTTCAATTACAAAAATATTTTACATTAAATTACAAGCAAAATGACTATTTAAATTATTGTTGTTAACTGAATTGTTCTAGAGTTAAATTGGGTGTAAATGTAAAATTGTGGCGAACTTTTTTTGATATTTAGAAAAATATGACATTTTCAATACGAAATCGGTAAATTTCCAGGATTCGGTGCAGCTTGGCGCTTGTCGAAAAACAACAAATTCTTGGCGAAATTCGCGAGCTTTATCATTGCCAGATTCCTTTACGCCGATGCAACCCTAGTTTCTTTCACTGATCTCTAAGGTTAATGGATCGCGGAAAGCTACGGGAGAGTTGGAAGTCATTTTTTTCTCCCAGGTCAAACCCAAACATCCAGTCTAGTTGAAATTAACGTCGCAATAGAGCTGCACGATTGGCAATCCACTTTGGTTTGAATTAACGCCGTACTAAAGCTACACAAGTGGCTATCCCGTACTCAGTTTAGTTTCGTTTGAATTTTCGTCGCTTTAGAGCTACACGAGTGGCAATCCTGTACGCACCCTTTTGGGGCCCCGGGCAATTTTTTTTTCTCTAAAAAAACATCAGTATCCTACATCGGGCAGTATTGTAGGGCCCATTGAAAGCCTAAACACTCGTTTGGGGCCCCGAGCAATTTTTTTTCTCTAAAAAAACATCAGTATCCTACATTGGGCAGTATTGTAGGGCCCATTGTAAGCCTAAACACTCGTTTGGGGCCCCGGGCAATTTTTTTTCTCTAAAAAAACATCAGTATCCTACATCGGGCAGTATTGTAGGGCCCATTGTAAGCCTAAACACTCGTTTGGGGCCCCGGGCAATTTTTTTTCTCTAAAAAAACATCAGTATCCTACATCGGGCAGTATTGTAGGGCCCATTGAAAGCCTAAACACTCGTTTGGGGCCCCCGGGCAATTTTTTTTTCTCTAAAAAAACATCAGTATCCTACATCGGGCAGTATTGTAGGGCCCATTGAAAGCCTAAACACTCGTTTGGGGCCCCGGGCAATTTTTTTTTCTCTAAAAAAACATCAGTATCCTACATCGGGCAGTATTGTAGGGCCCGTTGAAAGCCTAAATACCCGTTTGGGGCCCCGGGCAATTTTTTTTCTCTAAAAAAACATCAGTATCCAACATCAGGCAGTATTGAAGAGTCTGTTGAAAGCATAAAATTTTGTTTGGGGCCCCCGGCAGCTAGCAGACCGGCCCTCTTCGAATCGACAAAATATTCAGAATAAAAAATAACTGAAATATAATAACCAAAACCAGATATTCAGAGTAACCGTAACCGCAATTCCGATGCGCGCGCAACTTTACCCACAATTCATCGCTCGCAAGTATCGACAGCGTCGTCAATTGGATGAAAAAATAAATGAAGAACAAAATAATTCCATTGTGCGCGCACATCATCTGGGCTTCTTACCCACAATTCCGTGCAAGTATTACCAGCGCCGACAATTGGACGAAAAGTTTTTTCGCCGTATCACCAAATAAAATTGTTTATCGCTTGCTACAAAAAACGCCAAATCCCTTGGCGGCAAATGCACCGGATGGTGGAAATTAACCACGAAATCTTTTGGTTTGTGTTTTGTAAAAGAAAATGTGTACTTTAGTGACCAGTGGTATGTTAAGTGATAAGCCCTTGAAGAAACGACAACCCCACCACCTTCCCCAAGGGCTGCTACTTTTAATAGGAAAAGGTGCTTCCACAGGCTAATTTCATATAAACCTGTGGTACAGAGAGGCTGTGGTTGAGGCCAACTTGAACAGTGAATGTACAGGCTGTTTTGCAATAGTCTTCAAGTAACACCGGTAGCAAAAACAATCTAGATCTTAAGTATTCTTGGCTCCAAGCATGGCAAGAAAGAAACCTTTTCCATCATCAGCTACTGCAGTGGGGTCTTTGAAGACTAACAGTTTTGTACGAAGGGCGTTGTTAACTCGCACTTTCCTATACAGCGTATTTTTCTCCTTCTTGTAAATAACTGATACAGTGTCGCAACCTGTGAAGACGTATATTGGTAAGAGTACATCTTTCATGTCCCCAATGCCTCGCTGAACTTCTGAAATTATATAAATTTTTTCCTGTTGATTTGCTTTTTTGGTACTATCAATTTTAATTTGTTCTCTGATGGTGCGTGGACTCTCAACAAGACTATAAGACAACAAGACAAGTAAGTCAGTGTGCAATGATTTACTTCCTTTCCTCATCAAGCCAGATTCATCGAAGAGGGATGGAGGATAAGCATATAGCTCATATTTAAAAATTTCTTCAAGTCTCTCATCACATCTTACTGTGCCCATTATCCGATGTTGAAGAGTGTTAAGGTTCACACATACAGATGCAGTGTTGTTATTAATTGTTATATACTTGGTTATAGAGGCCAAGTTGCATATTTGTGTAAATAAGTATGTATTAAACTATATTTATAATACTGATAACAGGGTGCGTACGCGGTTTGGAAAACCTTGAAAGTGCTTGAATTTCAACTTTCATTTTCGAGGCCTCGAAAAGTATGGAAAAATAAGCCAATCATACAAAAAGTATAGAAAGTCCTTGAATTTCCAATTGATGAAAAAAAAAACGATTTGTGTGCAGCGCAATTTTCCTGCCTTGTCAGATCCTCACCATAAATAATAACATAAACCAATTTTACAACTTAGGGATGATAAACCGAAACCGGTTTTTGGCTTCGGTTAAAACCGGCTAAATCGCACTCAGTTTAACTGGCTTTTAGTATGTTTAGTATGGAAACCAAAGTTAAAAAAACGCTTATGCCTAGCTTGCATCGCGTGACTTCAGTGCAATGAATCACTTCATTGTTCTAAATGAAAAGCAAATTAATATTTTAACTGTTGTTCCTTCACCGAAAAACGAATGCTGGTTTAGTTTTATTTTATTTTTATCAAAAAACTAATTGAAACGCGGAATATATTTTTTCTAAATTTTGTTTTTCAGCATTTAATATTCCTTTAATTAGGATAAACAGCTTAACAACTTATTTTTTATTATTTTAAGAACCGGTATGGTTTATCGACTTAAAAAAACGGTTTGTACCAGTTTAACCGGTTTCAATTTTCTAGATCTTAGTAAAATCAAAAATGTTTCGAAAACATGCTTACATTTCTTCGTTTAAGGCCTAAAATTTGAATATAAAATGTCCTTGAATTTCACTTTCAAAATTGTGTACGCACCCTGTGATAATATTAATAATACTTTAACTTATTTATATTTGGTTTTTTGTTTTCCTTATGTTTAGTTAAAATGTCTGGAATCGCATTAGAAGAATATGAGCTACTTGGAGAAGCTCGATATCGCTCTTATATTTCTAGCATTGATAAAGCTTTGAAAAGTTTTGAGTACACTAGTGAATGGGCAGACCTTATATCAGCTCTAGGAAAATTGAATAAGGTAATAAAAATTTCTATATTTTGTATATGTTTAAAAATCTTTAGTATAACAATGAATGATTTATTGTTGCCTTTTCCATGAAAGTAAGTGTAGGGAAGATTGAACCAAATGTATCCAATACGGCCCCGGTGACATTAAAAGCTTTGGAGAGTAGAGTATTTAATCCATATGCAATAAATGTGCAAGTCTATGGTCTTTTATCTAAGTAAAATAAAAACTGAGATTATGAAAAAACTTAATTTGTCAGATGAGCTAATAGATCTTATCTTGATACCAATAATTTCCTAGCACACATTATCCACCACTATCCACATCCAAACACACCATTTTGCACTTCAAGGTTTAAACACGCATTATGGCTTCGCTAATAAGCATGCTAAATTCTAATGATTTTGATTGACACATTTATTAATGTAAGACGCAAGTTTACTTACAACAGTATAAATTGCGTTTTTTTTTTTAAAGATATCATGAAAATATACAATCAAAGAATATTTTAATGTTTACAGGTGCTGCTGGGAAATGTTAAGTATTCTATCATTCCAAGACGCATTACAATAAGTAAAAGACTTGCACAATGTATGCATCCAGCTCTTCCGAGTGGCGTCCATCTAAAAGCTTTAGAAACTTATGATATTATTTTTAAGTGCATTGGAGCTTCTAGATTAAGTCAAGAGCTTTTCATATACAGTGCAGGACTTTTTCCATTGCTCGGAAATGCTGCAATGAATGTGAAACCATCTCTTCTGGCCATATATGAAAATCATTTTGTGCCCTTGGGTACTAAACTTAGACCAGGTTTAAATGGTTTTTTAATTGGTGTTTTACCTGGATTAGAAGAAGGTTCTGAGTACTATGAAAGGTGCGTATATTTGAAAGGAGTATTTGTTTTAATGAGCAAGTCACAACTTTGACTTTATCCAAATCAGACACTAATCTCAAAAGGTTAATAAAGTACAGTTACTTATCTGCAAGTTATAAGTGAATATTCATAAATCTATGCATTAAGACATGCTTTTGAATTAGTTTTATTGTAATGAATCATAATGTTATTACATTTTGGATTGAAATAATCTATATTTACAAACATTTAATTTTTAAAGCCTCTTTTTTCCTAAAAGTATCTGTTTTTCATAGTAATTAATTTAATATCTATAGTAACTATAGATCATTGCCAAAACAAAAGTTAGAAACCTCATCCTTCTTCAGCTTCTTGAAATTGTTTCAAAACTTTTCTGCTTCTAAAATTTATCCAATCTACAATGTTTTGAAGCAAAAGAATATTAAAAAGGTTCAAAAAATTATTTAATCTTTTTAAAGTTCCGTCCCAAAACTCTGAAATATTCACTCCATGGACTGTCCTAAAGAAGATTTCATAAAATGAAGTATTAGATTTATTAAGTTTGTTAAGGAATAATTGAAGTATTTTGGTTTTTATAAAAAAAAACTGAAAAAAAGATAAAATTTGAAAGTGCAAAGTAATAAAATAATTGTTTGTATTTACTTGATTTTTTTTAATTGTCACTCATGAAATGTGTCTTATTTTACGATGCCTTGTGTATCTCAATTATTCAAACATGCCTAACACATTAAATGCGCCCACTTCGTGGACATCAGTTTTTATTGCTCTAAAATAAAATTAAATGGCCCTACCAGCCGCAAGACTGAGTTTAAAGGAAGATAAGGTTATCAAAGGAAGTTAAGGCGACATTTTGTTTATGATTCCATTGTAATTGCTTGATTATTTCAGTGTTGCTGTAGATTTTTTTTTGTCTGATATCTTTTTGGATACATCACTTGTCCACTTCATGGATTAAATGATTCAAATAGACTTTTTTTTTAAAACCTATTATTACTATTGCAATCGTCATTTATGTTAATTATTTTCACACTGAACTCGGTGTGTCATGGCTAAACATTTTGTTCTAAAAATCAAAATCGACATTTTGTCATTCTGTATACTGATACATGAGTTTGCAAAGAATTGGATTGTTGCTGAAGTGGGCACACTTTTTGAATTAACAAAATTTTAAATTAGAAAAACAATAAACCTTTAAATTAAAAAAAATAATATACCTTGCTTTTATATGTTTCAAGTCACTAAAAATTTCAACTTCCGTAACTGTAAAACCTTAATTACGCATGATCATGAATGTCTACTCAGTGGAAACTATTGCTTTTTCAGTTTTCATACTAATTATGAAAATGTATAATTACTCATGAAAAATTGGTCAACAAAATTGCTCATGAAGTATTTTGTAAAAGTAGACAAAAGTAGCATATATAGGTGTTTTTTCAAAATTTTTAAAAGGTTTTTATGTTGTAAAATTTGCCCTGATTTTCTATCCTTTAGATTGGCAAAGACCCATCTAATCTTATTTATATTGTTAAAAAGAAATTCATACATTTTAATGGTTTTATACAATTGTTATTACTATCTTTTGTACTTTAGGACAGATGAATTGTTGCTTTCAGTGTGTGGTAATGTTGGAAAAAGTTTCTTCTATGGCTGTATGTGGAAATGTATATTATCTAATCCAGCTGTTAGGTTACCTGCTGTAAGTTTCATAATAAGCCATTATAATCGAAGGTTATGCATGGAAGACCAGCTTTACATAATCGGGACAGATATTGATACAATGGTAAATATGACTATAAATTCAACTAAATTTTTTGTAAGGATTTATTTTGTGTACCGTTTTGAGGAATCAAAGTCTAAAATTAAAATTGTTCTGAAATTTCTGTTCTGATTTCATAAAATATATGTAGTACAGTCAAACTCCATCAACAAAAACTCAAAGGGACCACCAAAACACTTCATGTTAACCAAATTTCATGTTAACCGTTAGGAATTTTTTGCATTAAACCAGTTAATAGTTTTAAAAAAATCAACGTAAGAAACCTTATTTTAAAATGTAATACACTAATAATACAAGCATACAATTAGTAATTCAATTCATATAGTTCATTCGAGCAGTATATACCTAAATTAAAAACCTAGGCGCAAAGCCCGTTAGTAGGCCAAGGCCTGCTGGGCCCCTTTCAGCTTACTCAACCAAGGGCTCTGGGGTGCTAGGCATATGTCCCGGTTAGGTGGGCAGCCTCACTTGGATCCCATAGTGTTAAGTTAACAAGCATGCTTGGTCCTCACTTTATCAACCCACTTAAAGGATGAAACAACCTTCCCCCAATCCGCTGCCTGATCTGTAACGTGGTAATCCGAAACACTAGCACTAAGCTACTGGGCCAGTATTACATACATACTATAGAAACATTAGGAAAATTCTTTTTCTAGCAAGTTTAAATTGGCTTACTGCATAAGCCGCTTCAATTGTATCCCAGTTTTTTAAAATCGTTGAAATGGGCTTTTTTAGCTACACCGCATGTTTAGACACAATTTTCTATTTTGTAAACATTTGTAGTAAATATCATTTAAAATGTTTTGTTTATAGCGAAATAGGCTGTTGCTTTTGATTAAGTTTGAATGAAAATCAATAATAAAAGCGAACCAATTCTAATTTCATATTTTCTTTACTTTTAACCTCTGTGGAGAAACACCTACGCTATTCATGACGTACTGGATCATCCGACATATGCTGATTAAAATTGATGAATCATGGAAGATTTCATGGTTTTCACAGAAATAGAAGACTACTTATTTTTAGAATGTTCGTTGCCGTTTTTTTAGTGTTTTATTTCATTTGTGATTCGAAACTAAGGGGGAAAAATCAACTTCTGAATTTTTTGTTCGGTTTAAGCAAGATTTCGCCCAAAGCGATTCGCGTTATGAGATTTTTTAGCGTTAGCTTAAAGCATTTTCGTTTGGGGAAAACCTTTCATGTTAAGCGAAATTTCGTGTTAAAGTGAGTTCGCGTTAAGGAGGTTCAACTGTATTAGGTACATTCATCATGTGCTGTAAGATATATTTGCAGTATTTTGGTTTTTATAAAAAAAACTGTATAGTTGGCAATTTAAAACTTAGCATTGCAAGGAAAAAAATATGTTGTTATTTTTTTTTAAATTGTTCCTCATAAAATGGCTCCACCAGCTATCAGAATAACTTTAAAGAAAGACAAGGAAGCCATCTTGCTTATGATTTAATTTTAGATAACTGTTTGATTATTTTCAGTGTTGCTGCAAAATTTTTTGTCTGTGATATCTTCATTTGACTATACTTGTCCATTCTGTGGATTGATTTATTTATGTACCTATACTTTTTTTAAAAAAATTATTACTATTGCAATCTTAATTTGTGTGGTATATTGTTTCACTAAACTCAGTGTGTTTTTATCAGCTAAGCCTTTTGTTCTAAAATCCAGAATTGATATTTTGTCCACTTTGTGGAGATTCTCTGGCAAATAATTGGACATGATTGTCTCTGAAATGGACGCACTTTTTAAGTTAAACTATAATTTGAATCGGTGGTTCCCAGGTTAATTTTTATATTATGCTTAATTATAATTTGAGTTAAAGTGATTAAAGTGTAATAAAGCAGTTTTACAATTTAAAAAACTACCACAGATAAAAACAGCCAAAGCAGCCTTATCTGGTCACTCTTAAATAAATCGAAAAAATTAAAATGTCTATTTCAACAAATTTTGCAAAAGTGAAATGATTAACTAAGATCTTAAAAGATTCTGGAAAGTTTACAATTGTTGACAGTAAGAATTTAAAAAAAAATGAAAGTTTATCAAGAATTGTTTTATCTTACTATTGAATGAATTGTTTTACCTTACCATTTCAATAGCTGCCTTTTGCTTGGTGCATTTTAGTTAAAGCTTGAATTTCCAGCTTTATATTTGTCACGTTCAGGCACAAGTGTCCTTTGAGGCAAATTTCCATCTCATTTCTTTGTTTAGTGAGGGCAGGAACATGCGTAAGGTCCTAGTTTTGGTTCCCGGCATCGCCGAAACAACTGACGACCTATAAACAGCTCATGCAGCCAAAAAAAAGTCCCAAAAATATCCAATGGGTCAGAGGGCAACTAAGAACATTTACATAATCAGTAAAATATTCTAACACTAAGGTCTATAGAAGAGTCGAGGAATCACACTTTTATGCTATAAATGAAATCTTTATAAATTGGTACCATTTAAATTAATATAGCTGTCCATCTAATGCCCATACCTATAATATTTTCAGGTTCAAGGACTGTGCTCTTCACTCCAAGATAACAGTGTCTTAGTTCAAAGATGTGCATTGGATCTTTTGCTTCTAGGGTTTCCAATTCACAGTAATCAGCTACTCTCAACAGACATGGTTAAAGTAGTAACTTCGGCTTTAACAGTTGTTTTACGTCGAGACATGTCTCTTAATAGGTACATAAATTTAGTTTATTTTCCTTAAGTTTTTGCAAAATCAAAATATTGCATTATTAAAAAAATAATTTTATTTTTTTAGGCGTCTATTTTCTTGGTTAATGGGTGGAGATGCACTGGGTGTTGAAGAGGTGAATAAAGGAAGCATTGAAAAATTCATTGAGCAAATGGATGGAAATTGTTATTTTAAAGATTTTTCTAAAGACTACTTACTGAAAGCACTTCAGAAATGTTTTGATGTAAGTGTTTTAAAAGTCCTTTATATCTGTAACTGATATCAACAATATCAAGTTAAACAAGTCAATCAAGTTATCAAGTTATATAAGTTATTTTTGTTCTTAGAAAGTTTATTGTGCTTTTGAAGCATTTTAAACTTCTTTTTAAAAGCACTCTATTACTGCTATTTTGTTAAAAGTAATATTTAAACTTAATTTGTCCAGTAGAATTTTTGAAAGCTGAATTTAGCTCTAAGAAGCCATTTCGAATTGTACTTTTTAACAGGCATAAAAAAAAGGCAAATTTTTATGTATCTATATCAAAATAAGAGAATATTGTAAATACTTGAACATATTTATAATCCTTTTTGACCAGTTATTTATGTTTACATTAAATTTTATTAATATTTCCAACTTTTTAAAATATACACATGTAAAAAAAGTGCTAAGTTGTATCTTTTCATTGTCAAGAACAAAAAGAAATATTAAAATCGATCACGATTTGAATAATACAGGTAAAGCTGTAAATCCAATGCTAAAAGTTTTATTCTTAACTATTTCAAATGGGGGTCTGTGGAATTGAAAGGTTCAAGAAAAATTGTCCTTTTGAAATTATGCTTTTCATGTTTGTAATACTTTATGTACCAATTTCAGAATCCTCAAACAGTTATGACATCCAACAGTGTGCCTTCAAATGCAGAACTGTGGTGCTATCGTTTGTTGATTAGTTTGTTAGATCGTCCAGAAATAAGTTCAGTTATTTTGGATGATATCTTGATTGACATATTTAGGTACATAGAAATATTTGTATAAGATTATTTTCTTAAGTTTAAATTACGTTTAAAATGTACTTAATTTCTGAACTTTACAAACTTGTGATACAGTAAAACTTCTACAACAGACTACCTCTATTAAGCGACCACCTCCGCAAGCCGGCAATTTTTCAAGGCACTGATTTTTCCCCTATATGCTTATGTCAAAAATGCCTCTTGAATAGACCAGACTATGCTTCCAGTTACGACTAAATCTCAGTTCTCATCTGGCGGTCACTTTTCCAAAAAGTAAATAATGCTTCCCCGCCACTACTGTACATTGCTTGTCCTTTCGTCCTTTAAATTACCTTCATCCATATTAACGAGCGAACAGTTCCCTAGCCTGAAATGTTGGAACCCCTAACCTTTTGTTGTTGAAAGGGTCATTTCAAAATACCCTTCCACGAATTGTCCAAGTTGTCAATAGGGCTTCTTTCCCTTTACTGCAGTTAACAATTGCAAAGTAGGGCCATCCATTATGTACATTGACATCCCTAGCCTAAGTACGCTTGGACATGCCCTTCCAAAAGCAAATCACTAGGGTTGTCAGTTGTCGCACAAGCAAGGGGATATCATTGATGGCAACTAGTTTAAGAAACTTGCAAAATGGAGGAATACTAGTGAATGTTAATTTTGTGTAACACGAAAGACGTTTCAATAAATAGTCTTTTCACAGAACTTCAAAACATTGAAATATGGGTATTGAATAACAAAATTGAAATTCGAGGTACTTGCCGATAAGTCAAGAAAAAAATTATACAAGGAAGAATTTTTTTATTTTAAAGGATTGTAATTTGAATGTGTATTGTAAAAAATGGGACTTTGTTTTAGGATATAATTCAAATAAAAAAAATTATGAAAAGTGTATACTTTCTTAATTTTTTACTACTAAATCATTGTTTATAAAATTGATATAAAGGTTTAAGCAGCTCAGTGATACTTTTAAAAGAGACCACCTTAAATCAACGACCGATTTTCCTAAGAATGGAGGGTGGTCACTCACAAGAAGTTTTACTGTATTTAAGTTAAGATATTTGCCATTTATTAAATTTTGATTTTTTTTAAATTACATTTTTGTAATTTTAAACAAAAACATATTTAGTTTGCTTATTGGAGTACAAAACTGGGCTACCAATATTGTTCTTTGCAAAATCTTTTAACCAAATAGACTATTTTACCAAATTTGTTCTGGAAAATCTTATTTGCTTAGTTGCCTCTTGCACTACCAGTAGCAGAGTATAATGCACTTTTAAAAATGATATTTGGATAAGCTCAAACTTGCAAATTGTTTAATCTCCATAGCAAACAAAGTATATAAAAGATCTAAAAAAAAAGATAACTAGGTTCTTATTGTAGGGTAAAAATAGATAAAATTATGTGTAGGTTACATTTTTAGAAGTTTGTTTTGGATAGACATGCTCATCTTTGGATGAACTTGTACCTTTGAGCTTGGTATTCTTAACACTTACCTAAATAAAATTGGAAATGGCTATGCATAAAAATATTGTACTTATTAACACTATATTTTTTTTTGTTTGAAAAATAGATCGCTATACTTAGCCTGCCATTCGACAAAGTCAATTGCAGTAGAAGATGACAAGAGGAACCAGAAATCTTTAAAAGATCAGAATGAACTGAAAAAAGCGGCTAATCTATTATTTGGAACTTTGGAACCTTCTTATTTATGGGAGTATTCAGCTAAGAACTTTGAAAGCTCTTGTTCTGTAACATATGCCAATCATCAAATCTGCAAAAATATTGAAAATGACATTGGTTGTATACAAAGAGTAGGTTCTGGGAACCCTACTCTGGTGGAATTATGCTCTCTTGTCAGCTTTTTGTTGGATGTTGTATCATTGGTAATTAAATTAATATTTTCTTGATAAAAATATTTTAGAAATATATAGCTTTTAATTCTATGCTATATAAATTAAATGCTAAATTTTAATACATTTGAAATCAGCTACAGTCACCAAAATTCCAAGTATAGCTCTAATGCCATGCTAATCAAACAAGACAGACCGTATTGGGAAACAATGAAAACTTGCTCGTGACAGTTCAAAAGTTTGATACTCAAATCTTCCTGAGAATTTAAAGTAATATTACCTTGCTTGTGACCACATTGAAAATATTATTTCAGTTAGAGCATTAACAGCTCATGTTTAGTTCTAGTGTGAGGTTTATCAAAACAGCATTTTAATATGTGCAATATAAACTGTTTTTTACTTCTAATAACCAGTTATTCATGAACTTCTCAAAATTCTTTCCTAACTATTCCCCTCTTTACACAATAAAATGTCTTGTACAAAGGTTTGTATTTATGAAAATTATAGTGCCTAAATCTTAATTTCATGACCAGTATAGCTTATTTTTTTTTGTCTCGAGCCTCCATTGCAATGTCTCAAAATAATACATAATAACTTTTTTTTGTAAATTACATAATATTTTCACAACTCGGTTATATTTAGTGAATATTGGCCTATGAATGTTTGAATTATAACAAATTATTATTTCCACAATTGAAGAGCTTACTGGAAGAATGTGTTAAGTGACAAAAAGGTGAGAATGCAAAAAATGAGTTTAAAAGTTTATAGTTTGCATTTAAATCTTTTAAAAACTGTACTTTAAAGCAATAAAAATCTATTTAATTTTAAGCTTATAAAGGGGAAACTTGTTAACTTTAAAGAATGGAATAATATGACAAAAATCTATTTTTTTTTTTTTCAAAATAGTCACTTAGCATATTCTTCTACTTAGCTCTTCAATTGAAACTAGTTAAAAAAATAAATCAATGAAAACAAAATACTTTCATCTCCTGTAAATAATGTTACCATACCTAATATATAATTCAAGGTTAAGATTTAAAACTGTAAGAATTTGCTGGGGTGAGCCACGATTCCATTACAAGTTGCAATGCCATTAATATATTTTTCTTACAGTCACCAAAGTTTTGAAATTTGTGCAGCTTTTAATTATAGCATGAACATTAATTTTTTTAAAATATTGTTTGCATAATTATTTGATAATTCAATTAAAAAGTTTTATTAACATTGTATGTTTGAAAGTTTTGCATTAAGTATTAATTATGTTTGTATTTTATCCAACACAGGAAACTTATTTGGAAGCAAAGACAGAACATTTACCAAAACTTTTATGTCGCATTTTCAACGTACTTTCTGTTAAATGCAAAAACTTGCCAATAGAAGATATATCAACTACATTAAAACTGTGCTCAAAAATACTCTGTAAAATGCAGCCGCCACTTATAAATATTACTACGGAAAATTTTACTCAACAGAAAGTGAATAATAACACTATTGTTGATGAAACATTTGATTTATTTGGTCAGCCTGATTTTATAACGGACAATGAACAGGGTAACAATGTATCATCTAAGTCCCTTTCTGAATTAAAAATTCAATCAGAGGAAAATACAAAATCTGGAGAAGCATTTACCAGTATACGTAGTGTAATCACATTATGTGTAGAGAAGTATCAACATTTTTTTGTCACTTTTTTAAAAGAAAAGGTTTTTATAAATATTGATAAATCTTTAGAACTCTACAATTCCCTATTGCTTCCACAAAAAGACAGACAGGTGCAACGAGAGAAAAACCTTGATAAACTTTTACACAAATGCTTATCAGCAAAGTGCAAATGTGTTCCGACACAGGAAATTGATATTTTTAAGCAAGAAATAATGAAACTGTCGGTAAAAAATATTGATGACCCTTTTCAAGAATTAGAAAATGTTCCTGCAGATGCTATATTATGTGAAGCCTTTGAAAGATTGTGTAATCTTCTTGTTGAAATATCTTCATTTCCCACTTTTTATACTAATTCAAGAGAGTTATATGAAAAACATTTACATACATGTAAGTATACGAATGTTTGACAATATATTTTTAAAGTAAATATTCATTATGTAAAATGCAGTTAATTCAGCTAGACTTCGGCGCACCAGATTTACTATTTGACTACTAATTAACGAATATTTACTTTTAATATGTATCGGGTAATTTACAAAAGCAATTTAAATTTTCTTAAAACCTTAAACTTAAATGCTTAGTTAAAATGAGAAAAATTTAAGAAAGTTTCAACCCACTTATAATCCTTTTTATCGTAAATTGTTTAAAATAGGTCGTAAACAAAATTTTAAATTTTAATCTTTCTCATTTAAAAATACCAAACTTTTCTTATTCAATAAATACAAAGTTTAGTTAGGCTACAGCTTTTTTATTTTAAAAATGCTAATAAAAGGCTGGTTTTAGTAATGATCTAAGCCTGAGTGTTAAAATATGTCGATCCTATAAACCGTCTACAAATGTTTATCTGTGCAAACAAAATGTACAAATGAAAGAGGCTAAAGTTTTGTAACCCAGTTCCATTGCTTATGCCAGTCCAAATTATCACTTAGCGCAGTGTATGTAAAAAAAATCTAATGTAAAACCTTCCGTGACCACTGGTAAGGTTTTAAAATTGAATGACAAAATACATACTCTTTGGTTCTTGTAATCCAGTCTTCATGTAGGTTACTTATTGTTAAATAATAATATTTAAATAGATACATTAATTTTAATATTTTATTCCTCTCTAGTTTCTTCATTTACTGTCGAAGGGGGCAACTTTTCCCGAGCTTTTTAAAAAGATGTTTCTTAATTTCTCTTAAGAAAATTATCCCATCTTAACTTGTTTTCCTTTTCTGGAATGGTGGAAGCATCGCCTTTTCATTTTATGCAAAAATAATTATCATCATTCTAGTTTTGCCAATACCACAAACAACATTTGTATTCCTACAAGCATTTAATGACAAATCTATTTTCTCCAACTTTTTTCTAGAATATCAAAAAAATATATATATACATTGAAAAAAAAGCTAAAGAAAAAACCAACACTATTCTTTTATTTATTGTGATGACTATTACACCATTTGTTTTAATCTAATTTGAATACTTTTTCTGCTAATTTAATGATTGGCCAAGGGGAAACTTTAGAACAGGGGTTCCCAACCGGTGGTACGTGTACCACTGGTGGTACGCGGAAGGACTTAAAGTGGTACCCGTGAAACTTTTATCGATCGTACATAAGATAGTTTCATGAAAGATTATTTTAAAGAGAGATCTTTTATTAACTTCTGGATCTTATGTAAATCTGAGTACCATTGATCTTCCGTTAAGCAGCGCTATTTTTGATGCCATTTGTTACGAGTTTCTTATGTGAGATACAGAAGCATAGGTGTGAGAATGGATTTTCTGAACGCTTGTGCATTAAAAATGAACATAGAAGTGCAATAAGTACCATACTCCCAATGTTGATATTTTTTCACAAGCAAAAAATAACAACAAGTTTCGTTTATTAAAATATACGTTTATTAAAATATTTAGGTCGGTGGTACGCCAAAATTTCTCAGAAAGTCAAGTGGTACGCGGGTGCAAAAAGGTTGGGAACCCCTGCTTTAGAAGATGAATGAGGGTAACTTTGGCCTAAGATAAAATATTTCTATATGGAACTTTACACCTTTCAAAAGTACACTATGTAAAAGTGGATTGATTCTGTTTAACTATTTTTGAAGTCTTAATTTTATGATTATTAATTTTTGAGATGATTAAAACAAAAAATATTTTTAACAGTAAAACATAAAAATAGAATGTAAGAAAAGTACAACATTCATAGTCGCTAAATGTCAAAATTTGAACATTTTTTATTTCCAAATTATGAATATATTATTGTTTTCCTTTTATAATAAAATCTTTGGTTTTAAAGATATTTGTAATTAAATCTAACTTCAATAAATAAGTTACTATTCCCTTGAAATTGATTTTTTTCTTTTAAGCAGCGATCAATAGTTTTATTCATAGTGAAATGTCATTCTATGAGACATTGCAATGTAAATGTTAGGTTATAAACCATTTTTTATAACTTTGTAACCTATAACTTTGTCATTTTTATGTTTGTTCATTGTAATATTACTTTTTAATTCAGTAACACAGCCCTTAACAATGGTAAAAGATGTTTCTTATGTATTTTATGTTTGCTGCAAAGTCACCCAGCAGGATTCTAACAGTCTTCTAATTTTTTAAACTAACACAATATTTTTTTTTAAATTTATAATAAAAATAAAAATGCTTTCAAATTCTAAAAGTGCATTACTTAAAATGAATGGTGATTTCAATGTGCTTAAATAATTTTTGTAGCTTAATTTTTTCTTGTAAAAAAACTACTATTTTGGACCAAAGTTACCCACATTAATGGTACATTTAATATGTTTTTGAAGTTTGTAATGTTTATTTATGGAATTGTTAATAGTTGAAAATTTTATTTTATAATTCTTCCTATGTCTGTAATAATAAATGCCATATTTGCATTTAAAGCAATTTTTATTTATTGCAGCCAGGTCATCTGTTATTCCTGAATGGCTGAAGATGATAGTTACATTGGCATGTTATGTTTCAAATGATGAGCTATTTTTCAATGCCACATCCACATTGTTTGATCTCATAACATTGACCAAATCTGTTATTCACAATGAAGAAATAAATGAAGTGGCACCACTACCTTGTAGCCTGGAAAATAGTAAAGCATCTCAAACTAACAACTCTCCAACTGTAGTGTTAGTTGCTTTAACACCAACAGTTAGTGCTTCACAACTGGAATTCCTTTCAAATGAAACTTTGCTTTTTTACTTTGCTGCAAATAAGCTATGGACATTTGTAGGAGATGAAAGGCCTAACTTTAGCTTACGTGGCACAGAACTTTTGCAACAAGTACATAATTTATCACCTTCAAGTTCAGTATGTGAAGCTGTTATCTGCAGCTCAATGGCATCTGGAGATGAAACGGTAACAATAGTTTTTACAATACAATACATTTTGTTTTGTGCTTTTTATACAATAAGGAACCTTGTAAAATTGTATTTAATTCAAAATGAAATTCTTGGCAATCACATATGAATTCAACTACTGGCATTATGTCTTGATAAAATTTGCTACATTCTTTGAATAACAAATTTATTAATTTTATCTAAATCATTTATAAAATCAGGTTGATTTCTATGAAAGAGCAATGCTAGCATACAGTTATGAAAAAAATCTTCTTGAACTCTGATAGTTATTAGGGGTATACCTATGAAATGACCCTTTTTTAAAGAAAACTTACCGATGAATTTTGCATCACTGGAAGAGGGTAGTAAATCAAAGTATGTACAATCAAAATCAGCATTTTTTGATTATCTTTTTGGTAAATTATGGATTCTTTCGTGATAGAACTTTGCGTCCTTGGAGGTAAAAAACGAATATGCCCATTTTTCAATTTCATCAAAAGTAGCGAAGTGCTGCTCAGTAAGACCATGTTCCATGGATCTGAACAAGTGATAGTCTGAAAGAGCAATGTCTGGAGAATATAGCGGGGGCAGTAAAGCATCCCATTCCTAGATTTTTAAGGTGTTTTTAAAATTATTTGTAGTGCGAGGCAGCGCATTGTCATGGAGAAAAAAAACATTTCCGTGTCTGCGAGCCCATTCTGGCCGTTTGTTGATAAATTTAAGGTTTAAATTGTTTAATTGTTGTTGATATCGGTCAGAAGTAACTATTTCACCAGGTTAGATCAGCTCATACAAAAGCATGCGCGGTTGGTCCCATCAAACGCAGATCATTGTCTTCTTTTCAAAGTGATTCCTCTTTGGAGTCGATGTTGAGGATTGGCCTGGATCAAACCACGATTTTTTTCGTTTAGGATTGTCAAAATATATCCATTTTTCATCACCTGCGACATTTCGGTGCAGAAACTCTTTCTTTGATGTCAATTCAAAGGTTGTTGGCAAGTGACTTTTTGGTTCTTCATCTGTCTTTCTGTTAAAGCATGTGGTACCCATTTTCCTTCCTTGGAAATTTTTCCCAAGGCATTCAAACCTACACAAATACATTTCTGAGTTACATTTAATATTTCTGAAATATGTACACGAGTCATTATTGTGTTTTCTTCCAAAATTGCGCCCAATTCTTCATCTTCAATTTTTTAGGTAGTTTTTCCTTATCTTTGTCTGTCACATAAAAATCGGCATTTTTAAATCCACCAAACCCTCATTTTCAAATTAATTCAGATAGACCATTGTCTCCATAAGCATTCTTAACCATTTGAAAATCTTCAGCAGCAGTTTTTTTCAAAATAAAGTAATGGATTGAAATTCCCCGCAAATGGCCCTTTGTTGGCATCAAACACGACAGCTTCAAAACCGAAAATGACTATGAAAAAACACAGCAGTAACTAATGACCCCTGCCAGGTGAAAGGTTAAAAGTAGTCTGGCAAAATGCTAGAAGGGCAATTCCACACTTTTATTAACCTGGGTGCAGTGCTATCTGTTCATTCAGGGTCATTTCATAGGTATACCCCTAATAAAATCAGGAAGCTCAAAACATTTCGGATTTTCAATAATTATTATTTTTTTTTGCATTTTAAAAGATATAGGCATCCAGGTTTTTACAGATTTTTATGTAGATACTTGTTCAAGAATAAAAAGCTTGCATTATTTTAGGAGTTTTTGACAGTTTCAAACATGCCAAATGTTGCTAAATTGAATGCTAGGATTTGACCCAAAGTTACCCAAACAGATTCTTAATTTTTAAAACTAACACCATTTTTTAAAATTATAAGTACTATATTATAGTGTCACCAGTGACTAACCTTTGGTGCTACAGAAAAATTCCTCCTTTTTTATTGGCTTTTATTATACAAAATCCCATACACAAAAAAATTGTTTAACAATTAAACAGCTCAATTTGCCATAAAACTTCAATTTTCATATAATAATAGTTTTTTTAACTGTTAAATAAATTGAAAATAATCTGTAATGCATATTTTGCAGCAACAAGTTGAAGCTCAGAAGAAATTTAGTATATTGTGGCATTTAACAAGAGATTTAAATTTGAAATCAACACCTTCTACAATGACTAGAAATTTTGACAGGTAATGAGAAATTCTTTCGAAATACATGTCCCCTTCTAATTTATTTTTAAAAATAGACTCTGTAAATTCTTGGACATATGTACACACAATGAAGGAGTAAATTATGTTATAACTTCAGATCTTTTATGTAGAAGTATAATTGGTAAATAGCTGGACAATAATCGGCAAAAAACATGATAATAAATGTTTTGGGGCTGATTGTCATATTATTTTTTATTATGGTTAGAAGGGATAATAAAAGGACAGACATGCTTACTCTTTGGATTTAACCGGGCAATGGTTCTCTTCTACAACTGGATTCTTAACCACTTTCCTGATTTCTGTGCACCCTGCAAAAGTATTCTGTTCCCCCTTTCTAAAATCAATAGTTGCATTTTCCCCAGAAATCCAGAAAATGTTTAAAAATCCAAAATTACCAAGTGAAAGTCTGAGAGTTAGCAGGTGTGTATGGATTAGTTTGTGCTTAAAAAAATAATTTTTGAAAAATGTCAAATGCTTAAAAAATTGTATTGTTGAACATTTTTTCTACTTCACTTACAAACCTGAGCTAGGCTTTTAAATAACAGAAAGCATTAAACTTAGTGCTTGAAATATTTCATCATTACATTCACGCTTGGAAATCTTTATTTTGTGAGAAATTATGACTATATATGCCTTCTACTGCAATTTTTAGCTGTGTTTGTCGCCAGCTTAGGTGTTAGCCTTGTCACTCAACTGTGGTTCAAACTTGTTTCACCATCAGCAAAAGCTCTTGTGAAATGTTAGATTAGATAGGTTAGGATTTGTAGGTTGGTTTAATTCAACCTAAACCAACCATCTGTAATTAACCAACTTAGTTTTTTCTATATTATAAAAGACTTTTTTTATCGACTTCTGGTGTTGAATTTTTAAAAAGAAATTTTTTATTTGATTAATTTTTTAACCAAGAGAGGCCATCTCTTAAGGTAGGCGAATACCCAAAATTTCTCAAAATTCTAAATTTTTTACTATTGCTTTAATCTTTTCCAAATTTGGCATAGTGATTTAAAATATAATGAATAATACTATTTAGGCTTTTGTTTTTATTTAAATATAATTTATTTATTTTAAACGGCGTTTTTCTACTAAAAAAAGAGGTTTACGCAAACAGTTCTACTGCATTGAATTTTCATCCTATGAACATTCATTATGTGTTAAATTCTTCGTTTTGAACTGATACGTGCAATGACCCTTTAGAGTTACATACAAATTACAAGAAAAAAAGTTATTAAGAAAAATGTTATAAATTAACCACAAAAAAGGGATTTTTTTTCGATTAACTTACACTTGGACATTTAAAAAAAAAAAACTTGTATATTTACACCAGATGTTAGAGGTTCATGGCACAGATATATATTGGAATAGCATCTGTGAAAAATTTCAGGTAAATTAATGTAAAACTTTTGGCGTAAACCCCTTTTTTTAGTTGAAAAACACCGTTTAAAATAAATCTATTATATTTAAATAAAAAAAATTGCCCAAAAGCATTGTTCATTATATTTGAAATCACTATGCCAAATTTGGAAAAGATTAAAGTAATACTAAAAGTTTTAGAATTTTGGGTATTCGCATACCATACTTACCATATTTCAATATGTTCTCATAGAAGAAGAGTGTTCTTAATAATGTACTTGAAAGGCAAAAACTGCATTTTCTGATGCCCTGCTTTAAAATAAAACCTAAATTGCTATTTTTTATAGTTATTTTCTATTATATTATATTATTCTCTTTCGGTCTTCAAACCTTGTGTTTTGCTTGCAATAACCAGACACCATATTCAAAGATATCAAAGTTAATGCAATTTTACTTGTAAAAAGTGCTTATTTGTTGCTCAAAGTGGCAGTTGGAAAAACGAGAAAATATTGCGAACGACCAGCCTGTCACTTCAAGCATTTAGCTCTTAATTTTATTTTCACAGGTGGGGAGAGAGGATTTGAAAGTGTTCTCAAAAATAAACATGGAAAAGTTCAAAAATTAATTGTAGGGTGAATAATAAATTTTGAAAGGGTTGGTTGAGGATTTTGAGGTGAATATGTTTGAAGTTAATTGTCCTGCAGAAATTGATTTTGTAAAATTTAAAAATTATTTCTGCAATTAACAAAAACAAAAATACCTAAAGCTTGGTTGTTGAAAATAAAGCACCAATTATTTCTATAACTGCAAATTTAATAAATTTGTGTATAAATCTACTAAGAAAGCACATTTTCCAGCAAATGGTTTTGAAAAGATCCCTATTAAAATAAACTGGATATTAGTTTAGTTGTTCAATAGAGTCTCGTTTTTCAATTTTGTTATTCAATACTCATATTTCAATGTTTTTAAGTTCTGTAAAAAGACTATTTATTCAAACGTCTTTCGTGTTATACAAAATTAACATTCACTGGTATTCCTCCATTCTGCCAGTTTCTTAAACTCATTGCCATCAATGATGGCCCCTTGCTTGTGCGACAACTGACAACCCTAGTGATTTGTTTTTGGAAGTGCATGTCCAAGCGTTACTTAGGCTAGGGATGTCAACATACATAATGGATGTCCCTACTTTGCAATTGTTAACTGCAGTAAAGGGAAAGAAGCCCTATTGACAACTTGGACAATTCGTGGAAGGGTATTTTGAAATGACCCTTTCAACAGCGCTTGCTATGAATATTTACCAACGTGACTTCAGAGCCTATTAATAGAAAACATTGTAATTTAAAATAATTGTTGTAATTGGTTCTTGCTTCTATTTTTGGAGAATGTCTTTCTGTATAAAACTAAATAAGTTATTTTGTAGTTTTTCTTTTTTTCTAATGATGAATTTTTTTATTTAGGTGTCTTTTTCAAATGTTAGATAATTTAGGAAAAGAAACTGGACCTCAAAAAGCTATTTCTCAAGGATGGCTCAATCACTCTCTGCAACGTGGAGATGTTGCTAGATTTCTAGAACCATTATTATTAATTCTTTTACATCCAGATTCTGCTAGAGTATCAATACAACATGTTAGTGTACATTGTCCCAAGAAACTTGTTTCAGATGACAGGGATAACCAGAACCATGAAGATGCTGAAGCTAAAGTGTATGCAATCAGTAGTACTTCTGGACATGTCATCTATCACATTAGTGATGATAGTCATCCTTCATCCCATCAGCCAAGCCCTGATAAAAAAATTCTAGCCTTGACAAGGGTGTTAGATGTTGATAGCAAAAAAGGTTCAACCGTTGTTACTCATAACTCAATGTTACAAGATTTTGAAGTACCTTCAAGCCATGAACGAGATTTAAAATTGCCTATTTCTGTTTTTGTAAATCCTTTTGGATCCTTATCATCCCTTGGAAGTGATTCACATTTAGATTATATCACACTTGTCTCACCAGATTTGTCTCAGGCTAAAAGAATGAATGTTGCTCGTAGAAGTTCCTTTGAGGAAGATCTAGTTGAAAATGAAATCATTGTTGAAAAAGAAATGACTATTGAAAGCATAGTATCTTCAGTTTTAGATGATATTATTTCCCAAGTGGTAAATAATGAAGCTGATAAGGACTATGTTTCTTCTGGTGATTTTAATTTCACTGATGATTACAATGACTCATGTGATTTGAATAGTACATACAAAAGGCTATCAGAATTCAGTGCATCTCAGTTAACAGTACATCCACTGCATACATATATATTACTATATTGCCAAGTATATGATTCTCAAAAAACACTATATGCTCTTTATTCTTTGAAAGCAATAATTTTAACAAATCCCAGAATAGCTCTATGTAGTATTTCAACTACAAATATTAGCAATTCTCTAAGTTTAAGAGGCCAAAAATTGCAGGTGTTGTTAGCTCGGCATCGTAAGTCTGTATTTGGCAATAATTTTCATGGTGAATTGACAGCTGAAGCTACAACTATGTTTCGCAGTAATACTTATGTTGAAGTTATTGTAGCAGCTTGTTTGTACCATATTAGAAGTCACTATCCAAATTTACCTCATGTGAAACTGACAGAGGATGAAGTTTTAGGTAATCGAAATGTTCGTCTTCTTTGTATGGAAGTTCTTACATTAGTATTTTCTGAGTTGGTAGGAATCGTAAAAGACAGTGGTAAATGTTTTGCTTCATATTTGAGTGATTTATTGCACAGAAGTAAAGTACAAAAAACTCTATTACATTGTCTTGCTGCTAGTGTTTATGATTCACAACCAAAAGTTTACACTAAGGATGGAAAAAATCATACATTTACTGAAACTATTGTTGAGTTTAATGAAAAAATTTCACAGCAATGTCAACCTAATGAATCCTGTTCAAATGACTTCCAAGATACTTATCAGGTTTGTTATTTTTGTGAATCTTTAATTTATTTAAATTGCTTGCATTTATTTTTCTAATAGTTAATTTACCAAATATTTGTTTAGCTAGCATGAAATTAATATATGAAGAATACACAGGAAGAACCGGTTGATTTCTTTAGAGGCTTTCCGTAATTGTGTCTGCTTGGCGACCGAAAACCGGTTTTTCTTTCGGTTCTTCAATCGCGGTACAAACGTGTGACTCTTTCCCCTGATCTCTGGCGTGAATCAGGGTTGCCGCGAAAGATAAACAAAGCGAGTAACCGGCTTCTTTACACCTGTTTAGGCGATTTCTCCCTAATATCCCCGAAGAGGCTATTAAGGAAAGCCTTCTACGAAATCAATGGGTTCTTCACATGTACTCTTCATATATATATATATATATATATATATATATATATATATATATACATATATACATATATATATAAATATATATATAAATATATATATATATATATATATATATATTTATATATATATATATATATATATATATATATATATATATATATATATATATATATATATATATATATATATATATATATATATATTAGGGTGTCCCTTATTTTACGAATTTTCGAAATCGAAAAGACGTACCCTCTCATTTTTTTCCTTTTATGTCAAAACACTCAGAAACGAAGTTTTATCTCATTCTGATATCGGGAACACGCGCCGCTTTTCATTTGAAATTTGCAAAAAAATGTTAAAAAATCAAGTTTTTGCTCCATATCTCCAATTCTGTTAATCTAACAACAAAATGGTCAATGCAAAAGTTTTAAAACACACCTTCTTCTACAAGTTTTGCATTGACATAATTGTTCTACGAGTTACGGTTATCGAGATAAATCGGAAAGAAGTGCGAACTTTTCCGGAAACTCGTAAAATGCTTCAATCCACTCACCATAGTAGGATCAACACTTCATAAAAGTGTCTAAACCAAGTTTATTATACCTTAATATTCATAAAATAATTGCACATTTGTGTACTTAAAATAAGAAGTACGAACAATCCATGCTAATTGATTTTTTGTATGATGGGGCAGGGCCGTCACGTGGGTACTGGAGCGGGGTGGTAACCCACAGCGCTTTTTTAAAGAAAAACAATGTTGGTTCGAGGCTACTAATATTAAAATGAAAATATGAAATTGATTAAATCACAATATTAATATTTATTGATTATAATTTGGCTTTGTATACATAAAGAATACCATAAAACAGATGAATAAATTAAGTGAATTGAAAAGTTTTTAAACAAGTGCATTGCACCTCTAACCCATTCTTCACGAGTGTTTGTTCAAACTCGTTAAAAGGGGGGACTTATTTATTGCTAATTCATCAGTGCAGTATTTAAGAGCTTCAGTTTTTGCCTACAGAATAGAAAACAGAGTCTTTTACCACTCAACTAATATCTATCCAAAACCTGCTTCCAGTTTTGTTATAATTATGACCTTCCTTGCACGTTATTTCGGCAACGGCTTGCTTTTTGCGTAAGTAAATAATAATACTTCCCTTGAATCTGATTCTTCGTTTGAATACTGTAAAACGAACTATATACGATTTCCGGCACCAATGTCATTGTAGAAATTGACGATGAATGATGTCTTAGGTATTTTTTCCTCATTGGCAGCCCTGTTTTGCACACTCTTCTGTTTCTGCAAGTTTCCTAACAACTCTAGTTAAGCGGCAAGGCCTTCCTGGTTCTCTTTGTCTCATCAAAAACGCCTTACCTTTTTCAATCTTCAATATATTAAGTGCGTATGAATCTGCTATATCAAATAAGTTGTAGAAATTACTTTGAATCTCCACTCTTCGACTCCCGTAATTTCGAGTCTTGTTATCATCTTTTTGCAAATCCTTTCCAAAATTTATAAAATTTCAAATGTTTTTCAAATAATTAAGCCAAACTTAGGTAGCAAACCCCCATCCAAAAAATCGCCCTTTATATATAATCAAGCGGGCGGTTAATTTATTGTACTCCCGCTCCCAACGTGGCTTTTATGAAGATGTTCTTATCAATAAAAGATAACTGCTTTTTTTTCTTTAAATATTTTTTAAATACCACATCTAATCCCGATTCCACACTTTGTTTTTGTTGTTAGTTTTAACAGGATTGGTGAAACCCATTGTTTTTCTTTTAAATAGCGATGTGGGTTACCGCCCCACTCCAGTACCCACGTGACGGCCCTGCCCCTTACAAAAATCGATTAGCATGGATTGTTCGTACTTCTTATTTTAAGTACACAAATGTGCAATTATTTTATGAATATTAAGGTAGAATAAACTTGTTGTAAACGTGTTGTTATTGCGATTACTTTTCATCTTTTGTTATAATTTTAAACTCTTTGAATTTAGATGAAAACATTTGAGGAAATTTATTCATCTGTTTTATGGTGTTCTTTATGTATACAAAGCCAAATTATAATCAATAAATATTAATATTGTGATTTAATCAATTTCATATTTTCATTTTAATATTAGTAGCCTCGAACCAACATTGTTTTTCTTTAAAAAAGCGCTGTGGGTTACCACCCCGCTCCAGTACCCACGTGACGGCCCTGCCCCATACAAAAAATCAATTAGCATGGATTGTTCGTACTTCTTATTTTAAGAACACAAATGTGCAATTATTTTATGAATATAAAGGTATAATAAACTTGGTTTAGACACTTTTATGAAGTGTTGTTTTGCTTAATTCTATATCCTACTATGGTGAGACGTGGATTGAAGCATTTTACGAGTTTCCGGAAAAGTTCGCACTTCTTTCCGATTTATCTCGATAACCGTAACTCGTAGAACAATTATGTCAATGCAAAACTTGTAGAAGAAGGTGTGTTTTAAAACTTTTGCATTGACCATTTTGTTGTTAGATTAACAGAATTGGAGATATGGAGCAAAAACTTGATTTTTTAGCAATTTTTGCAAATTTCAAATGAAAAGCGGCGCGTGTTCCCGATATCAGAATGATATAAAACTTCGTTTCTGAGTGTTTTGACATAAAAGGAAAAAAAATGAGAGGGTACGTCTTTTCGATTTCGAAAATTCGTAAAATAAGGGACACCCTAATATATATATACATATATACATATATACATATATATATATATACATATATACATATATATATATATATATATATATATATATATATATATATATATATTTATATATATATATATATATATATATATATATATATATATATATATATATATATATATATATATATATATATGAAGTCGGAGTAGAATCACTTATATAATATTATAACCAACTTGAATGTAAATTTGTACAGCTGGGGGAAAAAAAACGTTCCACCCCTCGTTTCTCGGCTGCTATTGGTCAATTAACTTTGTGAAAGGTGTCATTTTTCAGGAAATAGCGTAAGGAACTGAGAACTGGCAACAAAAATTGTATAAGGGGTCGTCTACATATTAAAATATGTACCAACTTTAAAAATTCCAATGGCAACACCCATTTTTTTTACATAAAAAAGTTCAACACCTTCAAAATACCCCATGTATAAAAAAATAATGATTTACTTTGCATTATTTGCTGAGTTATAAGCATTCAAAATTGAACACCCATAATGTTAAAAAAGTTTCATAAACTTTTATTCATACCTCCACAAATAAAAGGAATTAAACAAATATTTTTTTTTTTCATTATATACTTCTTAATCTTCCAAACACAAATAACACAAGTTTTTTCATCAATTTTTCAATTTTAATAATTTTTTATTTAAATTTAAATATTAAAAAATAAAACATGAATAGCAACGCCATTTTTTTTTTACATAAATCGATAAAGTAGATCAAGTAGAACCAAAATCCCAAATTTGTTAATTCAACTACAATTATTTGCCGAGTCATTGTAAAAAAACTAAAGACAAATTTTAGGGATCATGTACAAAATTACTTAGCGAATTTGATCCTAACTTGCATTATCGTTTGGTGGTTGAAAAGCGTTTGTTGATAAATGTTTATTCTAATTATTGATGTCTGATAACAATCTGAAAATCATTTCTTATTTCAAGTGCATGTAATGTATTTTGTTTCTCGAATTAACTTTAAATTATATCGATTACTATGTTTTTAAATATGTGCTATTTCCAATACAATTTCAAAAAGTGAGTTTAATATTAAAAATTAAATACCCTAAAATATTATTGGAATTCGGTTTTCAGTACATTTTATTGTTACCACATTGCTTATTTAAAATTATTAGTGCCCACTTGCCTTGATTAAAAATCATTGCCAAATCATTCTGAATAATTTTATTTTGCTTTCCTTAAATATCGTGTTAAGGTTATAGCCCTCGTTTTGTAATACATGGTTTATGTTACCGATAAAGTGCGACAAATTTCAAAACAAACTTTTTGCAGCAATATGAATGAAACAAAAATTTGCATAAAAAATGTAAAGCATTAATGCAATAATCATGTTTGTCAATGTGATTGTAACTAATCGCAATTGAAAATATGTTCGTTATAAATAACCGTACATGCGACTTAATTTAAAATTGAAACTTTTCATCTTCCAGTCATTATTTTATTTCTGAATTTTAAAATCCATAATAAAAAAACATTTAAAAAAATCACAATATTAGTGAAGAAGGTTAAATTCTAGCATCCGTTGGCAAGATTATGTTAACCCTGTTAGCTTGTTGTTTTGAAAAGACACAACCCAAATATTACTGTTTTCACTTAAGAGATTTCCCCCTAAACAAGTTCAAAATTAATGCTTTAATATCTCAGCAAATAATGCAAAATAGATAATAATTTTTTATACATGGGGTATTTTAAAAGTGCTGAACATTTGTATGTAAAAAAAATTAGGTGTTGCCATTGGAATTTTCAAAGTTGGTATTCATTTTAATATGTAGACGACCCCTTATACAATTTTTGTTGCCAGTTTTTAATTCCTTAAGCTATTTCCTGAAAAATGACACCTTTTATAAAGTTTCTTGACCAATAGCAGCCAAGAAACGAAGGGTGGAATGTTTTCCCCCCCCAGCTGTACCTAATTAAAGAGCTGTGGTATGTTGTTTATTTTGCTGTCATTTTAATCCTGTTGGTGTTAAATAAACAGTGTTTTTATACAGTAAAGCAGTATTAGTAAACATGGTTGGACCTTTTTCTACCAATGTGCAGAAAAATTAAAACAAGTTTTGTGTTATGGTCTATCTCGGAAGTTTAAACGAAAAACATTTTGAGTCACAAAATTTCATTGAAAAGGTTTGATTGAAAAAAGTTGTAGTAGTAAGGATCAGGCAGGTGTAAATAATTTAAAATACCATGAATCACAAAAAACACCAGTCTAAAAAACATGGAGGAAATCAATTTAATAACCTAATTTCACATTTTTATTGTTTTAATTGAATTTAAAAGATTTTGATACACTCCTTGTTCAGTTTATACCTAAGAGCCAATAAAGCCATTCTATGGTGGAATATTACTGCCCATTCGCTTCAGCTTTACAGGTAGCCATATAACAACTACAGAAGTCATTGCACAGGTAATCATCTATGTATTTGAGTGAGTTTACGTTGAGGGAGCAAGTACAAAACATGAGTTTTTTTAACAACCATTTTGTGATATGTAGAAAGAGACTGCACATTTCATCAAGACATTAGATCAATGCATGTCAACTCCAAATCCTCAAACCTTTAAAGGGATTGACTACTAGGCATTCAGTCCTGATTTCGATCAATTAGAGATGTTAAGCTGCAGAATTGAAGCAAATGGGCAGTATTTTACCATAGAAGATTTAAAATTACTATATTGGCAGCTTGGTATAAAATCAACCAGGAGTGTTACTAAATCTTTTAAGTTCAAACAAAAATAGTGTTTTTTAATTTATCATTAAAAAAATGCAATTCAAGCAATAAGAATGCAAAATTTTTCAATCAGAGGTGCATTAAATTGTTTTTCTCTATATTTTTGAGACAGATTTTCTCATAATTTTCACAATGGATTCAAATAAAAACAATTCTGTGATTTTCTCTTTATGATTCATTATATATTTAAAAGTTACACCTGTATGATCCTAGTAACACAACTTTTTTTAGCCAAACTTTTCTGTGAAATCTTGCAACTTTTTTGTCTAAACTTTTGAGAGGGACTATTATGTATATTTTTAAACATTCTAAAGATATTTTGTTTTATCATTTACATCTATAGGTACATCTTTTAAGATTGATGGCCACATTAATTGTTCTCGAAGATACTATTCTGTCCCAAAATGCTTCAGACAAAGATTCCTTAAGCAATGTTTCAAAAAATAACGACATTGGACAAGAAAAGAAAATATATTTTAGGCCAAATGCTCATACATCAACTAAATTTCAACCAGGTAAGCTAAAAACTTGCTCTTAACACTTAACTCTTAAAAAATTCCAATGCTTGCATTTATAAACCATTATTACATTATAAATTTATGAAAACTGTAGCCACATACTCTAACTTTCACTTAAATAACATTTGAAGAGCTTAGTGGAAGAATACTAATTGATTTAAACCTGGAAACATAAAATGCATATGCTAATAAATTAGTAAAACGTCTTTCAACTTCAAAACGCCCAGCTCAAATTGTTTATGTCACAGAGCTCACTATTGATTTTTCCCAATTACTAGACAAATTTATACGACACATATTTTTCATTTTTTTCCAAATTCCAAGAATTAAGGAAGTTATGATTTTTTGAAAACGGAGAATTAAGCGTTACCTTTTCCATTTATCATTACAATCTATGAGAAAATTATGTTTGTGTAATGGGTATATATAAAAAGTTCAAGTTTTAAACAATTTACCAATTTTTCTGTGGAATGCTACTACTAATCGTAACTTTTTAGGCAGATAGACAACCAATGTTCATGTTCATAAACCACTTTTTAATTATGAGCACCCTCAAAAACTTGCAAAAAGCTTAAAATCTCCATTTTGGAATTTTGACCCAATTGCAATACTTTCATTACCTTATACTTCATATTAGATAATTGAGAGAAAAATACATGATTACTTTCAAAACTTTCAAACGTCAAAATGAAGTCATGTCATTTGTTATTTTTTTTGTGCCAAAAGGATGCAAGACTTAGTTTTGTTCCAAAAGAGCGTAAGTCAAGAGTTTTTTTAAAAAGGGTTAAGTCATTTTTTCCCCTTTTTTTATTTCGAACTAACTATATTGTCAAGATTTTTTAAATACATAATTCATCGTTAATATCATCCACAGGTAACTGGGAAAATTATCTTTTCCTTAAAATGAAAAATAAATTTTCCATAATAAAATCAAGGTTTCTGAAAAATGCAAAAAACTGTACGCCTTTTGGAAATCAGCTCTTCAAATATAATTGTCAATAACAATTAGGAGGAGCTATTTTCTTTTTGCCATGGAAGTGCGCACAGGGTGATGTTTACATTGCATTCTGCCTCTTATATACAGCTTAAACCAGCTTGCAATATCTTGTTTCGATAAATAAGCAGCCATTACAAAAAGTATTTCAGTTGAAACTATGTTTAACATTTTTAAATGTGTTTTTAATCTGAATATTGTAATCTGTGTTTGTTTAGGTATACCAGTTCCCTGTCAGTCCATGTTCTTGAGTGCAGTCTTGACAGCTTTGCGCCTAGAGCATCATGCACATTTGCATATTCACTGGTTGTCATTAGTTACATCTGCTTTACCTTTTGTTGGTCGTTGGCTACCTAGATTAGTTATGACAGTTGTTAGCCAGTTGTGTATCAACTTAGAAAATGCCATGAGATTGTTTTGGATTTCACCTTCTGAAAGGTAAATATATATTTTGCAAATAACTATTACTAAACTATACTGGACACATACCTTTTAATATGCTTAGGATTTTCTAAAAAAAAATCATAAATGGCTTGTGTGTAAATCACATACTAATATGTATTGTTAGAAATAAGCTTAATTTTAGTTTCACTTAGTTACTTTTATTTTCCTTCAGTGATAGCCATGCAAATGAGAATTCTCCCAAACCTACCTTCATGCCGCCAGATTATTTAATTACTCTCATTGAAGGACTAACAACATTGTGTCACTACTGTCTACTGGAATGTCCCGCACCTGTGTTGTCACCATTAAATCAGCCACCATTACCTCCTGTTCCATCTCAACCTTATGCTCCTGGAAATAGTGCATCTCAAATTATTTCTAATTTAATACATGTTTTTTCTACATCTTCTAATCAAAAGGTATTTGATTTGCTATTTAAAATTAACAAAGTGTCAGATTAATATAAAAGTGCCTGTTGATAACATTATTCATTTATTGTTATTTTCTTTTTATTTTATCATACCTTTTTATTATTTTTTGTGTACTATACATTGACCACTAGGCTAAATATATATAGGGTTTCCCTTATTTTACAAATTTCTGAAATCAAAAATATGCACTCTCATTTATAACTTTTTATGTCAAAACACTCAGAAACAAAGTTCTATCCCATTCTAATTTCAGTAACACAAGCAGCTTTTCATTTGAAAATTCCAAAAATTTCTAAATATTCAAGTTTTTGTTCCACATATTGAATTTGGTTAATCTTGGAATAAAAAATTCAATACAAAAGTTATAAAGCACATAGAAACTTTAAAGCAGGTAGAATACAATAAAGCATATAAAGCAGGTAGAATACACCAAGTATAGAAACTTATGCAGTGTTGTTGTGCTTAATTCTCCTATACTTTGTGGAGTGGAGTTGAGCATTTTACGAGTTTTCAAAAGAGTTCATGCTTCTTTCCTATGTATCTCAATAACTGTTCATTGTAGAACAACTCTATAGATACATAACTTGCAGAAAAATTTTTGCTTTTGAACTTTTGTATTTACATTATTGTTCTTAGATTAACAGAACTCAGTACGCAGAGCAAAAGCTAGAATTGTTATTTTTGTAATTTTCAAATGAAAAGTGCCTCATGTTACTGGTATCAGAGTGGGATAAAACTTTGTTTCTGATTGTTTTCATTCTGATTGTTGTTCTTTTAAAGCATAGAAAGCTTTTAAATGTGTTCAAGGTGCAGAACTTTTCCCTGTATCTATATAAGTTATAGTTTAGTAAAAATGAAAAAAAAAAATAACTATAACACTGTCAAATAAACATAATAATTTTTAATGAATACTATGTTTTTATGCAAGTTACCCCTCCTTCTCTTAGGATGTTGTAGGCCGTGATTCTGTAGCCACCTTTGATCCGATTTTATCTGCAAGGCGTGTCCTCCTGAGCAATTTGCCAAAAGTCATTTCTAGCATAACCTCTCTATTTAGAGTTGTGACCGAAGTGGATAAGGAGAATCACCATAGAGAATGGTGGATAATGGGTACACCTAAGGTAGTTTTAATGATAATAAATTTGTTGGATATTGATATTTCATTGGTTTTGTCAACCTTTTAATAGCACAAACTTCTGTACCATAGAATAGTTATAACTATTTCCATGCATTCAAAATTTTCCAATAAATATAATGCTCATTACATTTTTTCAATTCTTAATATACAATTTAAAAAATTCTCCTTCGTCTATTATGACATATTTTTTAATCAATCGATGAAGCATCTCAAATATATAAATTTTCAGGTTGTAAAACAGCATATATTAAGTTTTCTAAGTCCCATTTCACTAAACCATGGACCTCATTTTATGGCTGCCATTGCAGTTGTTTGGCATGAAAGTAGAAACAAAAAGATTACTCAAATGAGAAAAGTAAGTTTTTTTCAATATTATATTCATTAATACAAATTATTTTCTATAAAATCGGCACTAACAAGGCACAGCAGAACTGGATCCACTATGAGCAACTGCCCCCTTGAATTAAGAAAGTCTGCAAACAATGCAATCTTCACAGAAACATCTTTCCTAAAACAAATAACTGGATTTGATGTGGTAGAGGCACAGCCTTAAATTTTTAGGGAAGGGGTAGTACCAAAAAAATAATAATAAATAAATAAAAAATGAGGACCAGAAAATTGTGTCATGACTAAAACTTATTTGTTTTTCCTAGCTGGTGCATATTTTTAACAGTATCCAAGTCTAACATAAAATAATTTGGATTTCAAACGATTTTTTTTTAAAGATTTTAAGCAATTAAGCTACTTTCTATTAGTTGTACTATTGCTTTGTATACAAAAATAGTTGCTTAGTATTCAAGGAATAGTTGCCAAGAAAGAGTTAGAAAATGTCTGACATTTTATTGTCATTTGGGCTTTATATTTTTGTACTGACTATTGGTCCACTAAAATAAAATAAAAAATAATAATTTGCAGAGTATACTTTTTTATTTAAGAGTTGAAGGGGAGGAGAGGGGGTATCAAAGTCATATTTTCTAATATATAGATTTTTAAAAATTCTTTTCATGAAGTGTTGATTTTTCCTAAGAGTGGGTTCAAAAAAATATTTTAAATAGGTCATTATAAGCAAAACCATTATTTATTAATTTTATATGTATTTAAATTAACAGTAACTGAATTTATTAAATATAATTTCATAACTTTTTTGTAGGTGATTCCATCTTGGTCAAATAAGCAACTGCTACTTGTTGAGCTTGTTGCAGCCATTAAGGTATTCCCTCTGGAATCCATTGTTCAAACTGTTAGAACTGTTTTAAAACAACCACCTTCAATGTCTCAAAAGGTAAGCTTTTTTAAAATTAAGTATATTTTTTGATAAAAAGATTTATTTAAATTTAAAGAAAGTAATATCACAAGAAAACTACTTTTTACTTTTTCCTTTTTTGATTTTCTGGCAAGAATCAAGTTTTATTCTATTCATTCTCTAGCCTGGTAAATTCAACTTAAAAAGACGTCCTCTTCTGCATCGTTGGTCAGAGTGAAGAATAATTTTCAGATTGACATATACAATATTGTTTTATCGTCTGCAGTTCTGATATTTCTGAAACTAGTCCACCTTGCTTTGTTTACTCCAAATATGTCCAACTGGTAATTATTCACTTCATTTGTCACTTGCCTTTCTAATTTGGTACATTGTGTTCCTACTTTCAACAGTTCTTTTGTCGTAGTCATAGGCTCCATTCCGATTCGGAGGTTTGCGAGGGCTTTCACTCTGACATATACTATGCATGTGATTCTCAGATGACCAAGCAAGACAGTAGTCTTCTAGAATTTTTCCAAGTTTCTCCACTTTAGGACCTAAGTAATGCATGTCCTAGGCATTGGGTTTCTGCAATCATGTTTTTTTTTTTAGGAAAAGGGGAGATTTGCCTCTCTCGCATCCTTTCTCATTATCCGGGCTTAGGACCAGCAAAGGAACAAGTGAACTTAACCTATTGATTTGCATAAATTCCTGTGCAACTGAAATTTATATAAACCAGCCTAGAGGGGGATATTCTCATTGGGATACCTTTTTTTGAAATTTTTTTATTTAAATGAATTTTTAAAAAGATTGCTATTCCTCATTAGTTAGCTCTTTGCCTGTTCCTTATTAGATTTCACCTAAATCAAGTCTAGACCAAAAATTAGCCGACTGGTCTTTTCTCTAGATTGAGATAAGACCAGTTGCCAGCTAAATGTCTCAAACCAGTGTGCAAGGTTTTTAAAAATATCACTTTTTTTCGAATCCAAACAGGAAAACAAATTGTCTGGAGAAACTTGGTGAGTATTACACTAAACACAGTGTCCTTGAACATATGCAAGTATGTTTGGTAGATTTTCGAGCAAACCGCTATTTTCAGTTGTTTCTGCAGAGCCCCCTCATTAAAGAAGTGGTTTATATGGGAGAGTATATACTGCAAATGAATGTCAGTATGTACAGAGAGTAAATCTCTAATTTTTTTATGTCTACAAAGTCTTCTCTGTGCTGAGTTTGTCATTAAAAGTTTAACCATTTGCTTAAGAATTGAATGAAGCTCTTACTGGTTGAGTAAATCCAGATGTCGCAAGAGCTTTTATTGGAAATCATATATTGTAGAGATTCATTTATGGTTATCAATTCAAATTTTGATTCCAAACAAGTTTGGTTTATGTCTTTTAGTATTTGTAAAGCCATCAAGTGTTACAATTCTTACACCACTGTCTGTGCTACAATTGTTGTGTTAATTTTTATCGGTGAATATCCTAACTGCACGCAATGGGGGGGACTATGAATTAATTCTAAACCCATTTTTTTCACAAGTGCTTTTTGCATATCTTTCTTACTACTGAAGGACAGTAGTTCTTCATGAAAAAAATACTTGAAAAATCCTCCTGGGGATTCAGGTTTGACCCCAAAAGACAGGATTCAACTTCAGGAAATGAGAGATTGATTTCGATTGGCTTCCCTGCTATTCTCTTGTCGTACTTATACATATATTTGAAGTTATTGTGAGCGGAAAAAGTTATGGAACTTAAAAGTATTCTGAAGGTCGGTAATTTATCCCAATATACCCCAGGTGCATTGGAACATTAAAGCAAAATATTCTGGACAGCAAATTTTCCTTCATTTGATCAGTTTCAAGGAAAAAAAGATAAACTAAATAAATATTATATTTATAATGCAATCTGTATAAATGAATAATAGCTTTTTATATGTTTCAACAAAAAAATCCCTGCAACTGTTAAATAATCCCACACTCTTCCACTTTTTTTTGTAAATAATTTTTTGTGAAACATTCTGTTTTAGATTCAAGTAGCCATTGAAGTTAATACACTTCAATTTTTCTTGGCCTATATACAACAAACATCTGGCTCTCAGCTTCTTGAAACATGGCAGGCTTTACTTGGTTTGTGGAGAGATGGCTTACAAATTACCTATCCTCTTGTGCAATTCCACTTGCTTGGGTAAGTGATAAGCAGACCTATTTTAAAATTATTTTATTTATTGTTTTCTTAATTATTTATTTATATTTGTTATTGTGCTTTTATTTTAGCATTCTTCACGAATTTGTACAAAGATCTCCTCTTTTAGAAGAGAAAAAGTCTCAAAAAGATTTGCAGGTATGATGCATTTTAAAATCTTTTATACAATAAATTGCTTAACTACGTAAGTGATTTAATATTTAAATAATGTTGTTTTTGGTAACTTATTTATTTTGAATTGGATCTTAAAAAGTCTATACTAATCATCAATTTAAAGGCCGTGTTCATGCTAAAGAAAATATATATTTATTAAGGTTTTTTAGAGATGTGCAGTTTACGTATTAAATTTTTTAACTGCAAAACCCTGATTAAAATATTTGCCATAATCATAATCAATACTATACTTTGCTGTGTTTTATGTTTAAATGTTTATTAGTAAATATTTTCGTTATAAAATCAAATATCTGGTTTTACTGTTTGAACACCAAATTTATTTCTATGCTAATGAAACTGAACAAATATTTAGTGCCTGTAAAGCTGAAGTTTCTACTAGATAATTTCTTCGCTAAAACTTTATCTATAAGTAAAATTAGCTGTTTAACTAGAGAAAATAGTCTCCTAGTCCTGGTAGATAAATTGACCATAGGCACCTGATCTATAATAAAAGGAGTATGTCTGTGGATCGTGAAACACCTACTTAGACTGTTCTAAAAAATTCGAAATGTTTTATACAGATTCCTTTTAATACCTATGTGTGCACCTGAGGCTTAGTTTTTTTCATATTTGTTATTTTTTAACTATTGTAATTAGTTAAAAAAAAACGTCTTCCACGAGGGAGTGTGGGACCATAACAGGGCTTGAAAACACATGGACCAGACTGAAACAGGGCTTGTCGCCATCCTCTGTTAGTGTTTGCTTTTTTAGTGCACATACATGGGCCCCTACACAATTTCAATTTTGTTTTGATTTTAAGTGTATTTTAATAAGTAAGCATGCCTTCTAAAAGAAAACAATGTGTTCGCATGAAAATAAAAAAGATAAGAGAAGATTTCCGAAATTCGAAGACAATAGATGAGGAATTAAGATGTATGTTGGATGCTCAAGAATTGGATATGAAATCATGCATATCATGGCTCCAAATGGAAGGTCAACATTGTGTACCGGGAAGCTCTTCTATATTAATGTTCGAATCTTTTTGAGGGTGACAACCACTGTGTTGGGTAAATCTTAGGTAATCAATATAATTGAAGAGAGAGCCTTGGCCAATATTCTTTGCAACAAGATTTCTATGAAGTTAACAGGTTCCCAGCAGGACCATACTGCTAGTTATATTATTACATACCGTGCATTCTCTACTACTTGCCTCATGATGTCAACAGTAATCATATCACTTTTGCTCTTAAAAATGTTTTTCTAAAACCTTGGGTGCAAGAACTAATGTAAAACCTAAGTGAGTCATTCCACGTCAAATCGACCAGCTCAAAATCTTCATGTCACAGAATTCTATCTTGATTTTATTCGAAGTAGTAGAGACAAATTTATTAGACACATATTTTTTATTTTTTCAAAATTCTCAGAATTAAGAAAGTTATGATTTTTTGAAGCCAAAAAGTTAAGCCTAACTTTTTCTCATTTAGCATTGCGGTCTATGGGAAATTTAGTATTTTCGAACCAATATAACTAAAAAAGGTAACCTGGGAACAACTAATAAATTTTTGTATGGAATACTATTACTAATGGTAACATTTTGGTAAAGTGTGCTGTTGTTCCCAAATCTCCTTCTACTGTAATTATTTTTTTCAAAGTCAGTGGAGAATAACATTAGTTCCAATGGAGAAATGTGTACAATAGGTTTGTGTATATGAAAGAATATGTGCAAGCGACTAGATTTTTTTAAATGAAGTATTAATATTAAAATTTCCCATTTGATGGCAAACATTTTTAAAAATATCTCTTGTTATTGAAAAATGTAAGTCTTTCCTCCTTTCAAATTATAATTTATATTTATAATACTTTTTTATTTAATGTAAATATTAATTGAAATTTCAAAGGTACAAGAGACTTGTATTTTTCAATAATACAAAGTGTTTAAAAAATACTTGCTATAGTATTTAAAATTTTAATATTATTACTTAGTTTTAAAAATCCTATCGTTTGCACATATTCTTCTATATACACTAGGGTGGGCCGAAAACACTTTTTTCGGATTTCTTGAGGGGCACAGGAATAAAAAGGTGCCAAATGGTCTCAAACTAACATATGTAAAATTTTATTGCATTCCTTTAGGTCTTTTTGCCTCCGAATCGCAATTAAAAATGCGATTTTTGGGTTTTTTTACGATAATTTTCGGAATATCTAAAGAAAAAACAACTTTTGTTTACAAAAAATAGCAAAAAAAAGTGTCAAGCAATCCTAGCATAGTCAGGAATGTGTGTAAGTGAACTGGTGACTGATGGGTGGCAAGGGGAGGGGCCCCGTGAGGGTGTATGTTTACATTATCCGCGCGAGTCCCCGAAACGTTCACACTAGAGAATGCATTGAGGAAAGCGCAGTTGTGTGAAACCTATCTGCGTGTTTTTGAGATGGAACGTACTCGCTCTAAATGGAAATGTCAATTGTTTGGAGATGTAAAAGACTTAAATTATAATATATTACCTACGTACGAAGACGTGATAAAATGCTACGAGTTTAACAGACACTTACTAAAACATAAATGTGAATCGTTAAAAGAACCGTCCTACAAAGAATTAGAAGAAATAGTGGTGAAAAAAATCTTGGAAATATGGATGAAAGCATCTATCCCAACAGTCCAAAACAAACGAGTGAAAGTCATGTTGAAAAACTATCACCAAAAATACAAAAACATTTTGAAATCCCCCACAAAAACAGCAAAGAAAAGGTTAGAAGAATTTCTTGCCAGCAGTAAATGTTTGTTTGACATTTCTTCATGCAAATGTAAGAACATTGATGAATGTACTTGTCCAAGGCATAAAAAGTTGCCTAATTGCGAGAAAAGGTTTTTAATTGATCAAAGAACAACAAGGAAAATGGTCATTGGAGCTGTTGATACTTTAACAACAACCAAAATAAATAATACATTAAGAAGAAAATTGCGAGGCAAAAAACATCCTCATCCTGTGATAGATATCCCAGAAGAGTGCACTGCGTCCAGTACACCAGAAGAAATGAGTAACTCGGACAGTGACGATATCTTTCAGCCTCGAGTAAAAAAGCCAAATCTACCAATGTCTTCTACTGTACCTTCTGCTTCAACGAGCACCAGTACTTCAGTGGACTACAACTTGCTTTCGAAGACGTGTGATCGGTTTGGAGTGTCAGACAGGGCTGGCACAGCCATTGCTTCCGTAATTTTACATACTAACTCAGATGAAATTATTGACAAAAACAAACTTCGAAGGAAGCGCAAGATAGCCCGTAGGTTAACAAATGAAAAGAACCAAGAAAACCAAATAAATGCTCTGTACTTTGATGGACGAAAAGATAAAACCCTCGCTATATCAGAAAAGGATGGAAAGTATTACAAGCAAAATATTGTGGAAGAGCATATTTCATTAGTAATGGAACCAGAGTCGAAGTTTTTGGGATATATTTCACCACAATTTGGCACATCTAGATGCATAGAACAGACTATCAGTGATCATTTTTCGCAATCGAAAATATCTATGGAGTCTTTAGTGGCAGTTGGGTGTGATGGAACAAATGTAAACGTTGGACAAAATGGAGGTGTAATACGCTTACTCGAAAAACGGTTAAACAGACCATTGCAGTGGATTGTTTGTTTATTACATATGAATGAGTTACCTTTAAGACATTTGTTCTCAGAAATTGATGGAAGGACAACTGGACCCAGGTCGTTTTCAGGAAAAATCGGCAAAGAATTAGAAAATTGCGAAAACAGACCCGTTGTCAACTTCCAACCTATTTCATCAGATCTACCTCAGTTTTCTCTTCAAGGCCTTAGTACAGATCAAACTTATTTATACCAAATAGCCCATGCAGTTTCAACAGGTGAGTTTCCAAAGGGTCTCATGCATAAATCTCCAGGTAAAATGTCTCATGCTCGATGGCTAACTCGTGCCAATCGTATTTTACGTTTGTACGTCTCAACTGCATCCCCAAATGAAAAGTTAGTGGTTTTGGCAACGTATGTCGTTAAAGTTTATGCTCCAACTTGGTTTGCAATCAAAATGCACTCTTCTTGCAAAGACGGTGCACGGCATATTTTCAAACTCATCAGTGCTACGAGGTACTTGTCAACAGAGCATAGGGCAATAATAGACCCAGTGATTCAGAGAAACTGTTTCTTTGCTCATCCGGAAAATATTCTGATTGCCATGCTAGCTGATGATGACCAAGATGTTCGCGAACTAGCAGCAAATCGAATAATGAAGGCCAGAAGCTTTTGCAGAAATACTGTTCGCCAGTTTCGCCTTCCTATCCTTAAATTTGACTCGGAATCCTACACTGACATGATTGACTGGCCAGAAAACATTTCTGATCCACCTATATTAAGATCTTTAACAAATAAGGAAATCCAATCGCTTGTTAAGCAAAAAGTTGATCTCGTCATAATGCGCCTTCCTTGTCACACACAAGCAGTCGAAAGGGCAGTAAAGGCTGTGACAGAAGCTTCATCTTTGTTAACAGAAAATTCAGATAAGGAAGGTTACATAAAGAACCAAATAGAATCTAGAAAACAAATGCCTAAATTTGATAGCAAAAAGGACTTCCATGTTTTTTGAACTGCATAAGTGCATAATAACTATGTCAAGTAAATCAGAAAGGAATTAAGCAACATTCGGTAAAACAGAAAAAAATATTCCGAAATCAATAAAACGTAAATTAATTAAAGCTGTTTACTTAGTAATTATAGTTTAAAGTCAACTTTTTGTGCCGTTTCCCCAAAAAGGTATGTTACGCTTAATTTCTTTCTGGTTAACATAAATTTGAAATCTTTTATTATGAATGTTACTTATTACGTGTTTTTTTTTTATAAATTTATACTTTTTAAATATTTAATTCATAGCTTTAGCTAGATATTATATTTATTTTTGTATTAATTAATCAAAAATTAGTTATAATAAGTGATGTTTCTTCTATTTTCCCCATTAATTTTTTTTATTATTCATTGAAAAGTTGCGCTTCTCCCATTGAGAAAACTTGGCAGAAATCTCACTTTTTTGCGTATTGTGCCATATTATCAAATATTGCCATTTTTCCTAAATTGTTTTAATTGTTATTTTCTTAATAAAACTATGTTTAATAGATTTTGTTTCAATTTATGTCTATAGCTTAAAAAAATTCTCATTTATATTTTGATAAGTTTAAAATTTTATATTTTTTTCAAAATACAAGTATTTCAAACCAAATTCGGAGGCAAAAAGAAATGTTCAATGTTAAAAAAATTTTGCATGTGAACTAATAACATCATTTAGCACCCTTTTCTTGCTGTGCCCGTAAAAATTTCGAAAAAAAATTTTTCCCCATAGGAAAACGGCCCACCCTAATATACACAAACCTATTACACCCAATTCTCCATTGGGAACTAATGTTATTATCCTCTGACTTTGAAAAAAATAATTACAGTAGAAGGAGATTTGGGAACAACAGCGCACTTTACCAAAATGTTACCATTGGTAATAGTATTCCATACAAAAATTTATTAGTTGTTCCCAGGTTACCCTTTTTAGTTATACCCGTTCGAAAATACTCAATTTCCCATAGACTGCAATGCTAAATGAGAAAAAGTTAGGCTTAACTTTTCGGTTTCAAAAAATCATAACTTTCTTAATTCTTAGAATTTTGAAAAAATGAAAAATACGTGTCTAATAAATTTGTCCCTAGTACTTGGGAAAAAATCAAGATGGAATTCTGTGACATGAAGATTTTGAGCTGGGCGATTTGACGTGGAATGACTCAAGTTTGACTTGAAAATGCTAAATATGTTGATTTAAACATTTGATTTTACTTTCTGGTTATTTTTTACAAAATTGCATGATTAGATTTAGTTTTAAATGGATTTTTAAGCATAGTGTGTACTTTTATAAGTTTTTGCTTTGTTTTCTACATTCATGCAGTTAACTCTTAAATTTATACTCCCAGTTCAGGTATTTTACTCTATATTTGATTAAATAAACTTATCTTCAATTATAAAGAAATTACAAAGCACAGTTTCTTAAACTATTTCAGGTTTGCAGCATAAATGTGTTTGTTCATCCTTATATTAATGCTGCAGCAAACTTTATTGAATTCCATAAAATTATCACAAATTGCACTTTATATTATGCTGGCTTTGTGCTATAAAATAAGGTATCCCAAACAACTAATGAATATTAATATAAGTAAGCATGCCTTCCATTGCAAAAAAGGTTCTAAACAGGATTACACTTTCGCATTAAATATGATACACAAGTACCCAGCATAATTAATTTATATTACACTCTGAACAACTAATATTTAACCAAGGAGTGCAGGTTGATTACTTTTCAATCGCATTTACTTAACCAACAGTCATAATTTGTTTGCTTAGTCATTCTGCCACTTAGCCCAGTTAAAAGGCTAAGGACACCCAAGATGAAATTACTTTTAAAAAAATAATAACCCCTCCACCTCCCAAGAAAATAGTTTTTTTTTATGATTTAGACACTTTGTTTTAGTTTAAAAAAAAAAACATCTGCTTGTAACTAAATAAAAATATTTTTTATAGGATATCGCACACAAACTCATAGAGTCTTGCAGTGCAGTAGCCTGTGATAGTTTAGAACAAACTACTTGGTTATGGCGAAATCTGGCTGTACGCCCTGGTCCACAATCAGATATTGCAGCTGCAGAAGAAGATGATGGTATTTTTTTAAAATAAAAGTTACAATTAGACTATTTTTTAACAAATCACATTTGAAGAGTATAGGGGAAGAACCGCTTGATTTATTAGGAGTCATCCCGTAATTGTGTCTGCTTGGCGGACATTGGCGAAGAATGGAAACCAGTTTCTCTCTTTCATCTTTGCTTGGTCCAAGTGTCAGAATCGTGCATCATGTGAATCTTGGTAGGTAGAAACTGGTTTCTCTACACCAGTTTAGACGATTACTCGCTATCATCGCCAAAGAAGCCTTGCCGATGAAAGTTTTTTACAAAATTAAGCGGTTTTTCCCCTGTACTCTTCAGTTAACTTGTAACCAAGTTAAAACTTTCCATCAAGTTATTTTGAATTTAGTTCTGATATGTAATTGTTCATAATTGAAGTGTCAGTTCTCGGATATTTCTGTTTAGCAAATAAACTAATAACCAGAATAATTACTTTTAATTTGATCGAGAGGCTATTGAAGACAGACATGAGAATCCTATGTAAAAGATGTTATTTTTATTATGCTATCATTTTATTTCTAACAAAGTAAGGTTTCCAAAATAATTTATATTATGTTAATACCAAATATTATCTTTTAGTCCAATCCTCTCTATTTGCTTTTTAGAATATTCTATAAACAATACATGTGAAAGTTTTGTTACAATAATGATACAATTAAGTGAAATTTTTGTTTATTGATTATGATTTTCATATTTCAAGGAGAAAATTTGAAAGAAAACACTTCTTCTGTTTCTTCGAAATCACTTGCTGCACCATCCATTCATAGTAACGCCCAATACAGTGTTCAGGCCTTGTGCACTTTAGCTGAAGTATGTATAATTTCTTTTTTTCCACCAATGTTTGAAGAATTATTGGGGATAAAATAACATCAGTAAGATATATATTTGTGTGTTAAGAGTATCCCCAATGAATTTATCTAATTATATTTTGTTAATGTCCTCTAGGAAATCAAGAAAAAATGCCTTTACAGTTTTAGTTTATTTTACTTTACTGATATGACATTATTAGTCTTCTTCTTTCTTATCTCTCTTATCTGGATTAAATCCATGAGTTTATTATCCCGTAACTTCTCTATCACCAAATCAGGTGTTCGTCAAACATCCTCCCTCAAAAGGTCAATGCACGCTAAGAGAAGCTGGGAGGTGGCCTCATCGCTGTTGCATCTGGTGCAGGTAGAGAAAGTCTTAACTCCAGCGGAAAACTGCAGGATTTTTAAATGTCCAGTGGTCAGTCGAGCCAAAGCAGTTTGGTCTTTCCTTTCACCAGCAAAACCAATTGAAGCACCCGGACTGTTGCCTGTGTACCATGGATGCGCTGGTGGCAGCTTCCATGAGTTGTTAAGGGAGGCCTTGATTCTTGAATAGAGTTCGATCCAGTCCAGAGAAAGGACCCCTTTAGATTTTAGAGCCCGCTTTTGCCAGACGGGCAGCAATATAATTATATTTTAATCCTACATGGGATGGTATCCACTGAAAATGGAGTATTGGAGAGCCCTGAGTTTCTCCATTATTATTTATTTCGATTCATTTTTCATCTCTTATTAGTTTCAAATTTTTTAGATATTGAATGGCACTTCGGCTATCTTATAGGATCCAGATTTCCCCTGATATAAGTCTCTCTGTCACACAATCTAAAGCCATATAGATGGCGATCAGTTCAGAGGAGAAAACAGAGCAACAATCAGTATTCTTACACTTAAGAAGTACCTCCTCCTCTCCAAGTCTAATGACAGCCCCACTCTCAGTGCTATCCTCTCTTTTGCTTCCATCTGTATGAATCAGAGTTGCATCACATCATTAGGAATACTATTAATTACTTCTAGAGTTGCATGTTTTAAGTATTCTGGGTGCTGAGATGATTTGTTTGTACTGATAAATAATTCAGCATGAAAATATACACCAGACAAACAATCTATAAGCGATATGACTGGCTTTAGTGAGTTAAATTCAACAGCAGGTTTCAATATTTCCTATTTATCAACATGACTAAGAGGACTGTTTCTCATTTGTTTACATTATTAGTAAAAGATAACAACACATAAAACAGATTATGTTTCAAATTAAAAATTTACTTCCAAAATTTTACTCATTGGGTCTTTATGCGCATAAAGCTTACTAACTACTCTGCTCTCAATTGGCTAAAAGGGGTTATTATTAACATAAATCATGTTAAAATTTGCATACATCATTTACTTTTAATGAAAATCATAAAATTTATAAGTCTTTGTTAAGCACTATAGGGATAGTAAAACCGTATAATATCACTCACTTTCTAGAGGTAAAATGAAGAACCAAGAGGGGAATATGTGCCAAAGCAGCATCCACGTGAAGATAAGCTCGAGGAGTTGCGTAGAATAAAATAGTAACTGTAATTGTACTTTTTTTATATCGGAGTCTATGGCTTTAAAAAAATTTCTGTGATTGATTGTGATTTTGTGATTCCGGAATCTAGATAATTTTTGAGGTACTTCCATTTCTCTTCAGGGAAATAATTTTTATGTCAAACTTAATTTTCCTCAATAAACACTCATACATGGTCTGCAATAAAGTATTAGCTGTTTAAAATTATGAAAAATAATTAAAATAATGTAACATTAAATATTTATATGCATTTTTTTTATTCATAAATCGCAATTGTACTGTAATTTTTATTAATAAAGTATTCACTGACCTAGTCCACTGTTGGATCAATCGAAATTGTTGTAGAAAATCTACAACGTTTGATGAAAATAACTAACTTAGAACTCCAACTTTAAAAAAAAACATTATTCCAGTGTGAGCTGAATGGGGACACATTTCCTAGTTTAAACTACTATATTATATAGAAGTTGGCAAGAAATACCATACCTATCGACATGAAAGCCAAGCCTGATATCATAATCCATGGCAAGAGGATTGGAGTGTTTTTACCATAAGTGTTGCATCGCCTGCCATAAAGTCAATTATTGATTAAATAAAATGTTTACTACTTGTGAATAATACCAATCGACATCCATTTGAAGGAACTCCTGTTTGCAATTGAAATGTATACTACTTTCCCATAGTATTGATGTATTTTTAATTGATTGCATGATTGAATCAAATGTTTTAATGTTTGGATTATCAGGACTTTATTGCTGAATGTTTGTTTATTTAATGAATTGACTTGCTTTGTGAATTTAGTTGACATGACAGATATTTGAAATAAACTTATATTAATTTAAATTGATATCTTAAATTAAAATGATTGAAATTCATTTTGATTTAAAGTGAAGGCATTTTTTTTGTGAGCAGCACAGCTGTATCTCAACTTTTTTTTAATAAAATATTTTATGTTGGATAATCTTATATATCTGATATCCTAGTATTAGCTATGTGGATAAATCAAACTGAAATAATATCACAGGGATGAATATAAGCTTTTGATAGCTTCATTTTCCAGACGATTTCGCTCACAAAAATGTCAGGTTTCTTTTGCACGACTTTCTTAACCTTCTTTACAAAAGTTAGTACTGCAATAAATAGTAAAAAGAGATATTTTGATAAAAAAAATTTTTATCTAAAGTGATTCAATATTTCTATTATAGTTTTTGGCTTCAGTGTTAGATTTTGTTTATGTTGGAGAAGAAAAGGAAAAGGTTCTCCCATTGCTAGGCAATATCATGCATTATGTTACACCATATTTGAAAAATCATAGGTAAGTTACGTTTAGAAGCATATATAGTTGATTTAAAAAATAAGCTAAATTAAAATATATATTTATAAAAATTGAGTTTGACAAAACTATGTTAGTTCCTTATATTAAAATGAAATACAAATTTATAAACATTTGTTTTGTTGTTTTCCTTTGTTTTGAACTGTGTGGTTATTTATTACTAAATGAACTGAAAAGTAATCGATTTGAAACTGTTATCTTTAAATAGTATAATAAATGCGTTTAATTCTATTTCATATTTTCTGAATAGCTCAGACAACATTCCCAGTTTTCGTGCTTGCTGCCAGTTATTAGCAAATATTTCTGGTTACCAACATACTAGAAAAGCTTGGCGTAAGGAAGCTTTTGAATTACTTTTGGATTCCTCTTTCTTTCAAATGAGTTCGTCCTGCATAGGATATTGGCGTTCAATTATTGATCACCTTATGACTCATGATAAAACAACTTTCAGAGATTTTATGTGTAAGTATTAATATTAATATAAAGGATTTTAAAACTTTTATTTTTAATACAATATAGAATCTTCAAAAAATGAAGCCAGCAATAAAAAAGATAATTTGTATTATAAAAAACAAAAGTTTTGCAGTGAAAAATACAACTAATTTATGTAAATAATAATAAACAGTAGGGAGGTGGCATTTAGGCTTTTATTTTTTCTATCAAAAGGCTAATGGCTTTAATTTACTATATTTGTAGTTATTTAATTAAATTTAGCCCAAATATTAAACTAAATTTTTTAAGAAATGCTAAATTATTTAAATCTTGATGAGAATATTATATCCAAATTTTATTGTCCAGCTGTATTTTAATGGTATGTTTGGTAAATATAAGTTTACATAAAGTTAGCTATTGTTATTTAATTTTCATTAATCAAAAAATTATTATTCCTTTAGTTAAAAAGTTGAAAGCACAAAAAAGTAATATATATTTTTGGTTCATTTGTAAAATAAATTAAATTTTTTGTTTAGTTGTTCTTTATTTTCCTCAGCTCGGGTTTCAGTCACTCAATCTGGTTCCCTCAATTTGTTCAGCAGCAAAGAACAAGAATATGAACAACGAGCTCAACTGCTTAAACGTTTAGCTTTTGTAATATTTTGTAGTGAAATTGATCAGTATCAAAAGTACATGCCGGATATTCAAGGTATTTATTTCTAGATTATAATGTGTTTTTTGAAAATGTCATCCTTACACTTATAGATGTTTAACATATTAAATATACTGTATTTCTTATAAAGGACTTTGTCGTTTTATTAATATTTAAAAAGTTTATTTGTCTAAATGCTTCGATCCATATTGGAATTTGCTCGAAATTATATGTTTTTAAAATCCAATACAGTAAATTTTCTTTGGGTTATCACACTATTTAGCAATCCATTTGCTAAACCCTTACATTTTTACATAAATTTTTTCCTTGATATTTTGAATAAGTAAAGTCCCCAAGAAGAGATGATATATCTATCCTATTTTGTCAATGTTTAAGAAAATTAAGAACTTATCACATTTTGTACCTGATAAAGCCCAAGAAAAAACTTTTAAAAAGAATCTTAAATTTATCATATTCCAATGCTCTGAAGCTGAATAGAATATATCATGTTGCACTGAGTGCCCGCTTAATTGTTAACCTTGTTAATTTATTTTGGTTAAAAACTTAAATATAGTTTAATCAAAAGTAGCCCATGTGTAGGTCTAATGTGAAATCAATCAAACCAGACGAAACCTAAATGATCATTTGTGTGAGTTTTTTTTAATTTTAAATTAAATTTCCAATGATGCAAAAAAGTTACCTCTTGTTATTACTAGTTGTCTGCCCATGGCAGTCTCCTTCCACTTTCTGTAGTCATTAGGCCTGAGGTGAGCGATTGTACATGCCAAGTGACTATTTAAATGATTAACACTCAGTTAACTTCTCAAACAATTTTTCTTGCCTTATTGCCTACCTCAACTAAATCATGGATTACCGATTTTAGAAGAATGTCTGGTTTAAAAATGGGGGGGGGGGGGGGGGCTTATATCCAAGTATATACAGTATGCCCAAAAAGTTGTGACCTATGCCCTTTCAACAAAAGCGGATTTAACTAAGTATAAATCAAACAAAGTTTAAAATTTATTCCCTTAATCCTTACATACTATTATATTTATATTTTGCTTAAAATTAGCCTTTAGTTTTTAAAATGCTATTTTAGAATGAGTATACCCATCTCTGTTTTGGAAACCACATAAGGAACAGTAAAAGAAGAAACTTCTCACAATAACATGTAACAATATTCCTATGCTATGGAAAAAGGGGGGGGGGGGGGGAATCAAAGAATATTTTATAATGAATTTCTCCTGAGGCAACTGGTGATAATAACTCGGATCAAAACAATTTTGCACACATAATCACAAAACATTAGGCTTACTTTTCTGCTCTATTGGAAATTTTATATATTTTTTCAATACATTCTAATGAACATATAAGAAACTAATTTTAGAGAAATATTTATTTTTATTATAAATGAACAACAATAACTACATTTTATTTTCTCCTGTAGAAAGACTTACTGAAAGTTTAAGAATATCACATGTTCCTTTGGTTCAAGCTCAAATTTTCTTATGCTTCCGTGTTCTCTTGGTTCGAATGACTCCTCACCATGTTACATCATTGTGGCCTGTTATTATCACTGAGATGGTAAATTGTAGTCATAGTCTTTAGCAACAATCTTCCAAATAATATGGAGTATTGAAATTTAATTTAGCCTACCTATAAAAGTTGTCACTGCAACAAAAATTCATTTTTAATTGAAATTTTGTTTATGAGCTTTTAACATGTGCTGCCACATTTAGCTTAAAAGTTATATTGAATAGTTTTTCCTCTATGAAAGTATTGTAACCAAAATGCCCGAAATACATAAATCTTTATATAACATTATCTTATTTTTTTAATTGTTAAAAACCAAATTTTTCGATTTAATGGGAAGTGTTGATAAGTGAAATAATCTGACCATGAAATAATTGACAGGACCTTTAATGACAAACACAAACTGTAACAAATAATTTCCAAATGAACTACATTTAACAAACAGTTGAATGTCTTGATAAATTAGAGATGCACTGTACTTTTTCTTTTTGCAAGATCAAAAAACTTTTTTCAAAGCAAAAAGCATCGGCTCTTTAAAATCGGCTCTTAAACAATTGTTGCTAATCTTTACTGTTTCCGATCAGGAATTTTTATTATAAAGCTATAAATTGGCCTTATTTGATTTTAATTATCAATAAGGCCAAGTTATTTTTAGGAATATTTATTAAAATTTATTGTGGCTTAAAATTTAGTAAAAAATACTTTTGTGTCATATCAATTAAAACAATGAAAAAAAAAATCCCGAAGAAATTTCTGGTAAAAAGTTATCTTGATCTAGAGTAAGTTAATAAAAGCATTTCTTTGCCCTTTAAAAAATATTTATCATTTGAGCATTTCCTATGGTACTATTTGAAGTAAAATTTTAAACAAGTAACATTATTAATGTTTTGTTGCTGGATTTTGGTGAACTACAAACAAATTAATAAATCCATATTAGTGTAATGTTATACTGACTGGTATTAGAGTGGCAGGCTTTGAAAATTTAAAGAGTTAAAAAAAAAAGTGTTTAGGAATTAAACATCCTCAAATGACGCAAGTGTTTTAAAGTTTGTACTTTTTAGTTTTATATAAAATTAATTTTATGCTTATTTTTAAAACTGATTTTTAGGTTCAAGTTTTTACACAAATTGAATATGATTTGTGTGTGGATTCTGAGGAATTTAGGTAAATTTTTATAAAATAGGCTGACATTTTATAATCAGGCCGGCTTACACATGTTGCTTTTATGTACTTATGTGTTGATATTATTTTAAAATACAGTTTAAACTCCTAATTATCCATGTTTTCTACCCCCTTTTTTCAAAGATATTTCACAAAATGCCAGAAATACTGTTGCAAAATTTGTTGGAAGATTGCATTTCAAGAACGACTATGGGAAGTACCTTTAAAGGGTTTGCTTTGTTGTCAAAAGTCCTTTGTTCTGATTCTTTGATCTCCAAAAGCATAGTACTGTGTTTCACAAACTGTGTGAAAGTAAATCAAAGGTCAAAAGGGCTGTCAGTTAATGTACTTGCTTTACATGCAAAAGGTTCCAAGCAAAGTAAATGCCAGGCACGTTAAATATGCTGCAAAGTCCTGATGCCCTGTACGTTGTCACCCTTAAAAGTTGCTGTGAGTGCCTTTCTCAGGTATATGCTGTCGCTTCATTGTGGATCTAAATTTCGATGCTCTTCACTAATAGCACTTGAGTAGCTCTTTGCGATGATAGTTCAACCTTATCCTAATCCTCTTTGTTATATTCCTATTCAACACTGGCTGATCTTATTTTTTTTGACGTATCGCATGCACATTTTTGTAAAATAAGCTGGTCAGGATTGTAACTAAGCTCCTTTACGAGATTTTTTTGAGAAACTGAAATGTAGTTTTGACTAATCAAGATAAAATATAATTTATAAAAAGTGAAAAGTGGATCCTCTAAAATGCAAATGTACTTGCATTGTGGCATAGGAGAAACAACAGTGATTGGCATTTTGAAGCAAAAGTATAATCTCTTTAGATTTGCATCCACATCAGACAGTTAGAGGTTTTTTTTAAAACAAAAATGAAAACTATGAAAGGCAGCACTTGTGAAGAAATTGATGCAGCTTTATTGAAACAAGTGATCAAACTTAGAATTGCTGGAATTGCTAATGCTCTCAGCATTATGGGTCCTGTTTCAAGACCCATAATGCTACAAAGTTTTGATTGCAAGGAACTTATGATGCCTCATCAGGCTAAGAAAGTTTAAACATTGCCTTTGAATAAGAGAGATTGGTTATAAGCTGGCTGCATAAGTTTTCAAAATTGAATTTGAACAATTTTTACAACCCAAGAACATTTTCTACGAACAAGTATTTAACTGTGATGAATAAAATGCTTCTAAAAAAACTTCAATCTCAAATTAAAATGAAGAGTTTCAAGACTCAAAACCAATTAACTGACTTTTTTTTTGTAAAATTGTAAATCCTCAATTTCTTAACTGTTATGCTTGTTGAACAGACTAGACTTTCTTCTTTTATATAATATTACTTTAATAAAAACTCAGTTAAAGGAGATTTTGTGAATATTTTTTAAAAACTTTTTTGGATAATCTGTGAAATCGCTTATCTGCGGATGCCACTCCCTCCACCCAATTCCGTGGATAATCGAGAGTTTACTGTATCTTCTTTTCTTTATCTTAACGCTTTTTTGTAGCATTTTGATAAAAGTTATAAAATTACTGCTATAACAGGCTACTTGGCTTTTATACATTGTGTTTAAATTAGTCATTTCAATATTTTTAGCTCAAAGGGCTTACTTTTTTTAAATATTCCTTGAAAATGGTGAACAAATACTAGTGTAATTTTATGTATAACGGCATAAATAAGTTCCTGCAAGTACTTTTATTGGCTACCTTAGAATAACAAGGTTTGACTGAGTCGATTCATTTATAACATTTATCTTTTCAATTTAGTTACAAATCAATGGCTAATTTATTTGATTAATATTATGCTAATTAAAAGCATTTTGCATTATCCTTAGACTTTATTCAATTTAAATTTAAACATGGCATTGCTACAGTCCTGTTGCAATTACTCTATTTTAAAAATTCTATATACTTTTTTTTGCCTCTTCATAGCTCATTGAATTTAATTGATCTTTAAATATCAGTGTTTTCTCTAATTTCATTATATTTCTATAACCAATTACTCATTTTGCCTGGTGTGTCCCCTGCTTCACAGTGATGGTGTTGGTCTCAGAAAAAATATCAGGTACTGTAAATAAGCTAAGCTGACTTAAAAGTTTCAGCAAAAAAGCATTTCCCTTGCTTATTTCTTTCTTTGCTTTTCTCTGCTTTTAATGATGTATTTACTCTTTTCTAAAATCAGCATACAAATATTTTTTTGTTAATTTCTGTACTTAGGAAGAAATAAGTATGTATTGTTGAATGATATGACATATGATACTGAAATATTAGTATTTGAAATAATGATTCTTTATTTGTTTGGATGTTGGATTTTTTCGGATTGTATGAGTAACTTACTGTTTAAAAAATAATTCAAGCAATTTTAATTTACTTCTGATAGGTGAATGCATAGTTTTAAATTAAAGAAGATTTAGGTCTCTTAAATTTGACAGTCAATTAACTAAATATTATGTTCCTGCTTGATATTCAATAAAAATTTCCATCCCCTATTTATTTTCATTGCATGTACATTTGTAATTTAAAGATGTGTTTTAATCATGTCATTATTTTGTCCATTATGCTGCATGCATGTCTTTGAGTATGTATTACCTTCTGTAAACATTTTCCCCCAATTTATACTTCTTTGTTACAAAATTAATGAATAAATATTTACTTTACATTTTAGTTCCCATATACGACGAATGTCTACTTTGGATTCAACATGGATAACTAACAGTAGTAATGGCTTAAATGCTCACAACCACCCTGCTTGGTTACATTTATATTTATCTGTGTGTAAGCTTCTAGACATGACAGTTGCTTTACCAGCAAACATTCTTCCCCAGTTTCAAATGTAAGATGTGTTCTATTTATTTTTTTAGATAAAAAAAATTCTGTGTAATAAATATTCTTAAGATAATTCTTTTAATAGTTATAGGACATAAAATGCATCTTTTGAAAGTTTGGCAAAGTATTTTATTTTTTAAAAATAAAAAGTTTGAACCATTAATTATATTTTCAAACATTTTGTGTTAAAGCCTATCAATTAAATCACAAGTAGATATAACTAACTGCAGAATAATGTGATAAATATATTCTTTACAAGTAATACAGATTTAATGTATAGTTACACCAACTGAGAGATAATTATTTTTTAACAAATAACTGATATTTCTTTAAGAGCTTTTACATGCAAATAATGCAGATATTTTAAATTTCATAAACTTCAGTATATATAGAGTTGTCTTAAAAATATTTTTTTTAAGGTATCGTTGGGCCTTCATTGGTGATAGTCCACCATTGTCATCCGATATGAACGAAAACTGTGAATCTAGCCAATTGGGGTCTCCTGATTTTGTTCCCCACATAATAAGATTGGCTAATTTATTAAACAAAAAGGTGTGTTGGCTATAAATTTAATTTCATATTTTAATTGAAATTAGAAAATGTAATTAGTATTTTAAATAAAAGTTGTATAATATTGTAATTATTAAAAGAATTCCAATTTTATCAAAGTAATAGAATTTTCCTTTTTATAGGTACCGTCTGATGAACGTCTTCCATTTATACCTGGAAAACTTTTGCTTACAATGTCAAATATTAATTCTATTTTGCATCTTCAGACATTTTTTAACACTTTGTCAAATATTACTAATCAAGCAACATTGTCAGAAAAAATTTTGAAACCTGAAAAAAAATTGTTAGTAGATGATAAACGAGCTTCACCTATTTCTAAATCAAGGTCTGCTCCTAATTTGCATACTTTAACCTCAGCAGTATCAATGCTAGATTCATCTTCTGCCCAAAGTATTTCTGAGCAAATAGAAATGGTTTTAGAGTCAGATTTTCTGGAGCTATGTACCTAAAAAACTATTTTCTATCAGTATTTCTATAGGAGTATGATATTTTGTAACAAGATACCTGTGATGCCATAGCCTATATACAAATAAAGGTGAAGTATATTTTTTTAGCTATTTTCTTAAAATGTTTTCCTTTGTAATTTTACTGTGTCATTTAATTTCTTTTGCACATATTGCTGAATTTGTAAAATGGATTATTTTATGTCCATATGTGATTTATTTTATGCGGAAAATTATTTCATTTTCAGTTGTACCTAAAAGTTTAAAAATGACTTCAAATAATTAGTATTTAAACTTAAATGAGTTTTTCAACAACTCTGTTTTTTCATAAATTTTTTGATAATTTAACTAAATTATATAATCTAGTAGATAAGTAGCAGTGTTTGTTTTGTTTGTACTTGTATCTGTAATGTATATGGTGATTATGATATTTTTGTTAAACAAAAGGAGGCATTAGAAAAACCTATAGGAAGCAAAAATCAATAACAGCTAAGTAGTTTCTCCAATTGTTTGTTTTGTCCAGACATACTCGAAAAGTTGTGTAAAAATTTCCTACTATATTGCAATATTTTAAGAATATTTTTTATATTTAGTGTTAAGTTGCAAGCTGATCAATGTTAGTGACATGCAAACTTCTTTTGTAAGCAATTCTTTCCCAGAGTTCAAATCAATCATTAAGCCTAAAATAAACCATTTTGATTTTTACTTCAAGATAAATACTTTTTTGTACCTCATCACTAGCTAATTGGTACAGATTTTCAGTTGATTAAATTCCCCCCCCTCTTTTTTCAATTTTAAAAGAGTTATGAATATTAGTTTTCATAAATACAGTAAATAAGAAGTACACCAGAAATGATAATTTTATCCAAGGAGACATTTTTTGTGTTGTGTTTATATATATTTTCTAATTTAAGGCTTGTAAAAGGTAACTTATTTATTAATATATAGCCTCCTCTGTGGGAAATTCCGTTTTGGGATTTGTTTGTCAATGAATTGTATATACCGCAAACATTCCTGATTAACCCCAGTGCACAAGTGCGACTTTTTTCAACCAAAGTGCAACAACTATTTCTTAATTTTCTAATCGGTTCAATATGCAGATAAGAACAACTGAACCCAAAGATATTAGTACTTTAAATGTTATGTTATATAATTATATAGTAATTATACTCTAAAAGAGAGATCTTTATATAAAATGGATGTATATTTAGAATAACAATAACCATTCATAATTTTGTGAAATTTGTTACTTGCTTGTTATTGTGGTGTGTGGTGTAGGACTATTTTGATCACAGAATAAAATATAAAAAATTTGATAAATTATCTGGCGCTCCGGATGAACGTACCACGGTGACACTTATCTTTTGCCATCTTCCATTCCATCTTATCTTCCATTACTATTCACAATAATTGCTTGAGAAGCTTTATTTCTTTTAAATAAATTTTTAAAAAATAATTTTTTGCAACAGAAATCAGTTTGATATGACATCATATATATTCTACAAACAGATTCTTTGATTGTATTTTGATATAATTTTTTTTGTTTTTATTTAAAAGAGAGGAATATTACATATTTATTCTTTGAAATATATATTAATTTAGCAAAGGATAATCATTAGAGTTTAACAATTAATTATTGAATTTTTGAAAGAAAATAAATTAAACTTGGCGAATTTTGTGTGTAAATTTTTATTATTGAATTAATACTGTGTTTGACAACTTTTTTCCTGTTGAACACAAATGTTGTGTTTAAGCGGGCTAAGTGACAGATTCTGTTACACACCTACTTGTTTATTAAATGTTATTTTGATTCAAAAATACATTAATGTAAACATTTTTTTTTTTTCAATTTTGAAAAATAAATTATGTACCTAGATTAGGAAAGTCTTTACGAATCACAATATATTTATTATGTAAATAACCAATTGTCTCCATATTTTTATGTAATTGTCTCCATATTTTTATGTAATTTTCTCCATTTTTTGTTATTATCTCCATTTGTTTTATGTAATAAATCGCCTCAATTTTTTATATAATTAATCAATTATCAATCTTATATTATTTATCAATTATCAATCTTTTATATTATTTATCAATTATCAATCTTTTATATTATTTATCAATTATCAATCTTTTATATTATTTTTCAATTATCTCCACTTGAATATAGTTATAATTTTTTATGTATATATAGTAGCTATATGATGTAAGGCTTATTTGTTAATTATCTATTTATTTAAATTCGCTTGTTTTTTAAGTTACGTGTTACATATTTTTCCTCCACCTTTCATTTCTTGCTCTCTTCTATATGTGCTTCGATTGGTGCTATGTTTCCATGTGGCATTGATTCACAAATCAAAGCTTAATAAAAAATTTATTTTCATTCATCATTTCTGTTGATGCTCAAGACCTGAAACATGCCCATAGCCAGACTTAGATTTTCACAAATTGCATAAAAAATAATATTAACTATTGATAACTTAATAACTATATATATTTATATATTACAAGTTTGAATTTTTTATAAATGAAATTATTTTACTTTTAGTGATTAAAATTAATTTTAATTACAATAACAAATTCGTTAATTAATATTAATCAATGAGCATTTTCAGTAACCAACTTAGTAATCAATCATAATTAAGTTTCCGAAAACTGAGGAGGCAATTTCAAACTTGGAACAAACCTAACTACTATTTCACTCTGTGTGAGATGGCATTTTTGTAATGTATAATGTTTTCCTCAAGTTTTACATCAGTTATTTCCATTGAGAAATCTGCATACAACATAGTGAATCAATCACTCTATGTATAAAATAGTTTACTAGTTGGTGAACTACATTAGGATAATTAGTATTTTAAGCTTAATCGAAAACTAATTAGTTGTAAAACTTTTTAGTAAATTTGTCCAGTGATAGTATTCTGGGAAATACCATTTCTAGAATTTGGCGACAAACCAATTTTGCATATGGCCCACATTTTTGTGTTTTTAGCCAGGAGACAAGCACCAAATTGTAAGTGGAAATAGTATGATCTTGCAGGAAAGTTTCTTTACAACGTTGCCAGTTTTTTTAAAGACACATTTAGAAACAATTGGAGATACAACATAGCTGTTTTAGATTTTTGATGCTGCTGGTTTCTTCTATCACCTTTTTATTTTGTAAATTATGTAAAACCTACTGTATACATTTTAAAAACAATTATTCATGTGTTGTTAATTTTAATACCACGTTATTGTTAATAACAAAATCTTGTTTTAATTGAAATTCAATTGAATTTCTGTAGTCACTAGTCAACTGAAGTATGGTAACAATTTTGTTTCATTCTTTTTAATTCTGAATATTTAATATCTATATTAGGGGTGTATTAAATCTTTAAGTGACTGTGATATAAAATATATTTTAATTTTTGAAAAAATATATATAAAAATGGCTGTATTTAATTATGTTGGTTGTAGATAATCATTTGAAATTTTCCCTTTTTATAGTGATAAATGTAATCATGTAGCCCAAGTAGAAGTACTTTATTTACTTTTATGTATTTATTTTCAATTTGTTAAATAAAGCTTTATAATGATTCCTTTTGAGTTAATTGAAGTTTTGTGGATCTTGTATTTTTGTCTGATATTTAACGAGTCATTAGCTTAACATATAAATTACGATTAGAAAAAAGTTTGCACACAAAAATGATGAACTTTCTGCTTAAGTTAATCTAAATTCACAAACTATAAGACAGTCATCGTTAATGGTTTAAACCAGTGGTTCCCAACCTGGGGGCGATCGCCCCCAAGTGGGCGATTTGTGTTATCAAGGGGGCAATAAATAGTTTGAGGGCGATAGGGGGGCGATGAGTATTCAAAGGGGGAAATTAAAATATACTGTACTATAGTACAGTAAAACCATTCTAATTTTTTTTGGTCACAGTGAAAAGTTACAAACTGACATTCTTACAAGATTTGAAGATTTGACCAAGTTAGAAATTCCTGAATCTATTGTCGATCCATTCCCTTTTGAATCTGTGGGTTGTGAATAACCTTGGTAACTCTTTGCAGCCGGAGTTTGACGATCTGAAGTATGACAGTGAGGCGAAACTCATTTTAAGCAGAGAGGTTATGAGTTAGCCTGCGTGAAACTTATTTACACTGATCCTTAACTGTGGTAAAAAGCTGGACTACTTCTCATCTCGTTCCGTCAATATATTTAGTTAAAAAAGGGTTAGTTCTGTTATCCAGCTCCTCACCAAACAAAGAAATCAATTGGACATTTGCCTCAAAGACTTGAGTATGAGCTTGAAAAATAATTGATATAAAAAAGTGAAAAAAAAAATTGAATAAAAAAGCTTTCAACGTTCATTTTTTCTTTAATTTTTAATGTCAACTCTCTTAAATTTTCCAGGATTGAGTTTAAAGATCTTAGTTAATTATTTCACTTTCATTCTTCGAAAAAAAAAAAAACTAAATAAAAATAGAAAAAAATAATTAAAAAAATTTCGATTTTATTTAAGAGTAACCGGATAAAGCTGCTTTGGTTGTTTTTATAAATGGTAGTAAGTGTTTGAAATGATAAAATTGCTTTATTAGTTACATTTTAACTCAAATTATAATTGGACACATTTTAAAAATTAAGGGGGGGGGGGCGATAATTGTTAGTCAACTTAAAGAAGGGGGCGATGTTACAGAAAAGGTTGGGAACCACTGGTTTAAACCAATTCTGTTACGCATCAATTTTGCAGGGGTTTGTTTTCGATTAAACTTTTAATAAATAAAACAAAATTAAAACTTGTTACGGTTTCTCACAAAATATGCAGTTAATTAATTTTTAGTTTCAAAATTTAATTGTAACCACTTAAATGAAGATGGTTTTACCATCTAGAATTTGAATTATACATTCGTATGGGGGGGGGGACACATCTAATAATTACTATGAAATTTTGGCCATTGTTATTAAACACGGGCAAGTGAAAACACCTCTGCCTGGGACTTGCGGCCGTCTATTTTATTTTGAATTTGTGATTTTATTTTTGTGTTTGCGAGGCGCGGTAAACATCAAATGTTTTACGTTGTCCGTTAGGGTTGCTGTGTGAAATTTAATTTGAAAATTAGCCAAGTTGCTGCTAGGAAATTATCAAAAAATGTACAAACGTTATTGATGATCGCTATTAATATGTAAAACCGACAATTTAGAAGAAGCAATCATTTTAAGTACAATAGTTAACTAATACAAACGCTGAATCTTTTGATTTCTGTATTTATTGAGTTCATTTCATAATTTTTTCGTTCATCGCATATCAAAAATGTGTATTATTTGTAGCCTTTATTTAATTCGAAGGTGAATAAATAGAAAGTATCGACATGTTGGAAATGTCGCTTTGCCCGTACCCTCTTCCAAAATTGGTTCTATATTTTTTTGTTATAAAGGTGTGATATGCGAGATCTATCGTTTATGCTTTTGGCCGTCGGCGTCGGCCTGTACTTCCGGCCGAACATCTATGCACAATGTAGAAGTCTGTTAACGAACTAACTATTTAATTTGCATTGAAATTTAATTTTGAATTTTCATGAAACAATTTTATCGCATCAATAATAGTATATTAAACTCTATTTAAATTTAATATTTGAAGAAAATTCAGTTTGTCATACAAATCAGCTTGCAGAGACGTCTCAAAATGTAATGCAATGTGAATCTTTGATTGAGAGGTACAATCTAAAAATAGTAATATTCATTAGTGTATCGTGCAGTGTTCACTCTTGCTCTCTAATATTGCATATTTTACGTATTTTTTTAATGCATACATAAGATCTGACTTTAGGTCATATCATATTGTCTTATATTTTAAATACATGCGTGATTTTTATTCACATGGCCAGGCTTAATATAAAAATAATAAATGATAAAATAATTATTGTGGCTCACTTTTGAAAATCTAATGGCACTTTGTTCGATTGTATTATACTTATTAGTAATTTTTTTGGTAACTAATTTTAGCACATTTTCCCTCTATATTTTCTTTTTTTAAAAGCAAATTTATGGTCCCCCGTTTGCCCTGCCAGAAGACAATCTCCGAGTGTGTTTAATAATATCCGGTGCGTGGAAAAGTGACCTATCGTATAAATATGACTTTTCGAGTGTTGAATGCTAAAATATTTAAGTATCTAGCGATTAGAGCAAATCTTAAATCGAATGGTATAATAGTTGAAATAAGTCAGTCGTATTTTACTTTTTTTTATAATGAAATGCCATGGAAAAATAAGCTTCAGGAGATTTTTCTGAAAAACTAGTTTTTTGCCGATAGGTCACTTTTTCGGGTGCGATATAAAATAAACAGGCTTAGTTTAAGGCTAATTTAGATTTTCACTGGAAACACTATTACGAAACGAAAATGGATCGAAACTCAATGCCTATGTACCTTTAACCCTTTCAGTCTCAGTGATGCCATTTGGCATCATCATGTTTCTGATAATAATTAAAAAAATAATAGGGCTGATATCTATTGGGCAATTCCATAAAAATGTCAACCTCGGTACCAAAATTTCAAAATTAAGTAAATACTTCGTGTCTTATTGGATTTTTGTTTTGTGTCTTATGTGATGTAAAGATTGGAATCTCTATTTTAACTCACTGAAATTCATTGCTTGAATATATATTTTTTTGTAGAAGAAAATTGTTTTTAAACGAAAAGCAAAAAATTCCAAAATTTCAAGTGTTAAATTCTTACACTTTCGAAATATTTTTTTCCCTAAACTTCCCATAAGTTAGTTAGAAAATTATAATTAAATTATTCCCTACATTATAAAATCAAAAGTATAAAATTTCTTGTAATGGGATGTATTTATTACACCCACTCTTAAAATGTCAGTCAGTTACCATTATGTCAGTCAGTTACCAAGGCGTTCTAAGAGCTGGTGTTTTTACAAGGTTCAATATTTTGATATAAAAATTGATGTGCAGGATAGTTCATTTCTTGCACTTTGATCTAGGCCTGACTTTTAAAAGCAACATCTTTTATATTCAGAAAAAATTTATATTAAATAACTTGAAGTGTCAATGAAGGTTGCAGATATGTCAGTCAGTTACCACAACTTCAATAATTTTTCTAACAATTTCTAAAAGAGCTATCTACAATTGCAAACCATATTTGAATTCAGCCAAAAATTCTCTTTTAAATTATACCAAACTTAAATTGTTAAACTATATAATTGTCCCGCTATTTTGTAAAACGTTGTAATTTCGTCTTCCGAATGTCAGTCAGTTACCCGTGGAATGGCCCTATTGGGATTAATAAAAAATATTGTCTAATGGGAAAAAAGTGAAGAAGCGAATTATATGCTTTTTGATATCATAAATGGCTATAACTGGCCATTTCATATCATAAATGGCTGACAATCAGAAAAAAAATTCTAAAATGATGACGCCAAATTGTCATTGGGACTGAAAGGGTTAAACATGCATTCATAAAACTATTTTTCATGCATTTTTTTTGGTGTGCTATTAACGATGACCTATCGAACACTTGTTTTTGTTTAATTGCTTTTTTAAAAGCCAACTAATATTGTAACGTTTGTGACCAAAATACAATGCAAGATTTCTGTTCCCTTGGTTGGTCACGGTAAATTACTATTCTTTTATATTCACCCAACTGGACTCTTCAATGTGAAGCTTTGCTTGACGCGTATTCGCATGATGTCCCTTAACAGTAAGTGATGCATTCAAAGGGTCAAAAACTCACTTTCACTTTGGCATTGAAAAAAAAGGAGTGTAGATTGGTCAGTAGACTTCGCTTCTTGTTAACAGGAGTAAACTTCATTAATTAATGGGAATTTTTGATATTTTTTTAAATCAGTTGTTTGAAATATTTTTCATCAATGAGACAATTGCTGTTTTAGATTAACATCTGGGGGTAAGTGAATTTATGTATTTGTTAGAATTGAATTATTATTTGAAAAGACTGGGTATCGATTCCGATGATAGGCATAGAAAACGAACAACAAATTGGTGTAGAGTAAAAGTGAAATCGGATATATTTCCTGAAATTATCAAGTAAAATAAGGAACGTTTGTTGTTCTAATCTTTTAGAAAGTTTGAAAAGTTAAAAAAAAATATTATTGATGAGTCTTTACTGTTGAATTACAGTAGTGCTTTTTCACGGCCATGTAGATTTTTTAAAAATAGTTTTGTTCAGGTTAGGTTTGAATATCGTCGCACTAGAACTACACAATTGCTGTTAGTTTGTACAGGATTGAGCAAGATCTTTAATATTTTACAGTTGATTACATTTACATCCCATTAACATTTGAAACAATGAATATGGGCAATGGGTTATGTGCATTTATAGTAAATGTTCATTTTCAGCACTATGCGTCAAATATTTCTCAAACACTTTTATATGATGTTGCAAATTATGTTGTTTAAAGTAAGTGGAGGGTGGATTTTTAAATATGACATTCTCCGCAGCATAACTAAGATATAGGGTTCGTCTCGTTCATTGGCGACTGCGTCCAATTGATTTGACCACTATCAAAAGTCGCCAATGAACGGATCGGACCCTCTATCTTAGTTATACTATATACTAATTTTAATAAGAGAACTATAAACTGGTGTCGATATTTACCCCATGTAGTTTAGTATTCTAGGATTATAATCTAGTCAGTGACATTATGGACTAATATTTAAATTGCTTTTTCATAAATTTAACTTTAATAAAATAAAATTTGCTCCTGAAAATTCTCTTCCTCAAGAAAAAACGAAAAAAAAATGCATTATAAGTCAAATTGCTGTTTTCAGAACAATTTTACTAGCAAAAAATTCTATCTGGGTAATATTTAAGTCGGTTTCTGTAGTTGAAAAATAAAAAATTATGTTTGTATTTCCATGGGGGGTCCGGGACACAAAATTCTAAAATCTTTAATATCAAAGGAATTTTACTAATTGTTTTAATGGAGGTATTAACATAATTTGAAATGTAGTACTTATGTAGTACTTGTGGGTGTGATACTTGAAATGGAACTCACCTACAAAGAAAACAAAGGAACCTGGAATTTTTTTACGTTTTGAATATAAAATTACATCAAAAATGTATTATCAAAGCCACTTATATATCTTCTTTATACCTAGAATGTTTTCAACATATTCAAATTATAAAATAGGTTTTCCATTAAGAATAATAACCATATAAGCACTACATTTTTTAAAATAAAAATTTCAAAGGTGATCGAGTAAAATAAATCTTACTAAAATGGGGAAAAATATGTAATTTTTTTTTATTTTACAGCAACAATAAAAACTTTTAGATAAAAGAAAAATGTAAAAAAAATTAACAAGCATTCAACACACGCACACATAAAAAATATTTTAAAATGTATTTTTTTTTCATGAAAATATTTTATCACAATATTATACTAATCTATACATAAGAGAAATATCTAAAAATAAACAAATCACATTTATTAGTATCGTTTTAGGTACTTTATTTTTAGAATCAATAAAAATTTACAGCCAAAAAGATAAATAGCAATTTAAAAAGAAATTCAGCTTTTAATTTGATACCTTAATATTCACAATAAAAACAAAGAAAAGTACATTTTGGTGGGTTTATCCAGATCAGTCAAAATCTAAGAGTTTATTTCCTTTAAACAGTTCCGTTTGCAGCAATACCTTTAAGAGCGACTGTCAGTCCCATAGAGCTAATGCATTAGTTCTGGAATCACAACTTCCTCAGATGTATTTTTTTGCTATGCCTTTTCCCCTACGTATGGGTATCAATATAACATCGAAATTAATAAACTTTGAAACGAAAATTATATTTAGTTATTTAATTATATATTTCTGAAGTTCTAAAATGCCCCACAATAATACTATTATAATCACTCAAAATAATGACTATTTCAAAATGTTATCAATTAATAATAAAATAACTGGATGTCATTTTCGTTTCAATTTTGTTTTGAAATGTTGTAAAACCAAAAAAGTTCCAAAGAGACACTACTTGCGCATGCGCAGTTTTCTCGAAAATATTGCTTAAACGGCCGATAGGTACCGAGAACACATGTTCCAATTCTGAAGTGTGTATCTCTTTTCGTTTTCTTTCCGTTCATTTACAAAAAAAAAAAAAAAAAAAAAAAAAAAAACATGTAGGGAAAATATAATCTCATTATTATTTTGCTGTTTTGACGATTTTTATATCTGATGAAAAAAATACTGAAATTTCAAAACAGTACTTTAGCAGAGGTTCCGATTTCAAAACTAACGCATGAGCTGACCAACAACTGAACAACCTCTTATACAGTGGTGGAAATTGATTTATGAACTGACAGTTTTTTAACAGTATTTCATTATTAAATGCATTTTTATCGATTTAAATTTTATATACTATACAGGCTTTGCATTATAAATTATTCACGCAAATAAAATTTTGTAAAAATTCGTAAACAATTTATTTTGTTGATATTTTAGTTTTAGCATAGGGAAATTGATTTATGAACTTTTGCATTCAATCTCAATTAATAATTGCTAAAACTATTTTTTGTCGCTAATGCTTCCTTGATTTTGTTTTTCATAGACAACACAAAACTTTGGGTCAAGTTTTGGTCAAGCAATTTGCAGTTTTTAATGATTAAGTCCTTCTATTCCATAACTGATGCACACTTCATTAAAACCATACACCATTTGAGTAAATTATTCAAACCAATTGATCTCAGACATTATTCTTGGGGTTTAAGTCATGGCTTTTGGCAAGATGATCTAAATTAACAACACTTAGTTCATTTAACCAGTCTTCCATTTCGTTTGAAATGTAGATACTTGCATTATCATGCATAAAAATCTAATCAAAAGCATGGTTTTGCCAAGCAAAAAGGAATTAAAGAATTTTCTAGAACTAATCTGCAATGAAGTGATGTTTGTCAGCCCTTCAGAAACATAACCTTGTTTCTTCAATCGTAAGATATCGGGGCCCCAATCCTCAAACATCCACCACTAACATTTCTGCTGAAGACAGATCTTGGTTATTTTCGAAGATCCTTTCAATAACATTTTAAACCATCACGTCCATCCAAATTGAACTTTTTTTCATCAGCAAATGTCACTTTTTTCCCATTTCTCTCCCTCTACCCCCACCCAATCCATTTTCATGTAGTTACGACTATATTTTAATAGCCTGTTCTTGTGGTGAAGAGTAAGCTTTGGACCAGCCTTCATTTTGGAACATTTCAAGTTCGACGACGGTATCAATATTTGTCCTACTCTTCTGGGAGTTACAGGAAGTGATTGTTCATAACAAATTCGCCCTGTAATGCACAAATGCTGACACAAATGGTAACTTTTTGGGATACAAGTCCCAAAATCCTGCTTTTGACCCTCGTCACACGCGGGTTACACCTTTTTTAATGATGGTTTTTGCCGAAGTCAGAATGATTCTTCAAATATTTATGAATTATATTTATTGATCTTTTAATTAATATGCTAATTTCTCTTACAGATTTGTTACAATATTATATAAGGGTCATTTTTTACCTTTTTGGCTTCAGGCAGTCCCGCAAGCTTTCCTATTTAGTAAAATGGGAATAAAACAGATAAATTTCAGCAAATTTGGCCTTAATCTTATTTATAAACACTGATAGTAAGCTCAAATGAAGAACTAGTTAAAATATTTGGTACCTGGGTTCAAAATAAATTTGAGTTCATAAATCAATTTCCATCATTTGACATGCTTAAAAACTAAAATTAGATATATTTTTTATTTAATATCATTTTTTGAAAAAAATTATGTAGGAAATTCCTTTATTGTACTCTGAATATCCAACACACAAAATTTGAATTGTTAGCACTTAATACAAAGCGATATCTGGTGAAAAGAATGTTAGTTCATAAATCAATTTCCACCACTGTACAGGGTGGTTATAAAATAAAGCTCGCTATTCGGAGTGGTCTGTAGCTTGAATGAATGATCCAAATGCATCAAACATTGAGACACTTACTAATCATGAAGGGGGGGGGGGGGGGAGAATGGAATCATACAAAAGACAGAATCCTAAAAAATTATCGTGTAAAAGAATAATAATAAAAACAAACTCGTCTCTTGACCAGAATCTAATTTACGAGGCGTCGTCAATTATGGCCAATTACGGCCCACACAGCTAATTACGCCTCGAATTTAGAACCCTGGTCAAGAGACGAGTTTCTTTTTTTCGAAAAAGAATGGAATCATAAAACGAAACTCGTCTCCTGACCAAGGCTCTAAATTACGAGTCATAGCCAATTATGGCTAATTACAGCCAACACATCCAATTACGCTTCGTAATTTAGAACCCTGGTCAAGTGACGAGTTTTTTTTATGATTCCATTCTTTTCCCCCCTTCTTGATTTTAAGTGTCTCAAAGTTTTTTGCATTTGGATTAGTCATTAAAGTTCTCTCCGAATAGCGAGCGTTATTTTATAACCATTCTGTACTTATTTATTTAAAGAATTGTCATCTCTAATGGTTCTGCAAAATCATGGTTCGGGGAAATTTCTTGTCTGGGCAGATTTAACCATTGGCGCACGAATGCATAAAACCGTGTTTCCCTTGGCGTGACTCAAACCTCTTACATGGTTGGGAGGCGAACCCTTCATTTGAGTTAGTGATTCTAGATGACAAAGAAAGTGATACCGTTTAATGACGCAATTATTTGCCTCCGTTCAATAAAAGTGCTGACAGAAACTGTTGAAACGACGTTGCATTTTTGGTAGATCATGCCTTTCGCAGACTCGGCATATTCTCCAGAACCGAGAGTCATTTTTTTTGTAGCACCATCTAGGCGACTATGATTGCTAATTGTACAGCTCAGATCACAAAAAATCTGAGTTCTCTGTGACTGTTAAAGTATGCCGATATTTAATTTTTGCGTCACTTAGACGGTGGTTCTAAAATATGACGCCCACCGCCAATAACCCTCGTGTAGCTCTAGTGCGACGATAATTCGAACTAATTTTAAAAAAAAAATCCGGGAGAACCCAATCCAAATGGGTATTTTCAATGGGTTCAGAGATCTTTTACATACCACATAATCATATGCAGGGCTTGATCTAGGAAAACTCAGTCTATCGACACAACAAATTTTGGAGGCCCCTTTACGGTATGTTTGCTCATACTGATGATGCTAGTTGGCCAATTTAGCATACATCAATTAAACCAATTAAGTTAGGCCAATGACTGAGTCAAAGTCAAGCTAAAAATAAAGTGGAGGTCTCAGATTTTTTTTAATTTACTGAAATTTAGGAGGTCTACATCGTTTAGCATAATAGAAACTGCAATTTAGGGGGCCTTAATATTTCGTTAGGTTAGGTTCGAATTATCGTCGCACTAGAGCTACACTGGCGATGGGCGTCGTAATTTAGAACGACAGTCAAGTGACGAGCCGACACCTGAATAGGCACCCAACGCAACCGTTATCTAATATTTAAGGGGGGGGATAGGACTAGGCCTTATAGTAGATCAGACCTTGTTTATATGACATGCTTACCGACGATTGTCTCATTTGAAAACCTACCGATTTAGCTGAGGCTCGAACCCGCAATCTTGGGCTTATAAGGTGGGTACTTCCAATTCACTGAACCGGCTTGAGATTCCAATGCTATTTCCAAACACTATGAACGTTACACACAGAATTTTCCATATTTTATGCACTTATTTTTCTAGCAAAACATTTTAAATATTTTTAATTAATGAATATTTTGTGCACTTTTTTTTTAAAAAAAAGTTCGGAAATGAATTTGACAAGATAATCCATTCAAAAATAAACTTAATAATTTTGAAGTAACCACTTGACTCAGATAATAATTCCTCCTCGTAAGCCCAAGATCGCGGGTTCGAGTTCCAAATGAGTCTTTCGGATTTTCTGGATGGGAAAATCTTGGGCACGCATGTCATATAATTATGTGGCACGTAAAAGATCCATGGAAGGCTCATTTGGCTTGGATTCTCTCGGCATACTTTAGCATCCATAGAGAGCTCAGATTCATTGTAATCTGTGCGTCGAAATTGGTAGCGAGAGTCTCCTAGATGGTGCCACAAAAAATGGCTCTCAGTTCTAGGTAATATGCTGAGACTGCAAATGCTTGACCACCAAAGTTGCAGCCCCATTAGAGAAAAAAATAAACTTAATAATGATTTTCTAAACAAATATGCAATTGAAAAAATGACTTTAAAATGTATGCATAGAAACAACGATAATATTTCAACTCATCGTAACAATTATAAACATCAATTTTGACTTGTTTATCTTTACAATTATGCAGACATAGTTCTTAGTATACGTCCATACAAATGCAAAGATTTCGAGGGTATAAACAGGAAGCACGCTTGTGGACCTTTCATTTCACTTCAGTGCATATTTCAAGTTGATTGTCCTCCCAACTTCCTGAGGTGTTTCTTAGTGGAGTGAAAGGGTGCTAGAGAAATGAAATTAACATTAATAAATATTAAAAAATAAACGCATGTCTTAAACATGTATAAGCAAATGCAAACTTTTCATATGAAATACTGCCAAGTTCTGAATCACAATAAGAATAAATCCATGTTACATTTTCGTGAATAGATTTCGTCTGATTCTGTCCTGTTATTTTTTTAAAACTAGTATTTCAAATCGTGTCATAAAAATGCTGGCCGCATAAGTAGGATTTCTTGATTTGGTTTCCAACTCTGGATTCCTGATTCCGAGACCCAAAATCTGAAATTTACATACAAAACTTTCAATTAGGCACACACGTTCGCACGCCTTACGTTAGGGGGAAAAAGCCACCCTAACCCTGTAATGCATGAATTTTTTTTTCATCCCGAAAAAATATATTTGTATCTTTAATACTCATACATTAAGGGAAAAATACTGAAAAAAAAGTTAACTGCATTGGATCTTAAATAATTTCAATTTTTAAAATTTTCGCCATACGGCAAAAACCAACTACAAAATTCCAATTTTGATAAGAATGTTTAGAAAACTACTAAATACATTTTAAAATAACCTCTTTGAGCTATAATTATTTCTTCAAAACAATTTATTTGTATTTAGTACTAATGTTATACTTCGAATACTGCCAAAGACGTAATTTCACAACATTTAATAACTTCACTCTTTAATTTTGAATACACTTTTACTACGGTCATCTGTGAGGGTTATTAGTAACTAAAACTTCCAAATGGAATGCAATAGATGAAACGAACACAGATTTGTCGAGAGGGAGCTCTACTTTAATAGAATAAAGTGGATTATGTTACTTGTTGCCATATGGCAACAGTATGCATGAGAGGGTTAAGTTCGTTTCGTATACAACCCCCAAGCGTTTAGGTCATTCCGAATGGGAAATAGCCCGAATGATATTATGGAGGAATAGAATGATATCAGTCCAGCGCTCGCATACGTTTTGTGTAACACTGTCACACACGATCGGACATTTTTGTTCTGTTTCCGTGACAGCTGCGTCTTCCATGTATCGATTGCCGATCTTCAATGAAAAACTTCACTCAACCGTGCAATTTCCTAATAAAAAAATTACATAATAAACATCTATTCATTATCAAATAATAAATCACAGTGGTTTGAGGGGGAACATGAAATAACTCAAAGTAAAACTCAAAATTCTTGGGCATTATTTAAGGTGTATGCCCTTGATACAGCATGGGAAATACATAAAATACCATAATTGAATTGAGCCGGCGTGCTGTACTTGTGACGAAAAACCGTTTACTTTTTAAGGATTATTTACAATGTAGTTATTTTTCTCCATAAAATAAAATAGCTTTTTTTATATATTTAAACTGCGCAGTTTCAACAAAAGTTATACTCGTCCTTTCATTTGATATTCATTTGTGGTGCTGCCATCTAGATGCAAAACTGAGTACTAAACATCGACCCTAGAATAAAATGTAACATCAGGGGAGACCGGGGCTAGTTTTCCCATTTGGTAAGTTTTCCACCAGGCCTTATATTGGAAATGAGGCATTAGAGGGCATCAAATGGCTGCTTGATTTATGAAGTAACACGTCCTAGGTCACCCACAAGAATCTTTGTTTAATTAGAGTTGTAATATTGTCGTAAAAGCTGTTTTTGTAATTTTTTTTAACGTTGTGTATCTTTATATGCTTACATTCAAACTTAAATTGAAAAACCTTTTATTAAATTTACAGTTTTGTCATTGCGTAAGGTAAAAGGGGGTTCCTGTCTTTACATTACTATGCACTTGATTTTAAATTAATTTAAACCTACACTCGTCAAGGGTGCTATTAAAGTTAGAATATGGCGAGGGGGGAGGTTTTTTTCCAAACTTTTACGAGGAAAGTATTCCAACGATGCCTTGTAGAGCAACGTGCCTAAACATCTATAAACTAAACTTTTTAAATGACATGAGTATTTTTATTTATTATTTTAAAAAAAACTACATTTAGAATAATCTAATTATGCATTTCAATATAAATTACCAAAATATGTACGTCTTTTTCTGACACATAACTGTATGATATTTTTAAATATTGAGTGTTATACTATTTATTCTAATTTAATATTTATACTTCTTACATACGAGTTCAAAGATTACTTCATTAGTGTGTATTAGACTAATATGCCCTTGTATTTCAGATAATATAGTTGAATCAAACATGAAGCTTTTTCTATATATGTTATTGATATCTATTGTGCAGTTAGGAATTTCAGCAATTGAAGAAGGTAAAGATTAAATTTTTTTAAAAAAATTCTTTAAAACTTTGGTTATAAAAAAAACTTTATCTCGTCCATGGAATTACTTTTAAATTTGTAAATATTCTCAAAGAAAACACAAAAAGTGTATTCCTCTAAAATATAAAACTTTTTGATTATTTTTAATGGATTTACAAAACTTTACCCTAACTAACTTACGTAGCTACAAGTAAGGCAAAAAAAGTCATGGGAAGAATGATGCTTATTTTAAAATTATTTATTGTAGAAGATAATTATTATTTTAATTATTATTTATTGTTAAAGAAAAGTTTGCACTTTCAGTGTGCATATATATAAAAAAGTGTATGACCCCAAAAGTAAAATTTTCCCAATTCGTAAATTATTAATAATATGCATAGTTAAGACTAAACATTAAAATTCACAATACTTTGTCCAATAATTAATTCAAAACGTATTTCTATTTTGTCCAAAGTAAATCACATTCATAACCTGTTTAAGTTAAGGTAAATAACATTTAATTTTAAAGATGGATTTTTTTTAAAGATTTGTAATTTATTTTTATTTAGATTACAACGACACGGCTCTAGATGCATTTTTAACAAAAGAATCTGCAACAACGACAACGTTAAAGGATCATACGGGAGATTCTGTAACAAATGTGACTACTTTAGATGAATACAATTCAGGTAAAGGGCATAGTTTAATGTTTGCGTCTGCATTGGCTAGAAATTTACCATTTTAAATTATAATAAACACATTCTAACCAATAGAAGAAAATATTAAAATAGATAACAAAGTTGAAACTGGTTAATTATTTTAAAGTGCAATTAGCATAGTTAAGTGTACTATTGATTTTCCGTTAGTACCTTTAAAACTCTAACTGTAATTGTGATGTTACATTAAATATAAATGTAAATATACATATTTTTTTAAAGCTAGCAATCTCTCAACTGAAAAATCGCCTGAAGAAATTTCTACTATCACAGAAAAAGAGTTAACTGAATCTCCAAAGCAGTCTCTTGATAGTTCTACTACGCCTATCTCAATTGCATACGAAGGTAGGTAAGGCGTGCATTCCATATGATGAAAAAACTACGTATATTTAAAACTATTCAAAGTTTTCCTATTAATATTTTGTAGTTTATCCAAATTTTTTGGCAAAGTGGTAAATAAAATCTGAAATAAATTTTTACGTTAGCAGAATTCAGTGTAGTTAAAATATGTATGTTTTATACCGTTTGCAAGTACCGGTTTTTAACGTACCTAACTGCAAATGAAAAACTTTAAAGCTCATTTTCTCGTTTTCACCTTTTCGGTACTTTGCACGTTCTTCCACTAAGATCTTCATTTATCCTCTGCTCTTTGTTTGGTGAGTATTATTAATGGAACTTCTTTCTATTTTAAAAATAAAATTTGTTTTAGGAATCACCAATACTATGAAATACGATTTCCTGCATAACGAGGCTCTAACTACTGAAAACGTGGAGGAATTTACCATGTTAAATGTGCCTACACAAACTGATGTATCTGAAGAAAAAGGTATGGAGTAAAACTCTTGGCAACTATTACAATGATTGTAAGTCGTGTAGGCAATAATGATTAAATATAATGTCGAGTGTGTTAAAAGGAGGGACTGTTATGAGCAATATAAAAGCTTGAAATTTTCTGACTGAATTGAAATAGTGTGGTAATCATGTGTAAATGAAATTGTAATATTTCTTAATATTATGAAGCCCAAACATTTATATTCGTGTGGGAAAAAGTAGGATATATCAAGAGAAATAATGAATTAGCTAAATTGTAACTAAACTAATTAAAATTCGAAATTTATTTTTCCCATTACTATTCATTTGAAATTTATTTTTAAGTTAGCTTGCTTGTGTGTTCCAAAATTATATCCCCCTTTTTTACATGCTTAGTCTTTTAAAAGGATTTTCAATTACTCCGAAGACGAATATAATGCTATAGAATTTTTTTCAACATTTTGTACAGCTGGGGAAAAAAACCGCTCCACCCTTCGTTTCTCGGCTGCTATAGGTCAAGGAACTGTATGAAAGGTGTCATTTTTCAGGAAATAGTGTAAGGAATTTAGAGCTGGCAACAAAAATTGCATAAGGGGTCTTCTACATATTAAAATGAGTACCAACTTTGAAAATTCCAATAGCAACACCCAATTTTTTTTACATAAAAATGTTCAGCACCTTCAAAATACCCCATGTTTAAAAAAGTATTATCTAGTTTGCATTATTTGCTGAGATAATTAAAGCATTAATTTTGAACTCGTTTAGGGGGAAATCTCTAAAGTGAAAACAGTAATATTTGGGTTGCGTCTTTTCAAAACAACAAACTAACCGGGTTAACATAATCTCGCCAACGGATGCTAGAATTTAACTTTCTTCACTAATATTGTGATTTTTTTAATGTTTTTTTTATTTTGAAATTATAAATTCAGAAATAAAATATAGACTAGAAGATAAAAGTTTTAATTTTAATTTAAGTCGCATATACGGTTATTTATAACGAACAGATTTTCAAATGCGATTAGTTATAATCACATTGACTAACATGATTATTGCATTAATGTTTCACATTTTTTATGCAAATTTTTGTTTCATTAATATTGCTGCAAAAAGTTTGTTAAGAATCTGTCGCCCTTTATCGGTAATATAAACCACGTATTTCAAAACGAGGGTTACAACCTTAACACGATATTTAAGGAAAGCAAAATAAAATTATTCAGAATGATTGGGCAATGATTTATAATCAAGGAAATTGGGCACTAATAATTTTAAATAAGCAATGTGGTAACAATAAAATGTACTGAAAACCGAATTTCAATTATATTTTAGCATATTTATTTTTGATACTCACTTCTTGAAATTGTATTGGAAATAACACATATTTAAAAACATAGTAATCGATATAATTTAAAGTTAATTCGACAAACAAAATACATTGCATGCACTTGAAATACGAAAAGATTTTTAGATTTTTTTTCAGACATCAATAATTTGAATAAACATTTATCAACAAATGCTTTTCAATCACCAAACGATAATGCAAGTTAGGATCGAATTCGCCAAGTAATTTTTTACACGATCCCTAAAATTCGTCTTTTTCAGTTTTTTTACAATAACTCGGCAAATAATTGTTTTTGAATTAAAAAATTTGGGATTTTGGTTCTACTTGATCTACTTTATCGATTTATGTAAAAAAAAAATTGGGGTTGCTATTCATGTTTTATTTTTTATTATTTTAATTTAAATAAAAAATTATTAAAACTGAAAAATTGATGAAAAAACTTGTGTGATTTGTTTTTGGAAGATTAAGAAGTATATAATGAAAAAAAAAAACTTTCTTTAATTCCTTTTATTTGTGGAGATATGAATAAAAGTTTATGAAACTTTTTTAACATTATGGGCGTTCAACTTTGAATGCTTATTTAGCTTAGCAAATAATGCAAAGTAAATAATTATTTTTTACACATGGGGTATTATGAAGGTGCTGAACATTTTTATGTAAAAAAAATTGGGTGTTGCCATTGGAATTTTCAAAGTTGGTACACATTTTAATATGTAGACGACCCCTTATACAATTTTTGTTGCCAGTTCTCAGTTTCTTACGCTATTTCCTGAAAAATGACACCTTTCACAAAGTTCCTTGTCTAATAGCAGCTGAGAAACGTGGGGTGGAGCGTTTTTTTCCCCCCAGCTGTACATATAGGCTAATACATACAAGCACTAGGTACATACAAGCTAATTGTCGGAGGTTATTCTCTTTGTAACACTGTCTTTTTTAACATGTCCGTCATTTTAATGTCTTCTTTTTGTGTGTTCTTGTTGTTTGCATTGTCTGTCATGATGTGCATTGTAATTGGATTTTTTTCTGTTATGTGCATCTGAAACAAATAAATAAATAAATAAATAAATATATATTATAATGAGAGAGAATAGCATTAACTGTAAAGTCATGTAAATAACTACATGCAGGGTCCCTTGTGTACACTAAAACGGACACTATCTAGTTTGTAGACGATAATTCATATGAAAGATGTTTTCGACAAATAGCTTAATTTTAATTTCCTCTACAACTTTTATGTAAGGGTAACTAAATTTTAAAAAATACATATTTTTTTAATACTTTCACTGTAGGAGTTCGGACTTTTAAAATGGCTCCAATTTAATTCGTATTTAGTTTTAACAACAAATAATTTAGGACCTTGACACAATTTAAAAAGAATTTTTTAAGCAACATAAAAATAAGGTGTTTTTATGTGATCGACAAACTTTTTAGTTTAACCGCATTAATTATGTATATTGAATAAAGAATAACTGATTGGAGAACTACACAGATTAGTAGATGTTATCATGATCAACACATGGGTATAGTGAAATTTACAATACAAAAATAGGCTATATTATTAAGTGATATTCAGTAAGCTTTGTATCTTTTAATAGGTAAAAAACTTTTTTTTGTAGATCCAGAATTGGTTACTACCGAAGCTGATGACATTACGTTTGAAAAAGCTTCGTCGACAAATATGAACATCAGTTGGACTACCCCTCCAGAACTACAAAATAGTTCTACCTACGAAGAAATAAATCGCTTCACTGGTACTCCATTGGATGAAATACTGTTCAAAGATTACTCAATGTCTGAGAAGAAACGTGCACCCGTTTTTGAAAATCCATTTAGAGAAAAAACACTTGCAGAGGAAATGTCAGGTAAAACCATCTTACACTAATGATTCTTGTTAATTTCAAGTATTTAACACTGAAAAGTTTTACCAGAGATAGAAAAAAAGAATAGCTCTCGTGTAGAAGTGTATCGCAAAATATAAAGATAGCCAGTATTGTTGTCAATGCTCTAAGCACTGAAATATGTTTTGCATGCGTCTTGCTCTTGACGTTACCATGATGAAAATAGAAGATTTATATAAAAAAATATATTCATTTTAGGCGCGTTTCATGAGCCATCGAATCCATGGAATGCCAAAATCCCCATTAGGAGAAAAAGAGGTTGAGCAGGATTTCTAAATCCAAATGATAGTCTGTGGCCGAATCCATGGTATGAAAAATCAAACCCTCCTTTATTTGAGGGTTTTCGAAACCCCTCAATGAAAACCCTGCAATTCCGGTTCTGTCTGGGAGAAAATCCCCAAGAGGGAAAAATTGCTGAGTTTGCTCTTCAATCCATGGATTCGATGTCTCATTTAAACGCGCCTATATTCCATTTGCATTTAGAACACGGACATGAAAAACTATTTCAACTGCACAGAAATACAATTTTGCATAATGGTCCTTCAAATGATAAAGCAAATTTGTCTCTGGGTCTTGCATGAGAATTACATAATATATTTACTATGTCAAACTAAAGGTTTTTTTTTTATATAAGAGCGCCTGTCTCCGTGTCCAACGTAAATCTTAACTGTCTATAAGTTGGCTTCCAAATGTTTTTTTTTATTATATATCGAACATGAATTAGAAAAAATGTATTTTATGTTAGAATATAATCTAGTTACTTTACATTGGCACGTCCGTGGCCGAGTGGTTAAGGCATCCGCCTCTGGATTCAGTCGTCTCAGGAGTGCGGGGGTTCGAATCCCGCCTACTGCCAGTCATCCTATAAAGCGGATGTCTGTACTGGGAAAGAGTAGCAAATACAACTCGTGACGGAGGGCCCCGAGTACACTGGGACAGGCGTGCTCGTTAAATCTGTGGAGTCCAAAGTCCCGACGGCCTCAGCGTACGATGTCGCTCGAAGTTCCGTTGGGTGTCCGCGCAGGTGTCGACCTCGTCACTTGGCCGGGGTTCTAAATTCGAGGCGCTTTTGGCTGTGTTAAAGCACCTAATGTATTCTAGAAATAGGCAACCAGAACCGATTACACTACATTACTACTACTTTACATTTTCCTTTGTTTTCAGGTGCTACAATGAATGAGAGTTTATCCTTAGAAGACTTAGTGACAACACAAAAGGCTAGGACATACATGGAAACAACGGGAAATGTTTGGCCAGAATCAAGGGGAAAAACTACGACAGAATCCACAAACAAAGATTTTACAGAATCAACCGGAATGGATTTTAAAGAATCAAAGGAGAAACAAATTACAAAATCCACAGTAAAAGATTTTACGGAAATAATGGAAACAGACTTTACCCAGACAACGGAAAAAGATTTCACAGAATCGACAGTCAAAGTTTGGACGGAGCCAACAAACATAAGAGACAGTTTTATTACTACTGAAAAAAAGACAATAGTTAAAGGTGTGAACTATTTTTGACTAGCTGACAGAGTGTTTTTACTACACTGTAAAAAATCTGGCTTGAATTTACTAACGATTACTTAGTAACTTTACAGATTTTCACCATTTACTAGAAAATCATCTGTAACCTGAAGAAACTACTGTAGAAATACTAAGCAATTCTAAGTAAATTGATGTAACGCTTACAGCGCCCCCTGGCTATCTTTTCTAGAGATTATGACGAATCGATATCGCAACAATAAAAAACCTAAAAACGTGGGGTTTTTTATTTTAGTATACAAAAATTACGTTAAATTATTTCGAAAACTTCACATCCCCCCCAAAAAAATAAATATTAAAATTTCTTAATCAATAGCATAAAACGCCTTTAACGATCAAGATTTTAACCTCTTTATTTACCCGCAATCAAAATGCAAGTCCCCGATAGCAGAGAGGTCCAACGCGCAGTTCCACGGATCCCGATAATCTTGGGTTCTGTCCTCGGGAAATTCGAAATAAAATCTGACTAACAGAAAAATTAGTGGCGCCCTCTGTTTTTAAACTTTTGTAACCAGTTTACTACCAGTTTCTTTGTAAACATACAAGAAAATCCCCTGTAAAATCTACTACATTTTTCTTAGTATAACTTACTAAGCTTTAATTAGTAATATATACACATATTTCTTACGTAACACTACTAAAAAAACTTATGGAAGCTGAGTTTCCTAGAGAATTCTTAGTAACCTTACAGATATTTTTTTAGAGTGTACCCTAAACACGCGTAGATTTGTAAAAGGAGTAGTGTCATTAAATTATGTAAATTATTAAAAGTTATTCGCAGATTAAAAAAGGCGCATATAATTGTACATTTTTTATATTAAAATATTCTATACTAATTTATCGAAAACACTAGCGCGTTAAAGTTCGTAATGCATACAAATTTCATTATTTTTTTTTATTGTTCCACAACAACAATGGTGCCCTCTTTAAATAACCTTATTTTTTTTCATTTAATCAGATGTATTTTAATAGGTTTGAAAATTCTTTATTTTTAGGCAATGTCTTGAATGAAACATGGCTTGAAACAGATAAAGATTTAACTAAAAATGATTTACCAGAATCCACTTCAATAAGTAATTCCCAAGAAAAAGAAAAGTCAGAGGGTAAGCTACTATATTTCGAACAGTACAAATTTAGTCGATGAAAAGTATTTATCATTAGCAGCTAAATTTACTATGAGGATAAATATTTTTGGTTAAAGTATGTAAAACATAATTTTTTTTTAGATAATTAGAGAAAAGACAATAAACTTCTCCTGTTTTGTGATCTTGTAACATACAAGTTTTTTTTTCAATAGTACGAATTAGCGAATTTGTTTTTCTAATTAATAGGTGCTATAATGAATGAAACGTTGCATGAAGCAGATACATCAGCTCCATATGAAAATGATTCGACTGAGTTGACAAGGCTAAATGAAAAGTACCCCATGTTTAAAAATGATGAAAACCACACAGGTAATGCCTTTAAATACCATTCAAAATTTTACCTATAATTAGCACGAGTAAATCCTTAAAGCGATAAGTAATCAGATCATGAATTCAAATCCCGGATAAACTAAGGTTAACTAGCCTTTCATCCCTTAGGCGAACTGGGAAAACAATGAAGCATATTTGGGAGACAAACATTGAGGTTCGCGAGCAGTTGACCATCTAACCTGGATACATACTTCGTATCGCAGAGCCCTTGTCCTAAAGAGCCGGAATGGGCTCAGCAGACCTTAGCCCAGTATGGGCCGTAACTATATAGAATATTGATAGGCGGAAATTCCGCCAAGGCCATAATATCAGTCGAAATTCTAACCCAAGAAATGAATGAATATTACTTATACTTATTATACTCGGGATTTGTACCCTAAATAATGTTTATTATAGTATATAAATAAGGTTATTATACTATATACAATTTAACGATAAATAACGTATTATTACAAATTATATAATAATTATTCATTAAATGCCCTAATATAATAACGGACTATTAAAATTACTGCAACCTAATTCATATTTAGTTTCAGCATAAAATAAAAATTACTACATACAGGTTCTCTTGTGTACAACGGACTATTAAAATTACTCTGACCTAATTCATATTTAGTTTCAGCATAAAATAAAAATTACTACACAGGTTCTCTTGTGTACACTAAAATTGACGCAACTTTTTATCCACTCTATGGTTTGTAGACAATAATCAATCTAAAAGGTGATTTAGGCAATAAGCTTATTTTCCTCTACAAAGTTTATGTATGTGAAACTAAATTTAAAATATATACATTTTTTAAATACTTTCGTTACAGGAGTTCGATCTATTAAAATTACTCCAACTTAATTCATATTATAAAATAATTTTGGATCTTGGAACAACTTAAAAATAACGGTCTAAGAAACATAGAAATAAGTTTATTTTTTTAATGTTATCGAATTTTTTTTAGTTTATACGCATTAATTATGCATATTGGGAAAAGTAATAATCCAGTGGAGAACTGTACGGATAAGTAGAACTTAAGGGGGAAATGGGCACGCTGGACCTGAGGTCTCCAAACTCAAGTGCCTCAATGTTAATCTAACGTTAACAAAAAAAAAAAAAAAAATATCGGCCATATTTCTCCGGCTGTATTTCATATTTTTGCAAGATGTTTTTTTAAAGTAACAAATGTAGATAACTTACAGGTCTCTATAATTCCATTTTTTTAAAATTGCTTGAAATCCTTTTTGTAATATTTATTCAAAAAATTTTTTTAAAAAATTTAAACTAATTTCAAAAAGTGGGATTGTCGGGACCTGTAAGTCAGCTACATTTATCACATAAGAAATCCGTTTGCAAAAATATTTAATACAGTCGGAGAAATGTGGCAGAGAAAATATTTTTTCTCCATTGGATTAACACTGATGCACTTTGCTTTGGAGACCCGCGATCCAGTGCGCCCCTTTCCCCTTAACCTTGTATAACATATGGATAGTGAAATTTATAGTATAAATATATCGGCTACATTATTAGATTCACTTATTTCATTACACTTCGTACCTTTTAATAGTTTTTTTTTTTTTTTGTAGAAGCAGAATTGGTTACTACTGAAGCTGATGACATTAAATTAAAAAATGTCTCTTCAACAAGTGTGAACATAGGTTTGAATACCTCTCCAAAACTACAAAACAGTTCTACATACGAAGAAGCAAATCGTTTCACTCTCTTCATGGTTCAGAAACAATGCACAAGAAATAAAAATACAGAAGTATTCGATAAATATCCCGATTTAAGAACATTTGTAGAGGAAGTGGAGGATTGCCTCTATTTCGCTTTTATAAAAATTCGGGCAACCAACCCTTCAGAAATCAAAGAAGCCTTAAAGAAGTTTGAAGAAAATCAATTTCACGTTATTAAGGTAAAGCAAAATACGGGCAATCAAGATAAAACACGATTAGTTCTGAAAGAACATTTGGACTGCAAGGAATGCCTCGAAAAAGGAGTGGACGTAAACGCTTACGAAAGCGACCGAGATTTGAAAGCTGCAAAAAATGAAGAAAAAGTAAATCTAATGCACGATGTAAGTGACTTGTCTTTGTACCTGGCATTAGCAGGATGTATAATCACTTCATCTATACTCATTGCTAATATTTATCTTTGTTATTGTCGTCGTAAGCAAGGACACTCAGAAATACCTACTTTTAATTCAAAACCGGAAAAGTTTAAAATGACTCCAATACCTAGGCCCACAATTTTAAATGCAGATGGCATGTTTTCTCAGAACTATTTGCCAGGAAGATCTATTAACCCAGTACGTTCCCCAGAACAGCAAGCGTTTGAGAAACTAAACTATTCTAGAAACGAAAATCGTGACTTTAGGGAATCCGGACAGTGGATACCTCAAAAGAAGCAAGCTACACCTAAAAATGATCGGAACGATTTTCCTTTCATAGAAAATCCTACTTTCGAAGTATGGTAGCATTAAACCGTAATATAATTTAAATGAATACTTGAATTGAATGAAAATTGCTTTTGAAGGCCATCAGTAATAACCCGAAATTCATTAAAAAAAGACCTAAATGCAATTAGAAGAGGGTCCATTTTTGTTCGAAAAATCTGGATATTCAACAAATATTCATTGAAATTCAAATATTTAGAAAAGAGCAAGTCTAAATCACATGAAGTAAACTTTCGGTTAAAAAAGTTGAGCGGTGAAGAAATTTATGGTTGCTCTGCATGAGATATATGTCCTACTGCCATTTATGTATGATAATTTAAACAAATATTAAGCATAGAAAAGTTCATATTTATGTTTACCGCCTGAATGTGGGGCTTTTCTAATAAATTGCGTGCATATTAAAAAAAAACAAAAACACCCTGATAAATCTAAGTCATTTGTGAAATTTCATTAATACAAGAAATACATCATTTTGATTCAATACCTGTTGCTAAATGGGATGTATCGTTCGGGTACATTGTAAATTAAGTATCAATGTATTTAATTAAAAGTAAAGTGACTTTGTGCTTGAAATATTATTTATTGTGTTTTGTACTATATTATAAATTACGGGGACAAAGTGCCTACAACTAAAATTTTTTTTAGTTTTCGACTTGGCATTAACCCATAATAAAAACTAGTATAGTCCGACCACGCTAAGTTGGCAATCAAAATATTTACATTGTGGACGATTCCACTTTGAATTGAGGTTTTTAAGCAGAAGAAAAAAGGGTTGCCAGCTCAAGGCGTTTGGCGAGAAGAGGAGATTGTTGGTCTAGTTCAATCTATCACACTAGAGCTACACATCAGTTATCGGCGATAGAGGATTGTTGTTGATTGCTGGTAGCGGTTAACGATTACACGTGTATCTCTTTGATATTTTGATTCGTGGAATAACTAAATCTATGATTATTTTACAGAAATTTAATTAACCATTGCTAAAAAAAGTTCAAAATTAATAAACAAACTCGTAGTTAAGTTATAAGTTCCAATGAGTATATTTCCCAGTATACTTCTATGAGTTTTTTTTCATTTTGATGAAGGGTTTTAAAACTTAAAAATATGACTGACTAGAAATTACACCGAGGGACGCTATAACTTAAATATTAATGGGAAATATAAGAGTAATCCCGATGCAAGTTAGATCTTCGATTGATAGTCCGTTTATAAACCGTAAAGAAATATGCGCCCAAAAGCAATGAATCGCCAAACATAGTAACTCTTGCCCAAAACCTTCCTTACCTTTTTTCGAAGTGGACTGGTCCACAATGTAAATATTTTGATTGCCAACTTAGCGTGGTCGGACTATATATTGCCTGCTAACAAATACACACAATCATATAAAATTCATAATATATCTGCACGATGTACTAACTTTAATATCCAGTATTTCTAGAAGTTTAAAAACTAAGACACAAAACATGCACATCAGCGAATAAACTCGATAGAAGATAGCGATTTTGTGTTTGATCGTTGAAACCAGAATTGTTAGATTGATATTTTAAGATCCCCAAATTAACACAACTATATCAAGCTGAAAATCTAGGGTTTAAGTTATATTTTTTAGTGATTACTTATCTATGAAGAATATATATAATTGTTTACCTTGCGTTTTAAAATCCGAACAGCATCAGCAACTGGAGGGAATCGCGTCCACGCCTTCACCAACTGGCTTATACATCGAATTTGATGCTTTTGTAATTTTATTCGTTTCCGGATGTCTATTTCTAGCCTCCTTAATGAGCTTTAGCACAGCCAAAAACGCCTCGTAATTCGGAACCCTGATCAAGTGACGGTCGACTGAGCGGGCAACCAACGGAACTTCGAGCGACATCGTACGCTAACGCCGTCGGAACTCTCGACTTCACAGATTTACCGAGCGCTCGTATACCGCAGTGTACTCGGGCCGCCCAGTGATTTTACTCTAGAATATGATGGTATCATATATATTCGGGTTTGTGTTCGTCACTTGACTGTGGTTCTAAATTACGACGCCTGTCGCCAATAGCCCTCCTAATTTTTTACCGACAGAGAGAGAGAAGGTACACCCAGGGCGAAGGCAGGAATCGCCCTGTGTGATAAATAAAACCCGTTTTGATTTGGTTGGTTGATATACATATATATTTTCAGGCTTGTGTGCTTGCTCAGAGAGCCGCTTATAAACCTTCGTCAAGTAAGACAGTCACAACACACACATATACGTGACAGATGCCCCGTTTTGAATAAATCATAACACTTATTTTGGTGCTGACGTCAAAGGTTAGGTTAGGTTTTGAATTATCGTTGCACTAGAGCTACACGAGGGCTATTGGCGACGGGCGTCGTATTTTAGAAGCACAGTCAGGTGACATCCCTGACATCAAAAGTATAAACACCTCTCCATATGGCATTTCATATACACTAAACAATCCTAATAATACTCATTTGTTATTATATAAAAAAAAAATTCATACATAAAATAAACCGGTTTCCCCTGATTAACGCAGAACGAACATAGAAACCGCTAGAGAAGAACCAAGATAGAAACCGGTTTTTGTCATTAATGTCGGCCAAGCAAGGGTAAAGAATAAAAGTGTTAGAGAAAAGGGTTCGTCCTGGACCTTATGTATCATTTTCATTCGAAACAATAATTTCTTTAAAAGATATAGAAAAAAGAAATAAATATTTCTTTAGATATATATGTGTTTACTCTTAGTATATAAAAAAATAATAATATAAATACTACAAAAAGAACAAAATAAACACATTTCACATCCTCACATTTTTATATTCAAATTATAATTGCAAAAAAAAAGTTTAAAATATAAACTGAATTATGATCATATATTTATGTTTCACAATGCATAAAAAATTCATTTACATAATTAATGTAACTACATTAGTAAACCATATCGGAAATTTGAAATTTTTTACAAATATTAATAACATTTTATTGCTCAAAATTCATCCATTTTGACTGTACAAAATTAGCTAAATGATTAACAACTTTAAAAACATACTATGAAAACCAATTGTGTGAAAGTCAATATTTATGTACAAAACACATTTCAAATTGTAGTTTGCCATGCTTGAAAATGTTATATTAATGAGAAAAAAACACACACATTAGCATGAGAAGGAGCAGTATAACACTGTACAATTTTAAACTAGCACACAATTAAACTATGCTCAACAACATAAAAAAATAGGTTAAAGCAGGTACAGATTCCGTTATTCAGAGACAATTTAGGGAAACCAAACTTAATATTAATTTTACTTAGTGTTTTTGATTTTTAAATCTAAAAATACACAACAAAATAAAATAATGGTGTGTTTACTTGCAATTTCATTAGAAAAAATGCATTTACTTGAATTTGATAAATATCAAGAAAACATCAAGTTAATAATACATTAAAAACACTTTCTACAACTTTAAAAATTTAATAACTAATAAGAGACCTGGACATGGTAAAATAACTTATTAAACCTTAACTATTGATAAGAATAACTGTCACCAAATATAAAAAAAAGTTATGATGAATTATCAAACTAATTATTTTCAATTTTCTCACTATTATTAAATATGCATTCTGTAATTTAAATATTGAAGGAAAAATAATTTGTTAAAAAATGTTTGAACTCCTTAATGAACTTTCACTCCTTATTGTAAGATATAAGGAAACTAAAAATAAGGAAAATCAACAATAATAATTACAAACAATTATAAGCAATTTGAATCAAACAAATAAAAAATATTTTGCCACACCAGAGAATCAAATTAAAATAACTTAAGATTATTTTAATGAAATATATATACAAATTTTAAAAATACAATGAAAATGTCATTACCTACAAAAAAGAAGTATTTCATCTACTAACCCCTTCACTGTGGGAGTTTCAATACTTGAATATTATGTATTACAATTTTGGTTTAATAGAATAACAATAAGTTCTAGGTTACTTTAAGATTCGAGAGGTCTGGTTGGAAAGTTCAGATCTGCCAACTATCTGAAATTAATCCGGCAAAACTGGACTTTTAACAACTTAATGAATTTTCATGTCTTGAGTACCCATTGCCTTTTTTCAAAGGAGGAAACCTTAAACTTTCTCTTGGCTTCCGGTATCTAGAAAATGATCTGTACCGAGTTAAATCCGAAAAGTTGGCAAGTATAATTAACTTCACATTAAAGTCAATGTGTAGGTCCGAAAATTGATTATGAGCTAAATTCAACAGTAAAAACATGTTCTAGTGTTACTCAAATATTATTTAATTTAGATGAATTAACGATACACTATAGCTACGCAAGGCTATTCCCGAGACATGAGCTGGCATCCAACGCAAACTGATGTCATCATTGTACACACAAATTTACATGCTGGGCCACAACAAATTTTACATGCAGCAGTCAAGTATGCACGACAATTAATGGCGAGTTTTTTTATCCGGCTCAAAAAATTATTTTTTTTATTGGTTTATCAACCACCATAAACACATTTAGGATTTAAGATGATCAAAATTATAATCATAGTCAATTTCAAAGGGTTTGACAAATTTAGAGCAAAATAAAAGTAGGAATTGCTAATAATTTTGGACGCCAAGTTCAAAAGAACCAGCACATGCTCGTAGAAAGTGAAACCAATATCTTCCGGAAACCTATCCATGCCTAATGCATCCGTTTTTAACTTCCACACTACGTTTATAACGTAAAAAGTGGAAGGTATTATAATCGTTCAGTCCATCTGTCACCCACTTTCAAGTCGAATAAGTCATTTTGAAGCATATATAAAATAAAAAAAATCAGGCTAGGTTACATCCCAAATTTCATTATAAAATTTAAATAACTACAAATTTAATCTACATTGAAATAACATGCAAATTCCATTTACATTCAATATTTTCACTGTTGCCATTTCGTCAAACACACGAGAAACTTTATTTAAAATATATATATATATATAAAACTAGAAAAAAATATGTATTTATGTGATATGATTCAGTTTGGATTAATGTCATATCACAATAGAGTTCTTTTGATGGTTCATTATATATGTATGAGGAAAGATGAATAGCGAATTCAAACTTTGAATAAAAAGTATGCCAAAGTTTGCTTTTATTTTTAAAGCATCAATGTTCCTAATTATTTATTCTTCGCTTTTTTGAAAGAAAGTTAATGAACATTGGAAATTGTGGAGACTAAAAAAAAATGTATAAAAAAAAATTGCATCATCATTCTTCGCATTTCAAACAAATTTGGCAAACGATAATGAGTAATTATTAATTTGCGAATGAAGAAAAATGAAAATAGCTAATTTTGGCATTTAAAAGTTTGAATTAGAAAATAAAGTATTAGCTAAAGGCCCTGTTTGGCGAATTTCTTTTTGTGGTGTATAAATAATGAAATTTTTGTTGAGCACAAATATTGTGTGAAAGCGGTTTAAGTGACAGATTCTGTAACAAACCAACTTGTTTGAATATATCAAGCATGGTGAAAAAAAGGAAAGTGTTACCAATTTATAGCGGCATGAATATCGGACTGGTGCATGTTAAATCTGTAGTGGCTGGTATTTGGACACCGCGCACAATGTTAGGTACCAGTTTAAGAGTCTGCACTTAGTTAAAATTTTTTGTTAAATTACGAGAACTTGTATATTTGGAGTTTTCGTTGTTACACAGATTATGTTTTTCAACCATACCAAAGCCAGTGGGTTAAGGCATAATTTCTCTGAGGATACCTTACAAGGTTCTGTCCTCACCTTAGCCATCCTATAAATTTATAGTGCTGGACAAAAAAAAATCCTGCCACTATATCGTTGCATTATGGGACAAGTGTAAAACAATCTGTCATGCTCCAAAGTCCCGACGGTGTCTACGATTTAGCTATAAGTTTGCTCTGGATTCCAGCTCTGGCGTAGGACACGTCACTTGATTGGTGTTCTAAATAAAGAGGCAATTTGCTAATAGCCCTTGTGTAACTCTTATGTGCCGTTACTTCAACCAAATCTGAAACACTAAATTCAACTCACTAAAATAATTTTGGCAAATTGTCTCTTATTTGCCTTTGTTCAGTAGGGTTAATTCATTGTGTATTCAGAGGTGCAAATTGACTGTGATACAAATGAGTTAAATCATTTAACCAGTCATATTTTGACACGAACATAATATTGATTAGTTAAACAACTAACAGGAAAGGCCAAAGGGTAAGATCTATTGCTAAAACAGTTTTAAGAATTTTACAGAGATTTTGTGGATAAAAAAAATCACTTGACACATACACGTCTAAGTAAACTTTCAAACAATTATATAATCCAGACTTTAACCACAAAATTTTACATTTGATGGAAATGTTTAAAGGGACAAATTGCTGTTTAAAACTGTTTTAACAAAAATGAGAGCAAAGAATGGCTACAAAGTTGGAATAGTTTCAATTTAACATTCTGAGGGATACAGATGTATAAACCTGTCACCTCACTGTCAGGTTTTCCAGCAGCACTCATAATTTTAAAAAAATATTAATTTTATAATTTTACTGAATTTTAAAGTATGGAGTAGGTAGTCATCTGCTTTAGAAATAAAACTAACAACATTTTTAAAAATTACATTTAGATTTAAAATTTTAATTTCATGCCGTGGAAACAAGATTACACTTCAACCAAATTGCATTTCCTTCAGAGGGTTAAGAAGCTTAATTTGTTTTTTATCTACAAATTGAGGAATATACAGAAAATTGTAAAGGCTATACTTAGATCAATCTCAATAGCCATGCAAAATGTCTGAAGAAGACTTACTAATGAAATTCATTAAAAGAAAATGCTAAATATCACAAATAAAACATTGGTTTCTGTTTAACAGTTCATATTTCAGCCCTTTAGAAAGTTAGATGTAAGGGTTTATTTATTTTTAATTGTCATTTTTATTGTCTGCAAAGACCAATTTTTAAAATAAAGAGCCAAGTATTTGCATTTAATGTTTAATTCATACATTATTAAATGCATACTATTATTAAATATCTTTAACAAAATGAAACAGAAAAAAATTAAAATTTTCAATAAATATATACAGATAGCATTTATAATTAAAACAAAAATTAAGTATAAGTTCCTAAAAATTAAAATCACAATAGAATTAAAGAAAATTATTCTTTAAAAAATGTAAAATTTTGTTAGCAATATTAGTAAAAAAATATTTTCTGAGTTCATTACAGGATCTAAGTTTTTGCACTTCTTTAAACAATATAATTTTTAAATATTATGCAACTAAGTATCAACTAACATAGATAAATATCAACCATATATCATGAACTTAATACAATAAAATCATATGTAAAAATAAATTTATAATTAATAAATCGTTCATAATAATTATCATAATTCATCAGTCATGATAATCATCAGTATATATTATTCATATAAATCATTAAATTTTTAGTTAAAATTTTAGATCATAAGAGTATTTCATTTAAGTTATATCAATATATCGTATAATCAATAAATCGTTTATAATCAATAAATCGTTCATAATAATTATCATAATTCATCAGTCATGATAATCATCAATATATATTATTCATATAAATCATTAAATTTTTAGTTAAAATTTTAGATCGTAAGAGTATTTCATTTAAGTACACTTTTTTCAAAAAGATGTAGATTTGGTTTGCACCTCCACATGTAATTACCAAAATATTCTATATGGAATGATGTTTATGCACTGCAGAAATGTGTTTTCATACATACAAAATATGAAAAATAAAAGTTCAGAAAACTTTTCTTTAAAAACAAGATGAAAAATATGTATCAGAGTAAGATAACAACGAAACCATGCTTTAGAATGAAACCAACAAATAATAACAATGTTTATGAAAACTGAAACACTTTGATACAAATCATCCACACAGGTACCTAACTAATATTTAAATATAAAAGTTTTAGCATGAACAACATGGGTAATTCAAATTAGAAATTAACCAAATTTAGCTCTTTTTCGAGCAATTGCATCTTCCACTGCTTTTAATTGTTTTAGTAGTTCATCTCTTCGTGAAGAGGCAGATTTCTTGGGTACTAGAACTGGTGGAGGTCTAGCAGCAACTGGTATTGGTGGAGGAGAGTGTGGGCCCTTGCCACTAAAATAAGGCCCAGCTGATCTTGAAGGGTCATCTGAAACACCACATATTAATAAAAAAAAGAAATAAAATAACACAAACTATTGTTTTCTTAAAATATTGGTCATTTTTATGTAAAAAAAGGATTATACCCATTGTCATTGGTTTTGTAGAAAATTGGCATGTTTGGTCGCCTGGTATATTTAAAAAAGTACATAAAATATTTGGGAATTTCATATATATTTTTTCGAATAGCGATAGTGCGGAAAAGTTATATTACCCTCCAAATATAGTTCCCTAAACTTTAGAAGCAATAAAAAATGCCTTGGGAAGCCGGCGACCAGAAATTTGGATTTTTCAACAACAAAAACATGCGTTTTAAAGATTTTTTTAAAAAGTTATTTTTAAATCATCAACAGGAAATAAATGAAAGTATGAACATATACTAAATTTGAAAACAAATCATTATTATATTTAATAATAGAAATATTTCTCGATATAATCAGTACGCAAGTTATACATTTATAGGAAATAGTCACTATAAAAATTCAAAACGCAAATAAACACAATAAAAGCATTTATTTTCACTTTACTCAAATTTCTTCAATTTTAAAATAATTTTTACTTACAAATACAATAAAAAGAGACAAAGATTTTTTTTTGAGCGAGTAAAACCATCCTTTGCATCTTAGCCCTAAACTATTGCTTCTGTGATAAGCTTTAATTACTGTTCTCTCAACACATGGGTACGACATGAAAATTTTGAGAACTCTACGAGAGACCATCACTCATTTTTGGTAGATGACTCTGCAATTAATTGCTTGAGTTTTTCTTCTAATTGACGCCGACATTATGTGGGAGTTGGGTCATGAAATCATTTTCTCATAATCAGTAGCTTAGAAGTTTTAGCAGGGATGACGAACTATTTATATTTATTGTTGACTGAATCTTTACTGTTCCTTACTTTAAAAGGATTCTTCGAATAATTAATTTCAGAAAAAATTTCATTACCCGTCAACTTTAGAAGAAAAATATTCTCATGAGAGGCAAAATATCTATTAAGGATACTATTGGCTGATGTAAAACCGAAGATTTGGTTTGGTTTGAATTATCATCGCACTAGAGCTGCACAAGGGCTATTGGCGACGGGCGTCATATTTTAGAACCACAGTCAGGTGTCGAGCCAACACATGAATAGGCACCCAACTCAACCGTTAAGGGCGATATCGTATGCAGCGTTATTACTTTGAAGTATATTTAACGTGCACTCCCTTACACGGGGTATTATTCGTGGGACTCTTCGGCTGCATGGGCCGTTTATAGGTCGGCAGCTATTTTGGCGATGCCCGGACCCGAACCTGGGACCTTCCGCATGCTAAGCGAGTGCTTAACCGACTGGACTCCCCAGCCCCCCGTAAAACCGAAGAATTGTGGTTTATTGTTGTGAGCCATCTTTTATGGGACAGCTTACCAGTGTTCCACACAGCTAAATCAGGGGTACAAATACAGCTTGACACCGCAAAACATATAAAGAAGATACTTTTGATCACTATATTGAGGTCTGGAAGTGCTCACAATTAATCCGGAAAATTTTCTTGAATCTGTGAAGGTCAATAACTGGTTGTTTTTCACAGTTCTGCAAAGCTTTCCAATGTTACCTTAAGTAGCTATTCGGCCCTGTAGTCTTTCCATTTACAATTTTATGGAGATTTCGCAAAAGGTAGTTCATTTTCATAAAACAAACAAATAAGCCACTGTAGGGTTTTCTAGCTTTTTTTTCCAACAATGTAATAATTCCATTCTTATCACCTGAATTTATAACAGTTCCATCGCATTCAATAGCTACACGATTTAAAATATTTATATTTTGAAAAAAATTAATAATTCTTTGGGTATGTTCAAAGAGCCCGGAGTTGATCCCGGAGTTACATAGCATAAATATTTTAATGGCGGTTCTTCAATTAGATAGATGATATGCAACTGCTTTGAAACTGTTTTACGGTAGAACTTATGAGTGGTGTAGTGAGTACATCCACCAAGTGTGATCCTGTTGCTAAGATAGCTTGCACTTGCAATTCCTCTCCCCACCCCACACGTTCCACTTTTCCAACTTTTTTTTTAAACATATAACTATTAACAAATTGCCATTTGATATGTGTTTTAAGAAGCTATTCAAAGGTGTTCTAAATGAAATTTTGAACATGTTTCCTTTACATAACAGAAAGCTGAAAAATAGGACAAAATTCAAATTTTTTTCGCCCTAGCGCCCCATGAAAATTTTTTTGGATCGGAAATTTTTGTTTGCACTTGACCTAGATGAGAAAATACACCTTTTTTTGGCACTATTGCTAACTATTTTACGAAATTTAATTTTTTCGGTCCACCCTACTATGCATGTCATGGTGCGATTGATATGGCATGGAATGATCCACAACTAACATCTGCATCAGAATACAAACAAAACTTACCACCTGATTTTCGATTAACATCAAGCTCCTTCTTTGGCAAAATGGCAGTTTTCGTTGGAGGGTTCTAAAAACAATTTGGATGTTTTTATTCAAGATTAAATTAAAAGAACATTTAAATTCATAATAATATAAACTTAATAAAAAATTATATAACAATTTTGAACATGTTTCAAGAATTACCTTATTTAAAAGTGTTAATTTTATTTGCTGTTTATGGGGTGCAGTTTTCATAGGCTCTTTTCTATCAATTGTTGGTAGAAGATGCTGTAAACTAGGGAAAGGATCATTTTCTGGTGCCAAAAATTGTTCTTCCAACGGATCTCTTTCATAATCATTAATAATTGGCGATTTAATAGTAATATCCTCTTTTTCTAAGGGAAAACTTAAGTAACTGGTGGATAATGGAATTGCAGCAGGAACAGAACCAGGAACTTTTGGAGGATCATTACTTTTCCCAACAGGATTGGGATGGTTTTCATCTTCTAAAAAAATAAAGTAATTTGTAACTTTTATTGAGGCACAGAGCAAGAATTTTTTTCTGAATTGAATGTATAAGAATCATTATCTTGTAAAAGTTTGATAAGTTTTAAGTTTTAGTTAGAAATATAATAAAAATAGACAAAAAAAACCCCATTAAAACATTAAGGGGGTAGGCAAAAATGTCACTTTTTTTAACCATCAAAACTTTGAAGTTATCATTACAATTTTCCTCCATAAATGTAAACTGAGGAGGAGAGGGACTTATGGCCCACTTAAGATCTTAAGAAAAAAGATTATTTAAGTTAAAATTTTTAATGAAAAAAGCAGTATTATATTTTAAGTTTTGAAAAAAATAGGAATCATCAAACTAGGGAATTGTTGTCAATGGGACTGCACACTTTAAAATTCTATACAAATGAGATATACAAGAAAGAATACAAGTAAAATATCAACTTTTAAAAGCATGGCAAACCCCAAGTTACAACTGGTTTTGGATAGATAGCCTGTCATACCTGCATTTAATTGGATATACCAAACAACCAAAAACATTTGGATAACCAAGGATATACTTAGTAACACACAAATACAAAAAAAAACTGATGCTGCAATATGCAAATGTTCCCAAATATGTATCAATAGCAGCAAAACATGAAAAGGGCAGTTCTACCATAATAGGGTATTTGACTAAATCGGGAAACTGCCCAAAAAAGTTATATAAACATAGTATAGGACCTAGAAAAAGCATATTCATTGGTTTTTCTTCAAAAAATTGCTCAAATATTATTTAAATTTAAGTTTTAAAATCGCGATTTTCCAAAGCTCGATCACGTGATTGCAAACGCTACGCTGATTGGTCTGACGTCACCCGGCATTAAACCGCCCCTCATGCTATTCGAATTTAGTCATACGAAACTTTTTAGCGCTCTTTTAAGTCTAAAATAATGTTTTTTTTATAAGTATTTCTTTCATTGCGATTTTAGTGCTTAAAAAATATTTAAATAAATAAAATTAAAGGATTCACAAAAACGGCTAGCTCAAATTTGCCGATAATCGATGCTTATGAATATGATTGTAGGGCATTTGTTTTTTTAAATCTTGTTCGGATTTCTGTTCTGATAAGTTCCAAAATATTACAACTTCCAGCAAAATAATAACCAATTTTAAACGGAATATAAGGAAGCTATTAATATTTTTAATGAAAAGGTCCTAAAAGTGTAAATAATATTATACTTAACAAGAGAAAGTGTTATAATGCTAATGTTAATGTTGCAATGGTAACTAGTTTCATATCTTTATCCTTGCCCATAGATGGCGCCCCGAACTTTTTTTCTTGTACTAATCTAGAAATTTAGAAATTTATCTAAGCAATTTTGTTTACAAAAAGTTGTTTCTGCGTTCTAGTTAAAAGAAAAACATTATAAAAAATTGATTTTTTGAAAACTACATCAGTTTTCCCCTAATTTTGATTTCATTGAACTTCAAGTATCTTTTTTTTTTCTATCTACATTAAAATATATTGTAAATATATAGTAAAACTTCGTATTAAACGCAATTGAATAAATTATCTCAAAACTCAACTTGAATAAATTATCTATTAAAAAATTATGAATTAATTAGAAAGTTACACAAATTCGCAAATGAACGACTTATTATAAAAAGTTACTGACGTTTAAAATTATAATAACAAAAATTACATATGCGTGCCACAAAGTAATCATTTTTAAATTGGTTTTATTTAATTTTAAGGCTAGATATTTTGGCAAATAGAGAGAATGTTTAAATAAAATTACATGAAAAAAATCCCTTAAGTATAAAATTCGGTCACTTCATATGGACTAAAAAAAAAAAACTATCTAACTGCGGCTCTATAATTTTTTATATACACTTTTCTTAGGATGTGTATTAGTTCAGATTGCGTTTTTTTATGTATATATCTCTTATTTTATAAGCTATTTTTTATTTTTTGGTTTACAAGCGCTCTGGTGCCATTTTTCTTGAAAGTCAACCGAATTCTTTAAGGGAATTAACAGATGTAAAAGTAGCGGATTATGAAATTAAAAAGTCGCGAACCAACTATTAGTAGCTAAGTGCTAAATGTTAAAAACAAAAAAAAAGCTCATTAAAGCACCTCTACTTACTCTTTTAATAATAAATCAAAGGAAAATGGAGTTTACAAATACAGCAACAGTGTTCACTACGGATTCTCCCGCATGTCGAAAACGTTTCAAGCCAGGTGACGTCACTCCCTTCAAATTCTGCCGGGGATCGTTTTGGGGGCGTGGCTTATAATCAAATTTCAATTGCGTTTTTCTCCGTTTCTAGGCGGTATTTGGAAAAAAGAAAAAATAAGGGTCTAATATTTTTTGCCTAGGAATATTTTAAACCAATAAAATTTTTTTAGTCAAATACCCTATTTTTTATTTCAGGTATAAAAAAAAAGTTCAGCAAAGCTCATTTGTAAAAAAACAAAAAAATAATAATAAGAGATGACAGTTTTAAAAAACACCGGTGCTAAAGAAACCGGTCTGAATCAGCCTTACGAAAATAACTGTTTTTCAATGAAACCGAAATAAAAAAAACCGGTTAGTCTTAAAACTGGTTTCTGTTTCCCATCCCTAGATCATTACGACGGTAAGGACCGAAAGGTAAGGACACTCACAATGTTTTCCGGTCTTTTTTTGTGTTGAAACTGATTCCAGTTTAATAAAAAATGGATTTTTTTTACTTCTTGTACTCCACTTACACATATTTATAGAAAAAATTTTCAATTATCAAGCAAAAATTAACCTTAAACCTGGGAGACTGTAAGGAAAGCAATAAAGCCTCGCAGCCACTGAGTTTTTTTAATTTTGGGCTTATTGGTGAATTTTAGCAAAAATATGTGGCTACTAACTGAAATGTGAGTTTTCTGCAATACAGTTTTCATGGTTGAAGAAACACTGTAGCTCAATCCAGTGCCTCTCTTCACCCCTTTAGGAATGAGGTCAGTGAATGTACCAAAACACAGGGACAAAATTGGGAGATGAGAAAAACACATTATAAATATTAAAAGTCAAAATTTAAAGGAAGGAATTTGTTAACCTACAGTATAAATTCAATTTAAAATCCAAATGAATGTAATTTTTTGCTCAAAAATGTGTTAGCTTGAGCCCTTAACACGAGGGTAAGGACTTTTCTGCATTGTTTTGTGTTCTAAAATTTTTTTGGAGTCTCTTTGCTTTAAAATCCATTTTGCAATTACATAAGGACCAGTCTTTTAGTATAATAAGAAAAAATGGTAAAGAAATAATATTTTTTTAAACTTATGCTCAAGGGACATAAAATTAAAAGTTATGCTAGAATTGCCCATAAACATACTTCTTAGAATTGAAGCAGCATTTTGACGGCGTGATGGAGATCCAATAGAAGACAAACTGTCCCTACTTGAGGCAGAAGAAACACTGGACATACTGATAGATCGACTAAATGATCGACTCCTTGAAATTGAAGGCGTCCTAGATCTCGAGGAACTAATTCTGAAAGAAAGAAAATATTAAAAACACACAATATTTGAAAAGCAAAATAATAATTTTGATGTAGTATAAATTACAGGATTTACTTTGTTGTTGAAATCCGAGTAAGGAACATCTATTCTTGAAATAAAGCTTAGTTGCTGAATTTCTTTTACTGTTTGCAACATTGTATAATTCAACATTAACAGCAATTACTGTTCCCCTAATTATCTCCCACATCATTGCAGGTAAGTAAAAATTCTGTTTAGTACAATATTGTAGAAACTCATTTACAAAATCCGAATAAAAATAATAAATATTTTATTTCATCGGTTAGGCATTATTCTTTTGTAATTATTGTCCATATCATTACTGTCTTCGCATGTAAAGTTGTCCATGATCATCAATGACAACATATAAACCCAAAAAGAATAATGCCTTTTTAAAATTGTTAGACAAAAAGGCATGTTACAATCATAATGTTATTACTGTCCCCTTTATTGGGGATTTAAGTGAGAAGACAGCAAATACTATTTCATATTTGGCATTGGCAAACGTTAACATTTAAAAAATCACTTATGAACTAAAATAAAAAATATATATATTACCCTCCTCTTCCTTCTGGCTTCTTCTTTATAGTTGTAAATGTATTGGGTGGAAGGGGATCAGGTTTATCAGATGCAAATGGGGGGTTTGTTATTGTAGGTGATGGCTTCCTTTTTTGTCGAGATCGTGGACTATAAAAAATAGTTGAGAAAAGAAAAATTTATATATTAAAAGAACATTCTCCCCCCAAAAGTAAAAGATTTCACTGCTTTTATTATGATGATGATTATCATTCAATTATAAATTTTTTGACAAGTGCTTGAAAACAGTCAAGAGGCATACATCAATTACATAGGACGGTTTTGACAATTCTTTAACATCCCTGTCCTACTTGATGATAATTGGCTCCTCCCTCAATGTCACTTGATATTTTCCAACACCAGTAAGTATAATAAAAGTATTTCGAAACACACAATTTGCTTGATTATTTTTAATGACAACAAGTCCAGGGGACATACATAAATTACGTCATGCGAAATCTTGACTTTTTTGAACCCTCCCTCCCCCCATGTCGCGTTTTATCTAACACCCCCCCTAAAATTACGTCACGCTGTTACACCTTAAAGACAAAGTTTATTTTAATAATACTCTTTGTTTCTGAAAATTGAAAAAAAAAAATGTAAAATTTATCTTGGGTAAATAATTTATTCATAGGAATATCCAACAATGTATTTGCATTTCTATTGTCCTAGGTCTATCTAGCCATTCGCTAATGTCTTCTAAAAATGGGGGTCTGAGAGTATTTGGAACTGTCTAGTTTTGGGTGTTGGTCCAGGTGGTTGTCAGTCCTTTAATTGCTCAAGATAGTGACGCAATTTTGCGTGTTATGAAGTACCGTTACGAAAAGGTCTGCAAAATATAGGAGACTAATAATGCCGACGTTGCTGCATATAATAATCTCCCCATTCTCTTTCTGAAATAAAGTGTTTCTTATAAAAAAAGATTTCAATTTTTTTCTCAAAACTTTATTTTTTATGCAAAACAGATTTTCCTTGCGAAATAGGAAATTTTCGTTACATCACGCAAGCGATCATCTCTTCCCCTCCATGTCACGATCCGTCACGGCACATACCCTCCCCCCCCCCCCCTCTGAGCCTGACATAATTTATGCAGGTTACCCTCAAGACTAGTTTTTAAGATTGCATAGATTTTAGTCTAGAATGACAGATTAAGGCTAACAATAAAATACTGAAATAGAAACCATCATTAAAATAAAACCTATATTTATTCTAATTCAGTACATGGTTAGTTGGACAGTCTCAAAATCGAGAGTTGGAACAAACATATCATAATTAAAAGTAAAATCATCAGCAGATACCTTTTGTTCTCTTGGTCACATGGTTTATTTTTTGTAATCCATTATAACCGAGGTTTGAAAGGGATTTCCAGTTCTAGTCTCGCCTCAGTTCTGTGATTCGGATAGCCAAAATAAATATCACGTTATATTTTGCCATATTTAAGAAAGGAATATTTTTTACTTAAAAATTTAAAATAACTTAATTTATCACTATTTCTACACTTTTTTTTTAGGACAAATAATGTAAGAATTTGATAAGACACCCTCTCTCACATGGCCCTGTTTATATGTGAAATCAATGGTGGGTAAGACAGCGAATAATCCCCCAACATCCTGGAATAGGAAATAATGATGGGCTCCATCATATTCGGGTATAAAGGTGGGTAACTGAACTCAACCCCAGGTAGGTTCAGGTATTTATTGAGGTATATATACTTCCTTCAACTCTGCTAACTAACACGGGGAATCAACAACTAAAATAACTGAACACTTTGTTTTGTCTTAGTTCTTTTAAATATTATTAAGGTAACAAGAGATATAGAGTAGATATAGTGGTGAAAAATTTCTCAGTTCTTATTGGCAGCAACTTGTCAAATATAGAGAGGAACAATGTAGATTTATACCTTCTACTACTACTTCTGGAACTTCTTGAGTAAGTATTTGATGAAAAAGATCTATCTGACCAACTGTAAGATGAAACAGATGAATAAGATCCTGATCTTGAACGACTTCTACGAGCTGCTCCTTTTGGTGATTTTGATCTACAATAGAAATTCATAAAGCTCTAATGACTTTTATAATTATTTGACAACAGTATTTGATGTTAACCCTTTCAGTCCCAAAAATTTACTACACTACAGAAACGTCTGATATTCACAAAATAAGCTTATTTTAGGTCAAAAATAAGAGTTCCATAAGAAAAAAAAATATTCTTAATTTTTTATATGGTTTTTGAAATGATGCCAAAATTTTTTAACTGTAGAAAACAACAAAATAAAAAATATATATATTACCTAAAAACATTTTGAGTTATAAATTTTCAGGTGTCTGAACATATTATAAAAAAATTTTAGCAATTATTTTAACCGAAATAGTTTAAATTGTGTTTTAAATATGTTGAACTGAAGTGAACTTTTCAAAAATTAGGTGAAATGCTTGTTAGCTATTTTCTAAATACAGTCGAACCCCGCTATAGCGATCCCGGGATATAACGATCCCCCGGTTTTAGCGATCCTTTCACATGATCCCAACCAAAACCCTATACCATTAATGCATTCTGAAACGCTTATAACGATCATCGAAAGTAGGAGAATCGGGTATAGCGATCCCAAATTTTCAAAAATTTCTCATTATCGGTACCAATTTTTTCCCCAGTGACATTCATTTCCCCTTGATCCTAAGCAAACCGACCAACCATACATACACACCTTTTTTTTCTCCGAAATACGCTAGCATAGATACAATTCACGTCTTTTGTCATTTTGTCAAATAGCCCTCATAAGAAGGTAAAGGGGAGTGGTAGCCCCTTTATTGGGGCATCTATGTCTGAAGTCGCTATTCAACAAATGTTTCTGGATAACTGGACAAAGTACACATGCTAGACCACTTTCATACTTCTGCTCTATTGCCAAAAGAATAGCTTATTCTACGAAAAGGAAGGGGGGAGATATTTATGGGAAGGTGTGGTTCAACTGGTTCTGGACAAACGACGTAGTCACGTGGTGTTCTTAGCATTTTTGGCTTCAATTGACTGAATTCTGTGTCAAGCAATAACGAAATCACCATGGCTAGTACAGGCAAGCGAAAAGCTTTTTCTATCGAAGACAAAATTAAATTTATTCGAAAATTAGAAAGCGGGGAGAGCCAATCTTCAATTTGCAAAGAATTTTCACTCAAAAAAATCAACTGTAGCAACGATTTGGAAGAATCGCGAGTCTATTAACTCAGCATACGAGAAGAATAGAAATGGATCTAAAAAATTACGGAAAGCTGAACGAGAAAACGTGGATGATGCTCTGTTTAAGTGGTTTACCATGCAGAGAAATAGGAATTTACCCATAACGGGGGCCATTCTCCAAGCTAAGGCCAATGAATTTGCTGAACTTTTTGATGAAAAAGGCTTTGTGTGTTCAAATGGATGGTTGGACAGGTTTAAAAAGCGTAACAATATCAACTGCGGCAAAATTGTGGGTGAAGCCGCTGGTGTCTGCACTTCTGACGTTACCTACTGGATGGAAAATGTCTGGCCTGACATCATCCGCAATTATGAAGAGAAGGATATATTCAACGCGGATGAAGCAGGTTTGTTTTATAAGATGACACCAAACCAAACCTTGAAGCTGAAAGGAGAAAAATGTGTTGGTGGGAAACTGTCCAAAGTAAGAATTGCAGTTCTTGTGTGTGCAAATATGAATGGCTCGGATAAACGAAAATTGACAGTGATTGGAAAATCCCAAAAGCCAAGATGCTTCAAGAATGCAAAAAAACTCCCTGTAGTTTACAAGGCCAACAAAAAGGCTTGGATGACATCGGAACTCTTCCAGGAATTCCTTCGACAATGGGATAAAGAACTGTCGCAAAAGAAACGGAAAATTGTGTTGTTGATAGACAATTGTACTGCCCACATGAAGAACATTCAATGGATTAAGTTAGTCTTTCTTCCTCCAAATACGACGTCCGTTTTGCAACCGATGGACCATGGAGTGATCCGGAGTCTAAAATGCATCTACTGGAAGCAGCTTATCTTGCGCATTTTAGAATGTTACGACAATAACACTGATTGCAACATTTCCCTCTTTGATGCAATTGTTTTACTAGAGAAATCTTGGAGGATGGTAACTGACTCTACCATCAGAAATTGCTTCCGTCGAGCAGGCCTTGAGAAAACACCACATGAAGGAGATGAAAGCGACGATGATGATGACAATCTGCCCCTCTCCAAATGGCTGGATAAACACGGAGTGAATGCCTTTTCCGAAAGCGAGATTGAACACTTCGAATGCTGCGATGATGAAGTTGCGACATCCGGTGAAATAAGTGAAGAAGATATCGTAACATCTATCAAAGAACAGAGCAACTCCATTATTGTAGATCCTTCTTCGGACATCGAAGAACAAGAGGATGATGTAACTCCAGGTCCTTCAATTGCTGACGCAAAGGCAGTTGTTAACGTTTTAAACAACTTTTTTGCTACAGAAAATATAGATAAATGTGTATTGGATTCATTTGAAATCGTGGATAAGAAAATTGCAGAAATGTATTTAAAATCAAAATCTTTCCAACCTAACATTACGTCCTATTTTCGGAATAATTGATAAATAAATTTATAAGTAAGTTGAATTTTTAATGTTTTTGAGTGAATGTCTAAAATGTTATTTTTAATTCTAATATGCCTTTATTATATTAAGCTAATTATTATAATTGATGGAAATTTCATGATATGTGATTGCTTAGGTAAAAAAAAAACGTAACATGCTTGTAAATTATAAATTTTTTCGAATTTGGATGTAGCGATCCCTCGGTTATAACGATCCCCTGAGTAAGTCCGTTGAGTGTTCGCAATAACGGGGTTCGACTGTAGAAAAAAATAGTAATTCTGACTTCTATTGAGATTAATGTAAAATATTGTCTAATAGAAGTGTGAAGAATCAAATGATGTGTGTTTGGATGTCATAAGGGGACATAAACATTTGAAAAAAAATATTGAAAGTGGTGATGCCAAATGGCATCACTGGGACTGAAAGGGTTCAATTGAATTTTCCAACAGTATAAATTTTAGCCGAGTTAAGTTTACATATTATTGTTATATTAAAATAAAAAATATTGTTAAAAATCATACAAAAGGAAGAGGGACACTGCAGTAAAAAGTGCCAAATAATTAATTTAACTAAGTTACCCAAATTTTTGAAAATGCATAATATTTCAGATTCCTTTTATACACACCTAGGCGAAAATGACTTAGAGTTTCCAAGAAGTATATTCAAACCAAATTCATAAGATTATGAGTAAAAAATGATATTAAGTCTAAAATAAACTTGTGTTTATTGCAAGTTTGTAAGAGATAGTTACTTATCTTGTGCATTTTCAGAACTTACCTTCTCCATGGATCAAAGTAATCATTGGCATCTCTAGAATAATCTCGAGAACGAGGCTGAACTTCTTGCATCCTGTCATCTCGATATTTATCTTTGTTACGTGGAGATTTTGGTCGATATCTTGAAAATGAAATAAAATAGCTAATTAAGATATACCATTAAGAGTTAAAAAAATATACTAAAGCTTTTGGTTGTACTACAATCTAAACTTTGATTTGAATCTTAAATCAGTTCATGTATTAAAGGAAAGAAAGAAAAATAGCATTACGACATACTTATCATGGGCATCTCGCTCCATTCTGTCACGGCCATGATCTCCTCGACGATGCTATAGCGAAAATATACAATTCAATTTAAGTTATTAATAAAAATAAAATGACACTATAAAGTGCATCCTCCTATATTAAACAACATACCTCTCTGTGGTAACGCGCATCATAGTTTTCAAATCCTGGTCTATAATGGTTTCTGGTATCATATTCTTCATAAACTTCATGTTGGTCATCATACCTAAATATTTTATAGAATTAAAAAAAAATTATCGTTAAAAAACAAGTTATATTAGAAACCCAGTAAGGGGCACTTCCCTTCCCCTCCCCCCACTCTAATTGGGTTTGGTGAGCAGTTGCAAATAACCTCACAGCAGAGCCTCACACAAGGTAAGTTTAGCACAACGCCCAGGAAAACCTTACAAGGGAGTAGGGGTAGCCAAGCTTCATTACAGTCCTCTTTATAAAGGGTACCAGTAAATTCCCGTTACAACGAAATTCAACAGGGATGTTAGTGCTTCATGAACAAAAAAGCTGAAATCCAAACCTAATGCTTGGTTTGGATAACCAAAAGAGCTGAACTAAGCGTGACCGATAAAATTGGAATTTTAGCAATTATCACGACACGACAAATTTTAATGTAATAATTATATGATACTATACTACTAAATGTACAGCTGTGGAAATAAAAAAGTACCCACTTGAGGTTATTTCATCCGTTAGTCACCCTATAGAATCAGACCTTTTTGAGATTGTGTACAATTAACATTCCGAGTTAATTGCACGATACAAAAATTGCATAAGGGGCCGTCTTCATATTAAAAATATTGCGATCTTTGAAATTTCCAATAGCAACACCCAATTTTAATAATTTAGAAATGTTAAGCACTCTTGAAAACCCTTAAATCTAAGTTTTTGTTACATTTGGATGAATATTTGACGAGTTATTCAATCGAATCACTTGTGGACATTTTGGGGACCATCTCTAAAATGACAAGCAAGCATGCATGCATGCAAAGCCGTCTTTATTTATCAATTACACACGTAATTTTATACACAGTCCCCTAAAGGGTAATTAAAAAGTATTTTGTGATTTACTCAGCAAATTATGAATAAAAAATTTTAAAAATTGGGATTTCGCTTAAACTTCTTGTCTTAAATTTATTTCTTCAAAAATATTAAGGGGTTTCCATTCATATTTTTTAAAAAAATTAATATAATAATTATTTAAAAATTGTTTTAAATACCCCAATATTCAATGCATTTTGTTTGGGTTATTATAATTTCTTTTCAGTAAAAAATTCGTTTCATTATCTTAATTATTTATAGATCAGGATAGTTTTTTATGTGCAACTCATTTAACATTATGGGACCTAAACTATGCACGTCCCTAACTCCTCTAATAATGCTTAAAAACTAACAAAATTTGGCATTTCGTATTAACATAGGTCAGAAATTTGAAATATGGATTCAAAAAGGGGTGTTGCTATTGGAAATTTTAAAGTTAGTAACATTTTTAATATGAAGATGGCCCCTTATGCAAATTTTGCGTCATGCAATTAACTCAGAATGTTAATTTTTCACAATGTCAAAAAGGTCCGATTCTATAGGATGACTAACGGTCAAAATAATCACTAGTGGGTACTTTTTTATTTCCACAGCTGTACTTTTAATTTACTTATAAACACTTTAAAATAAGTAAATTTACTTTTATTTATGTTATTTTGGGGGAAGGGGGTCATTTTCATCAGTTTTGTCTGTGTGTGGGAACATGATTTACTGTTTATTTGGTGTATTACATTCAAGTTTTGGCAGTTACATAAGGTTAAAAATTTAGGACTGCCTCTTTCGGATTGAAATCCCCAAAATTTTGTGTTTCAATGCACATCCTCATTAACATAGTTCATACACTTGTTAAAAAAAATCAAGCACTTTTCCAGAAAAATTCAAGGACTAGAAATATATTAGCAACATAAAATCTACATATATGAAGAGTGCATAAGCCGACACTCTATTAAAAAAAAAAAAACTAAAAATTGTCTACAATCAGAAACCCCAGTATAGGCTGGGTAGAAAAAAAAGGTTCAAACGTAAACAAAAAGAATTTTAACTTTCAAGCTGTACTTGTGATCACGACTCGCGGACACTTGATCAGAAAAAATATTGTGGTTGTACGACTGGCCTGAACCAAAGCTACAAAAGATAATCTTCCGATTACGCAGAGCCACAGAACTGTCAATCATTCTGATGCAATGTGAATTCATTGGCAGATTTCATGAAAATTACTAGGCGGCGAAATAAGCAAATCAGAAAGCATTATTGGACTACACTGACCGCCGATCAATATTTGAAGACATCTTGATGTAATCTAATCTTAATCCATCCTCAAATATTAATAATTTTGTTATCTTTATTGTTAAAATCCATTATTTAAACTAGTTATTTGTCAAAATTTAAGCTTAGTTTTCATCAATATAGAGTTTCTTCTATTGGGAGATTGCACTGGCTGACCGAGATTTGAAGACATCTTGTGTAATCTAATCTTAATTCATCTTGCTATTTTGATAGAAAATGTTATCTTTCTAATTAGAAACTGTTGTTTTAACTAGCAGTTTATTGAAATTTAGGTTTAGTTTCACCGAATTCCGGTGCAAATGTTAGGTTTGAACTATCGTGGCATTAGAGCTACATGAGGGCTCTTGGGGACGGGCGTCGTATTTTAGAACCACAGTCAAGTATGGTGCAAAGCAAAAGTAAACAATCGTTTTAAAAAAATGCATCGCAAAAATGCGATACCGCTTAAACAGAATCCTGATTTCGACCCTCTTTACAGTAGCTGACGATGGCTAAATTATTTGCTGTAAGGGGGAAAAGGCGCAGGAATGCGATCAATGCCTGATGGCATGCTGAATATAGGGGACAAAAGCATTAAGCTATTTTAGTTTGTTTAAGAATAAAAAAAATCAATTAAACACAGATTATTTTCGTGAAAAAAAAGGAATATTTTCAAGGGATCGAAATAGTTTTTCGTTAGGGTAAGGTGGGGTAAGTGGGCCATTGGGGCAAGTGGGCCACCCCCCTGGCATTTCCCGAATTATGGACGTAAAAAAAAATCTGTTGCAATATTTTTACGTATTTACCCCAAAAGATGCAGGAAACATTATGGCATCATTTTCATTTAAGTATGTAACAAGGTACAATCCTTTTTGTGAAATTTTTTAAAATTGCATCTTTTCGTAATTCACGCCATCATACTATTTTTAAATTTATTTCCAAACAGTTCATGATACAAAACAAAATGTTATATATTTTGAAAGTGTATAAAACATAGTATCTTTTTGTAGTGTCATGTACTTGTGATGTTGATAAAGTTAAAAGAAAATTGGGGTGGCCCAGTTGCCCCGCGTTTGGGGTAAGTGGGCCACCACAATGGCGGGGTAAGTGGGCCACCCCTGGCCCACTAGCCACAACTCTTTAATATACTTAAAAAAAGTCATATTTACTGATTCATTGGGTTAGTCATATACACTATTCATAGGCCTATTCATTGACATAGGCCAGTTTAAAATCTGCAGCCCTAACATTTTTTTTACACTACATGCAAAAATGACAAGATGAAAATTAATGTATTTTTTCTTGTAGTAAGCTTGCAAGCCAGAAAAAGTTGCTATGGGGGAACTATTAAGGATACATCATTACTTTTTTTTTTCAAACACTCAAAAAATCATGTAGATTATTCCACTTGCCCAGCCTTATCTCTACCAGTTATGTGTAAAAATATATTAGGGGGGTGGCCCACTTACCCCACCTTGTGGGGCAAGTGGGCCACTCGGATGACCAAAATGAAAAACATATTTTTTATATTTATTTTTTGCCAATTTGTGTTAAGGTTGTCATGGGTACAGTAATAACATATGAAAGAATGGACCACAAAAAAAAATAAGTTGTTAGGCTGATTATATCCAGTGGTATGAGGGTCTAAAGTTGAATTATGCCAAAAAGGTGGCCCACTTACCCCACCTTACCCTATAGTGGAATTTCACAAAAAAATCTTAAATTCAAAATGCTACAAAATTTAATAAAAATATGCACAAATTTCATTAATATGCAAGTTACAATATTTATATTTTAAATAATAAAGTTTCAAATAATATATAACTAAGATTAATAGTTTATAAAAGTTGAAGAACAATAAAAAAAAGTTAAAAGAACAAACCTCGGGGGAAAAACATTTACTCTAGCTTTCACATAAGCATGAAATCGGAATGAGACAGAGTAAAAGACAACCTGCTCACACTAGAGAGAAAAGAAGTGAAGAAAAATACAGAACGGACATGTCTATCCTTTCCCCTTTGGTTTTAAGTGTGTAACAAACCATTAGTTTTCAAGAAATAATATATTCTGTGACAACAAAGCCAACGGTCGATCTCATTCTTAAAAGACTGCCTTAGTGACAAAAATAAAGTAACGCCTATGTACACAAGGTTTCAAAATCAATCCAAGAAACAACAAAATCTCAAAGTCTCATAATGACAGGCTATCATTAGATAATTCTAAAGGGCATTGTACTGGTCACTCACTACAAATGTTTGAGTATGAACCATTGAATAGAAATTTCGGCCATTCTTAGGAGGGGTTAGGGAAAAAGACAGCTAAGCAGAAGAATAGAAGTATGGGGTGAACAGACCCTCCCACTTTTGCTCCGGAGTGACAATAAAGTGCTAGATACACCCTTTAAAAACTTGTTTTGTGTCTTTACAAACAGCAGAAACAGAAAAGTACGGAGTTACCTGCAGAAAAAGTCTTCGTTATAATGAAACTAGGAGTATCGAAAATTTCCTTAAATCGGACATTTTAAAGCATTATTCTTATGGGATTTCAAAAGGGACTGAGGATTAATTTCGTTAGACTGGATTTTTCGTTATAATGATATTCGTTACAAAGAGATTTTACTGTACCTACAATTGGGAATATATTTTTTAAAAATTTGCCATATGTGAGAAAAATTATGCATTGTTTGAATCTCACTGGGAATGAATTTTTTGCCTTTATTATGCAGGGATTGGTTAAAATAATATTTTAGAATTTATACAATTGGACGAAAAATTTAATTGGCTGATCTTTAGTTGAAGTTGAATTAATTGAAAACAATATTGTATGCTAGCTGAAACGCATTTTTCAATGTAATAAATTTCAAAGAACTTACTTTGGATATGGCACATCTCTCCTCTTTTTTTTGTAGCTTGATTCACTATCAATATATTCGGGTACATTTTTTTCATTTACAATCAGGCTAAGATTTAGGGATTTTTCAGAGAAATCTGCATCCTCAATTTTTCTTTTGTTTGCTTTGCGAACAAGTTCTTTTGCTGTTTGAAGACCTCTTTCCCATGCACTTTCTTCAGCAGGAATTGAAGGCGAGCAAACCGGCAAAGGGGCCACAAAATCTGGTCTCTAAATTAAGCATAAAAAATTTATAAAAGATATCACAAAATGTTACTAGTGAATATTTATAAAAGTAACGCAAGATCAAGAAAGTATATCATTTTCTGTTATAATGTCCTGCATTTAAAAACTTTTGGGCAGAAAAAGGTGCTCAATACCCTTAAAAAATCCAAAGATTTTTATGTTTAAAGAGTCTGTAACAACCTAATCTTAACTCTTTTAGTTCATTATATTTAAAAGAATAAAATATACTTCAAATTCTTCATTTCTGGCTTGCATATTAATATTATATTCAAGTGCCTATGCTACACAAAAAACCCAATACTTTTACATAAATATCTAAATCTTGTTAACTAGAATGGATCGACAGTTTTCTGCCAAACACACTCGACATTTTTGCTGTTGCTAGATTTCTTGTTTTTCAAAAATTAACAAATTGTACCAACATTGTCAACTGTACCATACCCATAACCGGGGGTTGTAAATTTCATGCCAACCCTGTTTTAAGCCTTAACTTCACTTTACTAAAAATTGACATAAAAAAAAATGTTGTTTTATATTTGAAATTAAACTAAGCAAATTATAAATATAATTTACAGGGCTTTACTCACCACAGGAAGCGGTCCCGATCTATGACTCATAATTCCATGAGAGGGATCAAAATAATCCGAATAAGGCACACGGGTAGCTGGTGTGCTAGGAGCAAACATGGAGTAATAATTTCCTGATGCTACGTTTACATGAGCAAAGCGACAGTTTTGTCCAAAAAAGCATTGCCCTCTACTATAAAATCTACATGTCTGCTTTGCAGTCGAGTTAGCTTTGGAACTATCTTCTCGTCCATTATCGTCGTTGAGTTCCCCTTCTTCAAGTTCCTCTTCACCCTGAAATGCAAAAAAAACTTTTGATATTAATTAAGACAAAGCTCATTTGAGTAACTTATTAATATTACAATCAGTTTGAAAATAAAAAGTATGCTTAAAATTTTACAGTGTATGTAGATTTAGATAACAGATTCATATACTTATTGAATGGACTATCATGCAAACAAGAAATTATACGTGTTTGAATTAATTTTGCACAAGTCATATTTTTACTCAAAGATCGATTAAGCAAATAAAATAATAAGAACCTACCCCATCTGAACACTCCCCATCATCTTTTGGTTCTTCATCCTAAAATTTATTTCAACATAAATAATATTTTTAAAAATTTATTGAAAAACTTAAAATAGTACAGAAACGCACAATAAATAGCAAAGCCAATAACTAAAATTTCTTACAATAAAAATTAAAGACGTATAACATGCTTTTCCCACTATGCTTTTCATATATATGCAGGGATTGGAGTAACACGTTACTTGCATCAGTTACTTTTTAGATATCACTGTTAGATTTCAGAAAGTAACATTAAGTTAGTAACTTTTAGTGGTAACAAAGTTAAGAAAAATTTTGTTACTTTCCGAAGGCTGTCTGATGCTTATTTGAAATTCCACTCTTAAGAAGGGAACATGTCGCATTCCCGAAATAAAAAGTTTTCTTGGGAGGGAAAGCAAAATAGCATTGTTTGATAGGGTCGTGACGGCAGCTTTCAGCCAGAATTGTTAAGTATGAATACTTCTCCTTGCCTGTTTACCTATCCAAGTATCACATTATAATGCCCTTAATTACAGGCATCTACTGAAAAGAGTTTAAATAAATCACGCTGACTGCCAAGCAGGTTGAATCCCTCAGTGCAAACCACTAATTAAGTTAATGGGTTCCCAGAAAGATGGAGCCATACTGCTAGCATTATCATGAAAGGTTTTGTAACATTTAAGTTCAGAAATATATTCTACTGGAATTTAACTCAATTTTCTTGCAATTTACGTTGATATTTGCAGGGAATTTTTCTTTTGATATTTGACCAATTCCCCAACACCACATGAATTTTAACTTGACCCCCTTCCGACCTAAACGCCTCTTTATAGACCAGTAGGGGCTTGTGGCAAACAGCAAGTACAGCTAGGCTGTACCTAAATTTTCAGTTTAAAGCAAACTCTCAAATCCTATCATCAAATTTTTGTTTGTTATTATATTTTACCAAAAGAGCACATTTTTTTAATGCAATGTTTTCACGCTAAACAACAACGGAAAAAAAACACATCGCTGTGTTCTGGCTAGCACCAACTCTTTTGACCACGAGCTGCCACTGTTATAGACAATCCAATATTTTTATTATATTTCAACCAGCGCATTTTCCCCTGCAGGCCATAATACAATACACCTGTCAAAAAATAATATGACAAAGACTAATATGACAAGACAAAATTTTAAAGACTAAAAATCTAAGTTATTGGCAGGTTAAGAAGGAATTAATTATGCATTTAAAATATGTGGTAACAGAGAACCTTTCAACTAACCTTATTTTTAGACTTCTTTTCTGAAGCGCATGATCCCTCTTCTTCTGTGTCTGATGATTTTTCTTTTTCCTAAAGGCAATCACAATTTATGATTGATAGATACAGTGGTGGCCAAAAGTGTGGGCACATTTTGAAAGTTGCATGTGTTTCAACTGTTAATTGTGTTCTTGCATCCATTAAATTTCGCTTAAATACAAACATTTAAAAATTAAATTGAAGGTAATTTAATGTAGAATTTCACTATAAAAAACAGAATTAAAGTATCTTTATTACAAATAAAGTTATGCTCATTTTAGTTGAACAAGCAAGCACAATCAATGGATTCTCTTAGCTGAAATTGCAATACAAGTTGGTGGTTTAATGACTTGCAAAACTGAGACAGATCATACTATTAGTTGCATAACTTATTCGTAAAACATATATTGTAACACTGTATTTATTTTTAATTCTACAGTGGTGGCCTGGCCAAAAGTGTGGACATATTTTGAAATTTTCATATTTTTCAACTTTGTGTGATTACAGAATATATTAATTGTATATCAAATTAAACAATTGTGTATCAAATTAAAAGTAATTTAATCTTTATGAGGAGCACTGTGTGCAGATTGTTGAAGCCGTCTATGAGACCTTTGGTCCCATATAATCAATATCCATGGACACACCATCATCATCATCAAAGTAATTTCATGTAGAATTAAAAATAAATTCAGTATTACAATATATGTTTTACGAATAAGTTATGCAACTAATAGTATGAACTGTCTTAGTTTTGCAAGTCATAAAACCACCAACTTGTATTGCAATTTCAGCATAAGAGAATCCATTGATTGCAGGGTGGAAAAAAATCATGATTTTTTTGAAAAAATCAAAAAAATCGGATATTTGATTTAAATCTGATTTTTTTTATTTTTTAATATTTTGCATACTTACTTGCGTATTCTTGGGAATTTGATTAAGGACTTTTTAATTATCACTTAAAACATTAATATACACATAAAATGAAGAATATTTTAAATTATAGTTTTAAAAACTACGAATACTACTAATAAATGGATTATATTTTGTTATACTACAATCCGAACTATTTAAATTGACAGTCAGTTTTTAAAAAACCAGGGTGGACAAAAAATCATGATTTTTTAATCGAAAAAAATCGGATTATTTTGATTTAAATCAGATTTTTAAATTTTTTTAATACTAGTTGCATACTATCTTGCATATTCTTGGGAATTTGATTACTGACTTTTTTTACATGTCACTTAAAACATTAATATATGCTTAAAATGAAGAATATTTCAAATTTATTCTTTTAAAAACTATGAATACTAATAAATGGATTATATTTTTAGTTCTACAATCTGAACTATTTAAATTAATATTCAGTTTTAAGAACTGTAATAGCAATAGACATACTTTAGATATAAGTAAAATTAATGTTGAAAAATGCTAGACTGAAACCTAAATTTATCTTAAAATATCGTAATTATAACCAAATCTTGATCTTAAATTAAAACTTATGATTCCACAAATAGAATACCACACATAGAAAAGGACCAAATTACCATGATGACATTTCATTTACTAAGAACTTGATACAAAAATACTAATTTTGCTGCCTTTTCAGCACCCAACCTATTTCGTACAAAAAAAAACTATTTCTTAATAATGCATTCTTAACCTATTTCTTAAAAATGATTTAAATCAATGATTTTTTTAAAAAAATCATGTGATTTAAATCTTGATTTAAATCATGATTTAAATCAAGCTGATTTAAATCAATCCACCCTGATTGATTGTGCTTGCTTGTTCAACTAAAATGAGCATAACTTTATTTGTAATAAAGATACTTCAATTCTGTTTTTATAGTGAAATTCTACATTAAATTACCTTCAATTTAATATTTAAATGTTTGTATTTAAGCGAATTTTAATAGATGCAAGAGCACAATTAACAGTTGAAACACATGCAACTTTCAAAATGTGTCCACACTTTTGGCCACCACTGTATATGAGGAGTCTGAATTTTTTAAATTCAAAATTGGCAAACAAAATATTTAAAATGAACAATCATTAAAGCTTAGAATTTTTGGAGACATTAACTTTTTTTTTATACCCAGGCAGTCTATTAGTTGATCTTTCAAGTTAGCAAAAAAAAAAGCACAACTGGCAAGGTTGCGATACTTGCTTTGACACAAAACGCTTATTGCAAACCTTATCAACAAAAATTAATACTTTACCTTAGTCCCTGAAGATTTTGTTTTTCCTGCAGCAGAATATGCTTCATCCTCAAAATCCAACTCATTTTCAAATCCTTTTCCCCGGGGCTCTTTAGCTGGACTAGCAATTTGCCCATCCTCACTTTCTTCAGGTTCTTTATCAGGACTGGCAATTTGGTCATCATTTTCTTGGGGATCAGGACTGGCAATTTGGTCATCATTTTCTTGGGGATCTGGACTGGCAATTTGGCCCTCGTCGTTTCCTTGGGGATCTGGACTGGCAATTTGGCCATCGTCGTTTTCTTGAGGCTCTTGATCAGGACTTGCTATTTGGTCATATTCGTTATCTTGCGTTTCTTGATCAGGACTTGCAATTTCGTCATAATCTTTATCTTGGTCAACACTTGGATTATCTATTAAAATAGAGAAAAGTCACAAAATTATCTTGCATAGCAAATATATAGTTAAATAAACAATTAAAGTCAACTGAAAACACTTTTCTTGTTAAAAGAAAGAAATAAAATACCTATGGATTCTGTTAAGCCACTAGAATTTTCTTTGAAAATATTAGCATCTTTTGATTCTGAGTTGGGGGAGGAAATACCTTGAAGTAATGGTTCTGCCATTGGCTGTTGTTCAGCATCAGACATTTTGGCTAAATCCAAGCCTTTCTATAACAATAATTTTTTCATTAAAATAAATTTATAAATACATTATAAGATTGAATTGAATTTCTTAAGTCATTTTTTTTAAAAGGTTACACCTTGTGATAGTTGATACCTTCGATTTTCTTGAAACTTTCTGGATATGTTAGTAGTACTAAGATAAGAAAGTGACTGTTTTCTTAAATCCGTTTTGTATGACCTTGAGAGAAGATCAAAGTTTGAGGTAATAGATCAATGGTGTACTTTATATCATCCTTCTACTTCTACAGCCATGAGTGATCCATGAATTTTTTTTGAAAATATGGTTACTACTTGATATTGGGTACATGTCAGCATGATTTGGTGAATCACTAATACCCTTGAAGGTCAGGGTCCTTTGAAAAAGGTAGTTTCCTCGATATTTTTTTCATGTTCCTGCAATTATCCGCTTAAACCATAGATGACCCACAAAAACAATTATTAGATTAAGTGCACACACGAGGGTAGTTCTAAAAAAAAACATGGGTGAAAAAAACATGGGAAAAATATAAAACACCATGGGTGACCCTTTAATTTGGCAGTTATAGGGCCTCAAAGTTGATCATTTCCAAAAAAGGTCGCATTCAAATATCAATTACTCCAGAAGCGAAGATTCAATAACTTGGAGACCAGTTGCAAATACAAATCAAAAGTTGCAGTTTTAGACCCAGGTTACAAATCCACGGCAATTAACTTACTTCTTTTTAAAGTTCATTTTATGTCTCCGAAAAAAATTTATAACTGCATACATCTATCTTTACTTTTCAAGTGCCATGCAAAAATCGCTATTTACATTAATCACATTTTCATTTTATATCATAGATGGCATCATTATGAACAAAATCTTCAAAATATTTAGAAATGATCAAAATGGACTGCAATAAAAAAAAAAGTAAATTAGGTGCCATGGATTTGTAACCTGGGTCTAAATCTACAACATTTGAAGTGTATTTACAATTTACAACTGTGTCTACAAATTATTAACTTTTCGCTTCTCGTGTACTTGACCTTTGAATATGATTTTTTTTGGAAATGATCAACTTTGAGACCCTGTAACTACAAAGTTACGGATCACCTATGGAGTTTTCCTTTTTGTACAGCCCGACCCGCTTATAGGATATCTATGACAGAGAGAGAGAACCTGCAATATTATTATACGTAGCAGGACGCTCAAACCCCAGTTCTGCCTAGACTGGGCAACATAAATCACTAGATAATCTCACAGCTACGAGTTGAACCACAAACTATAAATACAGCACTTTTATAACACAAAGTTTGAATGTAGTTTTTCAATCAATAACAGAGCTGCCAGTGCCAGAAAGCTTTGAAAATTGTTGATTTAGTAACCTCAGATGTAAAAAAAAAGAATAGCCAAAATAGTATCCCAACTTAAAATTGTTAGTGTTAGATAATATAAATAAGAATATATTTTCAACTATTTATTTGCATATCTGCAAGTATATAAATTTTCGAAAAAATGATATATTAATTAAATTTGCTCAGATGCAAAAATTTAAAACTAAAATTCAAGACTTGTATTACTGTAAACGTTACAATTCTAGCACCAACTCTCAGCTGAAGGGGGACGGGGGGATAGGGTAACTAGTCCGTTAAGGCGCTCGCCTTACATGTGGAAGGTCTAAGGTCTAAAGTCCTGATGCTGCGTGCAATGTCGCTCTTAACGGTTATATTGGGTGCCTACTCAGGTGTCAGCTCTTCGCCCGACTGTGGTTCTAAATTACGACGCCCGTCGCCAATAGCCCTCGCGTAGTTTGAGTGTGACTATAATTTAAGCTAAACTCAGTTGAAAGGAGCGATAGAAAGGCCAATACAGTTTTTCTGATGTATTGTAACAGAGAATTTCAAGTTAAATCATTAAACCAAAAAATATATAATTGTTAGAGAACATAAATTAAGAAAAAATACTTGAAACTACTTATTTGTATTGGAATTTAATAAGTTATTACATAATTTTTTTTTAAAAAGTTAATTCCCTCAACGATCGGATAACTTTTAAAAACAGTCATAAAAGTGCCTATTTTTAATTTGTTTCTAGCTTGAAATTAAAAAAAAATTTAGGAAAACCAACATTCATATTGAAAAAGTGTCATTTTTGAGCAAGGAGGAAGGGGTTTAAAATGCTAAATAGTGCAAAAAATTGAACACCAAAACAACAATTTACAACACCAACTATCAAATTAAAGGATTCGATTGATACTGCCAATAAAATTCGTTTGAATTTCTTTTAAAATATAAAATAAAAATATTTTAAATAGTTATATTAATAAAAAAATATTGGATTTCTACTAATCCAAGTAACCGTGTTTTAACTGGAAATAACTCATAGCTTTAAATGAAAGGAGTACTAAATTAAAATATATAAAATTTATAACGCAATTAATAGCATTCTTATTTACAAAAATCTAGACTCATACAAATTCAAGATAAAATATTAAAAATTAAAAAAAAAAAAAAAACTTTTAATACACAACTCTTAGATACAAATTTTATATTAAAACTTTTAAAATTAAAAAACTTAATTTGTCAACAATATTTTTAATCAGTAGTAAAATTTAGAGTATCGTACAGTTGAGGAAATATAGCAAAGTATTAGGGCAGAAAGAGGAAAAAAAACAGTTACTTAAAAATAGACAGTGTACTGGAAACAGGTTTTTCCCTACTACACTGGTGTTTTCAATTTTTCAATGGACAATTACAGCATTTTCCAAACATATTTTATTTCGATTAAGCATAGGGAGAAACTCCTTAATCTCGCATATTTCCGATTTTTAAGGGCAACTTATTTTTTAATTAATTTTTAAAGTTTTTGGCGCGAAAACAGCGATGTCGTCATGTGACGTCATCTGTTACAAAATGGCTACCGCTCGCTACTGTGTTGAGTCCGAAAAATCGCTCCGTTTCATGTTTATTTCTTAATTATGGGTTATAAGTACTGTATTGTGCAAGTGTACGAATACAACTGCACAAAAGCCCAGATAAATACTTCATTACCCAAAAATAAATATGCTAGAAACAAGTGGTGCAAAGCCATTAAAACAAGTTTATTGCTAGTACAAAAAGCAAACTTTCTTATTTAAAAATGAGTTTTTCTGAATACAAAACACTTAAATAAGAAATAAAAATATACATTAAACACTTGCATGCTAGTTTTGTTCATTTAATTGATGATGTTATTTCAATAAACACGGTTTTAAAACATTAATACGCTTTTAAGAAAATGTAACAACATATACCAATTTCAACTTTTTTACCTATTAAACAGTATTTTGAAAACTTAAATCGCTAAAAATCTCTATAATTGGTATAATATTGCAGAAATAATGAAAAATAACAGCCCTTCAGTTGCATTTTTGGATGGTATCTTATCATAACTTTCATTGCTGCACACAAGAACTGCTTGAAAAATACAAATTAATTTTGTGCCTGGCAATTGAAATATTAATACATATTTAAAAATATGCATAGACCTGTGTAATGTTGGGTTTGAAAAGTTAGGTCTAGAATAGGTGCAGGTGTACAAAAAAAAAAAAAAAACAAGACTTTAAAACAATAAATAGTGTCAGAAGGGTGAATGAGTTTTTTCATGTGGTAATGCTTAGGCGAAAAATAAAAACCAAAAATTTAGCTGGCAGCTTAAATACTCACTGAAAGTTGGAGTACTAGGCATCAAAAGAAAGGTCTTAGCCTCCATAAACAGAAAATACCAAAAGTTTTGGCCCCATATGACCCTAAAGAGTTTAGGGTCCAAATGTGTCTTTTAACATTGCATGCACCGACAGATGACAGTTATCACAAAGATAGGGGCCTGCATTTAAAAATATGCAACTACCTGTGCCAAGTTGGGTTTGAAAAGTTAGGTCTAGAATAGGTGGATGTGTACAACAAAAAAAACAAGACTTTTAAACAATAAATAGTGTCAGAGGGGTGAATATGAGTTTTTTCATGTGGTAATGCTTAGGCAAAATATAAAAAAACAAAAATTTAGCTGTTAACTTAAATACTCACTGAAAGTTGGAGTGTCATACATCAAAAGAAAGGTCTTGGCTTCCATAAACAGAAAACACCAAAAGTTTTTGCAAAAAATGTCCCTAAAGAGTTTAGGGTCCAAATGTGTTAACATTGCATGCATCGACAAATGGCAGTTGTCGCAAAGATAGAGGCCTGCATTTAAAAAATATGCAAATACCTGTGCCAAGTTGGGTTGGAAAAGTTTGGTCTAGAATAGGTGGAGAGGTACAACAAAAAAGAACAGGACTTTAAAACAATAAATAGTGTCAGAAGGGAAAAATTGGGTTTTTTCATGTAGTAATGATTAGGCGAAAAATAAAAACCAGATATTTAGCTGGTAGTTTAAATACTCACTGAAAGTTGCATTGTTATACATCAAAAGAAAGGTCTTGGCCTCCATAAAAAGAAAATACCAAAAGTTTTGACACCACATGTCCCTAAAAAGTTTAGAGTCCAAATGTGCCTTTTAACATTGCATGCACCGACAGATGACAGTTTTCACAAAGATATAGAGGCCTGCATTTAAAATATGCAAATGCCTGTGCCAAGTTGAGTTTGAAAAGTTAGGTCCAGAATAGGTGGAGGTGTACAACAACAAAAACAGGACTTTAAAACAATAAATAGTGTCAGAGGGGTTAATGAGTTTTTTCATGTGGTATTGCTTAGGCGAAGAATAAAAATCAAAATTTTAGCTGGTAGCTAAAATACTCATTGAAAGTGGGAGTCTTATGCATCAAAAGAAATGTCTTAGCGTCTAGAAACTGAATACAGGCAAAATAGCAGTAAATTAGAGCAGTACAGTTTTAATCTTCAATATAGCATTCAATGCTCTCAGCAAAGGGTATACCAAATTATGAAACAATCATACAAGTTTACTTACATAAATGTACTAACTACAATCATTTCATTTGGCGAGACAGTAATGTGCATTTTTAATCAAATTTAAACATTGTTTTTCTGTCAGTTGATGTGTCAAAACTGTATTTTTTTATAGTAAATATACTTTTATTAACAAATTCAGTAATTTAAATTAAGAAAAGAGCATTTTTTAACTAAACTAGTTTGCTTTTTCTACTCTTTACTTTCCCATTTTGGTTTAAAATTATTAGATATTGAAATACAAAAAAGAAAACAACATTCGAAATTCAAACCTTCGAAAAGGTAAACAAACGTTCACGAATTCGGAAGATTCCTTGGCTCATAACAGATGGCGTCACAAGCAATCGGCAAATGGCGTACCGCTTTGTGCATTTATTCTTTTATTTAATTACAGAAATATTTTTTTGAAATTTTAAGTTGATATTCGAAACCAGGAGCATTTTTTCTATCGGAACCAATAGTTTTTATAACAATTTGAAAAATATGCAAATTGTCCATTGGCATTGATTTCTGGATTAACTTGATAGTAATAAATTTTAAATAATTAAGTTATGCAATGTTAACATGCAGTAGGATGTATCACCAACTTAGTGAATAAACAATAAAAATTTCAAACCAAAGTTAATAACAATATCCAATTAAATCAGTTTCAATAAAATCTTCAACAAGGCAGACAAAAATTAAGTTTAAAGTTCCCATAAACATTACATAACCTACTAAAGCTATTTGCGAAGGTAGTACCATCGTGGCGCCATCTATAAGAAAATTAGATAACTAAATGAATTCTAAAAAATTCGTCCACGACTGAAAATAGTTTAAGGTTTTGCCTAAAACAGTCATTTTGGGTTTAAAAATAGTTGCCATAGTCGGCTAGACGCAAAAATAGTCGCTTCTGGCAACCCTGTTCAATAAATGCAACTAGTTTAATTAATCTAAATACATGCCAAATCTATTCCAAAACACACTACCAATTAGTAAATGCCATTAAATAGTTAATCAGCAGAAGAAAATCGATCGGCCGAATCATAATTTTGAAATGAATTCAGCATAATATCTTTTTAAATGGGGTTGTTTGAGATATCATGTATTTCCCCTTAAATCTTTAGGGCTGGGGAGCCCAGTCGGTTAGGCACTCACCTAGCCGACTAGCATACGAAAGGTCTCAGGTTCGGGTCCGGGCATCGCCAAAATAACTGCCGACCTATAAACGGCCCGTGAAAACAATGCCTCTGCAACTGTTGCTTCCACGACGTGGAACACACCCATTATAATTGGGTATTAGTTTAATACAATCATAACAAAATCTCAAAATAAAATTCGTTTAAAAACAAACTGAACAAATAACATTTGAGAAATAATTTCTAAATTCAAATAACACAAGCACATCACATCATATAAATAGCGACGTTCAAAAAATTATTCAACACCCAATCGAGTACTTTTCTTACTAGATATTTTAACATTTTTACCCAAACTGTTCCCCTATACCTATAGCGTCAGTTAACTAAAGATTTGTTGAAAGAGGTAGATCAGTTAACGAAATCGTTTTCTTACCCCAGTGGAATACTACTTCAAATCGCTTTTACTGCATAAGTAACCCTCCTCCCCTTCAGTGCCTCAAAATTCGGAATAAAAATTGCCATCATTTTTGATTAACAGTTATTTCATCGTTTTCAGAACAATTTATAAATAATTGGGTGTAAAAGATTTGGTTGAATTAACGTCACACAAGAGAATCGAGCAACAGGCCTCGTAATTTTAACCGCGTCAAGTGACGAAGCCGACATCTGAGCTGGCACCCATTGTAACTTTATAAGCGAATTGGCGGCGCCAGGACACTAGACACAAATTTAATGTATGCACGGCAGAATGTTACGACTTTACGCGACCCGAAAAAAAACCTTTAAAAAAACCGAGTGGGAAATTGCCTTTACTGAAAATTAAAATAAGGAAAAACTTTTATACAACCGAAAAAAATACATATTTCATCATTTTTAATTAATATTTTAGTTTGTTCATAATATAATATATTTTTACATTTTTGTATCGTAAGTTTTTAAAATATATTTACAAAATTAATTAAATTACGCAATTATTTTATTTTTAAATTTTTCTAATTTAAATTATGCCATTCCTGATTATCTCTCTAGATGTTCCATTAGTTTTAAGAAATGGTAATACATAAATAGATTATTAAAATTTCGGGATTCGTCCTCGTCACTTGACAGCGGTTTAGAATTAAAAGAAGTTAATTTAAGAAAAAGAAAACTAATGGATGCTGAGATAAGTCACTTATGGACCAAAAAATTACGCTTCTCTCATTCATTAACACAGTATCAATGTTACTTTCCCTATTCTCTAGATATTGTGCTCATTTCTATTGCTTATAACAAATTAAATAACCCACAGCTTTATGTGTTTGAAAAAAATGAAAAATAAAACCTAAGTAACTGAATTAAAAAAAAAATTAATGCTTAAATGATGTGGTGCCATCATATTTATTTCGTAAAATACACACAACGGTCACGTTGTATACGATACTAAATCAAAACCCTTAAATTAATAATTTCCTATGCCTGAAAAATTTTTAGAAACTAGAAATAAATAAAATTTAGTAAATTAATATATTTTTTATTTTCAGTTCAAAAACCTAAATCATACGAAAAGAACAGGCTTTTCTCACAAAAATGATATCTGTATGGTAATAGGGTAAAACTGCATGAAATACGATTTATATCATTTTTTGTTTTTAGTAATTCACTGGAATCGAAAGCTATAGATCTTTTCATATGAACCATATGAAGCCATTCCTCCATCGAATAATTAATGGGATGTCCAGGGTTGCAGTAGTGTTAGTGTTTTTGGCGAGATTGCATAAAAAACCCCGATTAGTTTGGATTGTTTTGATTTCAGAAGCTGTCTAATAACCTTTCATATGGTAGTTTTTTTTTCATAACACACTCAAATTATAGAATTTCAATTTATATTATTCGAATTAAAAAAAATCGGATCGAGGATTTGAGACTAACGAGCCAATCAGGCGATAAATAGGAAAAAAATATCACCTCGGCGCATTAAAAACTTTCCGATTTATTAGTATAGTTGATCCATACAGAAGATTATTAGAATTCGGTTATTTGGATTAGGATATTCATATCTCCTATTATATTCAACTCCGCTGTAAGTTTCAATAACCCTTTTTTACTTTAAAAAGTTTCGTTTTTTATGCATACATTTGGAAAGTCTACGAATTATCTAAATCCATGTTCGATTTTCATAAAATAGAAATAGTTCTTGCAACTTTAGCTTAGATATTGTAAAATGTAGAATATTTATTCCGTTTTTTTTCCCCATTCCATCCGTATTATTGCAGGCTGCACATTCTTAAGCTAAACGGGGAATAGAATTCTGTAAATAAAATAACTTATTCATAATTCTAGATCTAGCTATAGCCGAAAAAACATCAATGCATACAAAACGAAACTTATACTCTAATAGTCTATTTTCTAAAAGTTAAAAACTAACGTACTGAGGGATAAGCGAATTGGCTGATGTCTAAATTTGTTTTCAACACACGAGATTAAATTTACACTTTGAAATTAAAATTTATTTCCGTTAATTTTTTTTTTTTAATATCCGCGTGCAGCGGAAGATTGTAAAAGACTCCTCAATACTTTATTTTTTAAAATTCAGTAAAATTGTAAACTCTATATTTAAAATTTTATGTGTGTTGCTAGAAAACCTGACAGTCAGGCGACAGGTTTCAGGTCTGTATCCCTCAGAGGGTTAAAATGTGTACTTCACAAATGTTTTCATAATACTCGTAGAGGAGAGGAGGGTAGGGTATTATATGGAATACCCCATATATTTTTTGAGAATAACTCTTTTGGTTTCAAAATCATTTTCAGTGCATACTATATCTATTGGTAATGAAGTGCCAATGGTGAAACAAAACAGTATTTATAGGATATGAGGGTACTTGAAAAAAAAAGTCACAAGTGGAGGGTAATATTTGAGAGTCGGGTAATATGGAATAGTTGTTTACAAGTATTGCAAATTTATATATACTTTACAGAACACAGTTAACTAAAAACAATATTTAAAAATTAACGCTCAAATAGTTGTTTTTAAATCTATTTACAAAAATCACAAACATTATCTTCTGTCTCTGCTCCAGTACAGTCGAAATGAGCCCATAAAGAATAGTTAATGCGTTAAATCCGAATTTCATTGATCTTCAGAAAATTCTGTTACAAAAGATACATTCAGCAACTTTCTTTACCGGGTCTTGATGGGGATTTCAGATGATATGTATTCCATATTACCTGACACATCAATTTGGATTATGCTCTATTGTACTGATGGATAACCGGCCCGCCAGCACAGTGGTTAGTGTTCTAGCCTTTGGAGCTGCTGGGCTTGGGTTCGAATCCTGGTAAAGGCACGGATGTTTGTGCTTGTCAATAAATGTTGTTATTTGTCGATGTGTTTAAGTGTCGTCCTACTTTGTGTGTCTCTTGTGACTGTCTCTTCTGGCGAGCTGGGTAATGGGCAATAAAGCTTACACTCTCCCTCTAGAGGGTGAAAACACTGTCATTTGTCATACTGATGGATAAAAAATCAATGGCTAAAAAACAACTACAGCATAACAAACTACTATTCTTTTAGTATACATTATTCTTAAAAATAAAATTAAAGCATTGGTTTAAATACAAAAGTAGACAAAGTAATATTTAAATCTTATTAAAAATCATGGGGTCCCAAAAAAATGACCGGGTTCTTCCGGGAGTATACAAGGGAATTTTTTTTTAAGGAGTTTACGAATTCAGTATCCAGAAAGAATTGATGGAAAATGTTTTAAATGCCCTGAATTGGATAATACATCCTTGAACTATACTTTATATTATGTTTAATTTAAGTGTTACCATCTGCATAAACATAAACCATCATTAACAGATTGTCAGTGGTAAATATTCATAAAATATTGTATAGAATAGATAATTAATGAGTTATGTCTACTAAATTTTGTAATCAAATCAAACGACGTTAACAAGCTTTGACAAAGTATAATGGCTGTAGTAGAGAAGAGAGGGAACAAAAAGCGTGAGCTTACATGGGATCCTTCACACAGACAGTGGCACAATTGTAATGACATCAGACTAAAAAGATTAGAATGTAAACAAAAAAGAAAGGCTGATATTTAACGCTTACAAAACTTTTAAAATTAATTAAAAGGAATTCTACACATAAAGTATATCCCCAAGGAGAAAGGTACTTCTCAGTTTTTACCAACTTTTTCCCAATATTTACTAGTTTTTCCTACTGGGAAGGGAAATATTTTTGGAAGGGTAAACCCCAACCTTATAAGTAGGACAGGGGCATCCTTATTGCACTTGGACTGTATGATAAAGTGCTTCAGAAACAGATGAAACCAGAAATGGATTTCGAATTCAGAAAAAAATAGGCATATCTGTAATCTGTCCCCTTCCCCTAAAGTGACTGTGATAAAAACAGTAGCTTTGAGTACCATCTAGTGAGAAAATGCTAAAATATTTTTAAATATGAAAATTAAAAGGTACATATTAATATGGCAATATTTAGATATAATTCATCTAAAATTTATATTAATGGAAGATTCAGGTAATATTAACATCAAATATTGTTGTAAAATAATTATAGGTTAGATTAGGTTTGAATATAATAAAAGTCATTATAGCTTTATGAATTTCTATTGTAGATCAAAATCGCCAAAAGGAGCAGCTAGTAGAAGTTGTTCAAGATCAGGCTCTTATTCAGCTGTTTCACCTTACAGTTGGTCATATAGATCTTTCGCATCAAATACTTGTCTCAAGAAGTTGCAGAAGTAGTACCAAAAGGTATAAATCTACATTATTTCTTTTTAGATTTGAAAAGTTGCTTTCAACAAGCTTTTCTCTGAGTTTTCTACAAGCAATGCAAATTCACTGCAACAAAATAGTAATGGAGGGTATTGAGTATTGGTTTTCGCTACAGATCACCAAACATTCCCAGGCTAGTTTTTTTTTTTTTAAATTAGTAGTAGGACAGATTGATCTTTAATTTCTGTATCCAATTTCGAATACTGCCTTTGACATCAGATCTTTGGCACAAGATTCTGGTAATATTAACATCAAATATTGTTGTCAAATAATAATAAAAAGTCATTATAGCTTTATGAATTTCTATTGTAGATCAAAATCGCCAAAAGGAGCAGCTAGTAGAAGTTGTTCAAGATCAGGCTCTTTTTCAGCTATTTTACCTTACAGTTCGTCATATAGATAATTCTCATCAAATACTTGTCTCAAGAAGTTGCAGAAGTAGTACCAAAAGGTAAAAATCTAAATTCATAAATTTGTAAATTCTGTTTTAAATTAGCACTGTTATTAACATTGACCTGTACATAACAATAAATGATAGAAATGCAGACCAACATAATATTTTTGATTTTTTTTTAAATTTGATTATACCAAATGTAATTAAAAAAATATGAATATAAAACAGTTGATAACTTTACAAACAAAAATAAGAAATGATAAATATGGGATTTTGAAGCATTGTCTAAAAATTAATATAAGAGAACAAGAAAAGTTATACACAAAAATAAGTTTATTTGCTGCCACAGGGTGGCACCAGAATCTGCGAAAAAAATCCCTGACTTTTTCTTGATTTTTCTGACTAAATGTAAAAAAATCCCTGATTAAAGGCAATTAACTATTTTAGTGTCTTTTAGGTATATTCATATTTCTTGGCACCCGGTATTAGTAAAAAAAATTACCTGCACCATTTAACATTAAAAAAATACTTTTAAAAAAAGGAGATTTAATTAAAAATATAAAATGAGCTTTTAAAAAACAGTAAACGTAAATTCATATAAAAATTTTGTGTTTACCATTTAAATAAGAGATAAAACTGTAATTATATGAAGCTACGATATAAAATATAGTCTTTAGGTTTAGAAAATACTATTTTTTGAAGTTATATGTACAAATATTTTTTCTTTGGTTATTAAAGGAGAGATAATCATTGAGTAAAGACATGATGTTAGTCTAATAGATGCTAATTAATCCATGGCTTGTCCATTAGTCCATTTCTTTTTTAATTATGTACAAGTATTGCAGAAGTCAAGGAATGCAAGTAAAATTAAGAATATATTGGATTAAAAAAAACATGTTAAATATTAATTAAAATATCTGCATACAGTTAGTCAAGGTTTCCACAGGGAAAGCATTTTAAAAATCCATAATAATTCCTTGTGTAGCAATTTTATGGCATAAATTTTTTTATATGGTTCACACAATTACAGTAAACTCCCAATTATCCGCGGGTGGATTATCCGCTTTGGGGATTTTCCGCGGGTCATGATCCCCCCCTCCTTTTCCCTGAAAAAGTAATTTAACAAAGCACAGAAAAATTAAGCAAAATTTTAACGTGTAAAAAAAAATGCATTCCAAGAAAAGCGAATTCATTTTTAAGAATAACGAACACATTCAAGGAACGACGAATATATTAAAAAAACCCGAAGAATTCATTATAAGAACAACATTAAAAAAAGGATGATATAGGAAACCTGGTGTGTGCTAAAATGTGTTCGGCCAGGTGCACACATCATGTGTAGATTTTTGCCGAAAAACTTCATATGTATATTGAAGTGTTCGCGATTTCAGTGAACTGCTTTGCGTGATTTTGATAGCAAAATGAGTGAGAAGCGAAAAAAAAGTTTAAAAAAAAATCTTCAATCACAAATAAAAATGAGAGACAATCACGAATAAGATAAGAATAAAAAGTTTCAAGGCTAAAAAACAATTTACCGACTTTTTTTTGTAAAATTGTAAATCTTCATACTTCATAATAACTGCTAAAATTTTTTTTATCTTACTTTTATTTAAGCAAAAGCGATTTCGTGGATATTTTCTTTACTTTTGCGGATTATCCGCGAATTTGCCTATCCGCGGATGCCGCGCCACCCAATTCCGCAGATAATCGGGAGTTAACTGTATTAGGAAGAAAAAAACTCCAGTACCAGACTTTAGATTAGATTCATAATAGAATAAAAATGGCGATTAAGATCATGTTTGGCGCAAAATGGCTAATTTGGAAATTTCCCCGATTTTTTTCTAAATTACAAATTTCCCCTGACTTTTCCTTAATTAAATTCCCTGATCCTGTTGCAAGCGCCACCCTGTGCCAATACAGGTGTACGAAAAGTGGACGGCCTCCATTTTTCAAGATACTACAGACCTTATAAGGCGCCACAGATCTGATCTTATCGATTTGACAAAGTAAGAAAATTGTCAATTTTCTTATTATTCCACCCATTGCCAACTGCAAACCATGTTCGATTCTTCATGCCCAAGAACTTTATCAATTAATATACAAAATATAACATATATTTATTATTTTAAGATGCGTTATCGATGGGAAATACTGAAAAGTGCTCGTATTTTAAAAGTTAAAAAAAAAAACTTGTTTTTTAAACGGGAAATTTTTAAAGCAGCATGGGACTCAGTAAACAGTCTACAGGGAAGATTTAATATGTCGTTCTCTTCCAGATATGATGTATTAAACCGGGGAATCGTTTCTGAAGTTGATGTTACCAATCTGACATGGAAACTTTTGCATGCATATTTTTTTTGTCTTATTAAGTAACCTATGGGATTTTTTTTATTAAAATATAGCTAATATTCATAAACGAGATTAAATAAAGCAGTTTTTTTCTTAATTATATTTGTTGACTAAGAGTACATAGATGACCCTTGAACGCTTGTAAACCTTCTCTATTAATAGACAAAAAGTGACGATTTTGTAAGTATTTAAAACAAAAAAGAAAAAAATGCATACTCAAATGGTTGGAAACATGAATACTAGGTACATATCAGCACAATTAGTTTGGTGGATCACTAATAGCTCTGAAGGTCAAGGTCATTCGAAAAAGGTTAATTTTCGTTGATTTTTTGTCATGTTTCTGCTAAAATTAATGGTTTTATTGCTTGAATAATAAATAATGTTCATTTACTCAATGTCAAAAATGTGGAACTCTGAATCTGAAAATGATCTAGTAAAATCAACATTACGATCAGTAAATGCCCAATGGCCCCATCTTTCAGGTTAAGTTCTAAGGCCAACTTAAACCAATTTTGTTCCCAAATTGGTTTAAGTCAACCAATGGGTTATTGAGGATCCTCAAAATGGAATTTTTTAATATTAATAATTAATTTAAGAACTATTTTCTGAGTATACTTATGACTTTAGCAGATATTTAGGCAGAAACGAGAAAAAAATCAATGAAAATAAACCGTTTTGAATGGCCTTGATTTTCAAAGCTATGAGTGAGTCACCAAACTCATTTTGCTGATATGACCTTGTAACAAGTAACATACATATTTAAGAAAGAATTCATGAGCCACACTCATGGCTTTAGAAGTAGAGGATGATATTATGCACACACTTATTATGACCACTAATTTTGACCTTCTCACAAGGTCAAACAGGTCAGATATAAGAAAAACTGAAATTCACTTTTGTTATTTTATTACTACTAACATATCTTGAAAGTAAGAATGGTATCGACTATCACACTCCTATCTATGCAATTTTTCACAGTTAAAAAAATGACTTAAAATCTATTTTTTATGAATATTATATAACATTTTTATAAAAAATTTAACTGAAGTACTCAATAAGACACAAAATATGCAGATCACGAGTTCCCATATGAGATCGGTAACCATCAATTTCCAAAACGATTAACGGGTTGAAAACACACCTGGAAGAGAAATACCTCACTAAATTTTCCCTCTAGACTGTTTACTGAGTCCTAGGCTGCAAATTTAAAAAATGTCCATTTGAAAAATGAGTACCTAAGAGTGTCATTCTGCGCCAAATTGTCCAGCTCAAAATCTTCATGTCACAGAATTCAATCTTGATTTTTTTTCCCAAGTACCCTACAGACAAATTTACTGTATAGATCAGTGGTTCCCAACCTTTTCTGTAACATCGCCCCCTTCTTTAAGTTGAATAACACATATCACCCCCCCCTTTAATTTTTATAATTTTTCCAATTATAATTTGAGTTAAAGTATAACTAATAAAGCCATTTTATAATTTCAAACACTTACTACCATATATAAAAACAACCAAAGCAGCTTTATCCGGTTACTTTCAAATAAAATCAGGGAAAAAGATTATTTTTTTCTATTTTTATTTAGATTTTTTCAAAGAATGAAAGTAAAATAATTAACCAATATCTTTAAACTCAATTCTGGAAAATTTAAAAGAGTTGACAATAAAAATTAAAGAAAAGAAATTAATGTTGAAAATTTTTTTATTCACTTTTTTTAATACCAATTATTATTTTTCAAGCTCATACACAAGTCTTTGAGGCAAATATCCCATTGATTCCTTTGTTTGGTGAGGAGCTGGATAACAGAACTAACTCTTTTTTTTAAAAACTAAATATACATTGACGGAACGAGATGAGACGTAGTTCAGCTTTTTACCACAGATAAGGATCAGTGTAAGTAAGTTTCACGCAGGCTAACTCGTAATCTCTCTGCTTGAAATGAGTTTCGCCTCACTGTCATAGTTCAGATCGTCAAACTCCATCTGCAAAGAGTTTTCAAGGTTATCTACAACCCACAGATTCAAAAGGGAATGGATCGACAATAGAATCAGGAATTTCTAACCTGGTCAAATATTTCAAATCTTGTAAGAATATCAGTTTTAAAACTTGTCACGATGATCAAAAAAATTATAATGGTTTTACTGTACAGTATATTTTAATTTTCCCCCTTTGAATACTCATGTCCCCATATCACCCCCAAACTATTTATTGCCCCCTTGATAACACAAATCGCCCACTTGGGGGCGATCGACCCCAGGTTGGGAACCACTGGTATAGATCCTTATTTATTTATTTTTTTAAATTCTAAGAATTAAGAGAGTTATGATTTTTTGAAACCGAAAAGTTAAGCTGTACTTTTTCTCATTTAGTATTACGGTCTATGCCAAATTGATTATTTTTGAACAGGTACAGCTAAAAAAGGATAACCTGGGAACAACTATTTTTTTGTGTGTGGAATACTATTACTAAAGGTAACATTTTGGTAAACTGCACTGTTGGTCCCAAAATTCCTTCGACTGAAATTATTTTTTCAAAGTCAGAGGAGAATAACAGTCTTTAAAATGGAGAAATGTTTGCAATCCCGTTCAAAAATACTCAATTTCCCATTGACCACAATGCTAAATGAGAAAAGTTATGATTTTTTTAAACCAAAAAGTTAAGCCTAACTTTTTAATTCTCGGAATTTTAAAAAAATAAAAAAATACAGGTCCAATACATTTGTCTCTAGTACTTGGTAAAAAATTAAGATTGAGGTAGGTAGGCTTGAATTATCATCGCACAAAAGCTACACGAGGACTATTGGCGATGGGCGTCGTAATTTAGAACCACAGTCAAGTGGTGAGCCGACACCCGAAATCCAGATTGAATTCTGGGACTAGAAGATTTTGAGCTGGACAACTTGTCGTGGAATGACTCAAGAGCTTTGTATTGATCGATTTAAATCCTGGAACTTGTCAGTACCTTAGACCCTAGCAACACACCTTAAATTAATATGAATACATAATATATGTTTCCCATTCCTCCCCTGTGGAACCCAACATTCTTTGAAAAGAAAAAATAGTTATTAGTTAGAAGATAATACTTCAAAATCCTATATTTATTATTTATAGTTGCTTACTTTTTCGGTAAATTAACTTTTTTTTATATTCATTTCTTTAGCCAACTTTTGTTTATAAATCTCAAAAGAATATTTTTTATATGATGAAAAAGTAGGAATTGACACGCTGACAATAACAGTCTGTCCATATTCCTCTTCAACAATCGGTTCTATTTGTCAGATCTTAAACATTATTTTTTTTGTTACACTCCTTGCCAACCTAACTTGGGTAAAAACAAAGAGTAAAAAGGCAGAGGGAAAAGAGAGGTTGGTCCGTTAGTTGGAAACTCTTGTAAGGCAATATTTATATATAAAATGATCTAAATACAATTTAACAAAAATACACTTTTCATTCTTATAAAATTACCAAATTTTCTCAAATAATATTCAGATCTGTTAAACCTTTAACGAAATTAATGTTTTAAACATGTTTTTTGGATGGATTTACAAATAATTTATAGAACTCTTTACATCCGCGGAAGGATCTTCTCTATAGCATATTTCCATTGCAAGGAGTTTAGAATGGTATGACCTCAATAAACCAACTTATATACGCTTTGGTCGATTGTTTACTTTTTTGTCAGCGAAATTCCCCCTGAATTAGCATCAAAATTATTTTTTAGTCATTTCAAATGCTGTTGCCATATCAACAATAGCAATAAGATGCTATTAGTTAAATAATAATTGAAGAAAAATTTATCTTCTTTATAAATCAGATTAGATTGATGTCCATAAAATATAGCATGCAATGCGAAATTTGGAAAAATAGTCAAATAGGCACACAAGGGATTTTTTACATGCCTCATAATCATCTGACATGATTGCCGACGATTTTTTAATTCTGAAAATCTAATGACTCAGCCGGGGCTCGAAACGCACAATCTTGGACTTGTGAAGCCGGCACATGCCTATACCTTGTCTATTTACTATGCGAGCTCCGAAAAGACTTTCTTCAACCATCCATTTGCCTGGTTTTTCTAAGAAACGGGGGGAGCATTGCTTTTCTAAACCTAGTGCATTTGAGGTTAACAATCCGAACAGTTTAAACCCAAGTAGATTGGGGAAAATATACGCTAACGCCATTTCGAGGAAAACCACATGCAGGGATAGGGTAGGAAAATGTCTTCGAGGCTCGCATTCTGGATAGACAAAGTATAACGGCTACTTTGCCAGCCATTTTTATGCTATGCAAGACACTAAGTAGCCAATTGTGTATACCTTTTCTGGAAATTTGCAAAAAACTTGCTTGACCCAAGCATCCTCTAGTTAGATACACTTTTGAATTCCTGATGTGCACAGCATTTAAATATATGACATTAAAATAGTTCCTTTTGAATTCTTTTTAAGGCCTTACTGTCTGTTAAATTCAACTTTTTTAATAAATAGTGGTTTAAATATATTTAGGTACCAATAAGAGCAGACAAACAAAAATAACTTTGAGTTATTAAAATATAAAATTTCCTACAACATTATATTTGTCAAAAACGTTTTAGTAAAAAATCAATTACTCAAAAACTAGTGCGCGAAATAACAAAAAAAAATTGACTAAAATTGATGTTCGATAGGCTTTTCAATGGGATAATTAATATCTAACAAACGAACCCACAGGGAAATACTATCAAAATTATCAAATATTCTTTAAATCCTGATCTTTAAGCCTACGAAACTTCTTTTGGCGTCCATGATAAACATCCATAATTATTTTAAACACAAGAGATAATACGATGAAAACAATCTAAATGTCAAATGCATAGGTATAATATTTAATGCAAAATAAATTCAACCTGAATTTCAGAAAATGCTTACATTGCTCCCGTATATCTTCTTTTCTTCACTCCATTAGTTAAGTCAATTCAATCAAAATTCATATACACAACAAGAGAAGAAAATAAAACAACTAAACATTACCCGGTACGGTTTCCTCACAGTAAACTTTCGGGCGTTCTGTTTTGAAGGAACTTTTGATGGAGGGTAACCCCCGACGGGAAAGTTTAAATTACTTACTGGTTGTAACTTTACTGGGTTGTAGCCAGGGATGTATGATGGCATGATGACAAATTTTTTTCTCTACTACCTTGGCGCTTCTTTATTATTGGGTTGTATTTTGGCAATATTTTATTACGCCAAGCATCGCTAATATTTGAAAAATATCCAAAGCAATTAGTTGAGTTGAAGGAATTAGCGGCAAAGTTATTTAGATGAATAAAAATACTTTCACAAACATATTGATATATTGTTAGTTGTATTTTGTTTTTTCATTTTTTTTTATATGGAAACTTCGTAAAATTATGTGATGCCACACAACAAAAAATCAACGTAAAAATTTCGAAAAAAGTTATAAGTTAATCAGTTAAAATATGTTTACAACTTAAATTTGGCAAAAGCTTTACGATAAAATTTTATCGTGGCTTTTTAAGAACCATATTTCAAACTTGTTTAGAAATTTTAATAGAACTGACACTACTCAAAACAATTAGGGGAGCACTTTGCGTACTTTTGTGTTACCCGCCCAGTTCCAACTTCTGTATTTTTTATTATAAAAAAATTTAAAATTTATGATGAAATAGATTTTCCTTATGCATCACAGATTGATATGGTAAAAAAAACAGAAAAAAAATGTTATTTTTAAAACTAAAATTTAAGAGGGGGGCAAAAACAATTGTAATCATAACCTTTTGAAAAAATTATAATCAAAATCTTTTCAAAATTTTAAATTTAAAAAAAAAAAAGATAATTAAATTTTTCGACTTTCTAAGAATGATAAATTTTAGGGTCAATTATATTTCATAAAGTTTTTTGGGACGTGAAATTTTTATTTTACCATGTGTTTTTTCATATTTTTAATCAATTTAAAATACAAACTTGTATGTTATTTCTTCAAAATGAATGATTCTTCATCTAACGATAAAATAAGAATTTATTTATCGTTAGATGGATAAATATTTTCTTTTATTTATCGTTAGATGGGACGAATCATGTCCTTTGAAGGCCCTCTAGCTCATTAATGTGTTTGAATTAGTTCAACTTTAGTGAGAAAAAAAAAATTTGGGAAAATACGGTTTTGTTTGTTTTGTGAAGTGTATTTAGAAATTCAATTAAAATATCTTATATCCAATTTAAAAAAAAATCACATGAAGATTACTGAACAATGGAATGGTTGAGGAAAAAATAATAATATAATATATTATATATATTATATGTGAGGAGGTGGGGGTCCAGCCAAATATAGTGAAATCTCAAACAGGGGATTGTGGGGATAAAAAAATTGTCAAAATTGCATCGCGTGGAATAATTGACGCCCCCAGCACTCGATGGTATTTAAAGTTATTACATCTGTAACATATTTTTTCTCCAGGCTGGCCATTAATGGTTTTGGGTAAAATAAACAAGTTTCTGAAAAAAAAGAATAAAAAGGAAATTAAAAATTTTATTACTCATATCTATTTTCTTGGGAGAAAAAAAACCGCGCGTTTTCTTTTTCTTTACATAACTAAACTATGATTGAGTGCGTCTCTGGTAATTTTTTGAGCTAAATAAATGCTAAATTTTCTGCATTTTGAATAACATGTATGAAAATGCTGAATTTATGTAGTAGTTGGAGGAACTATGAAAATTTCAGCTGTAAAAATGCGAATCAAGGCCAATAGACGGATGTCAAATAATTTAGAACCAAACAGTAAGACGAGCGAACCTGATGGGCACCAATGCAATTTTATAAGGGCGAATCGTTCTCGGCATCGGGACTTTTGACAGAATATAATAACGTGCATTCCTCTGCAACTGGGTAGTATTAGTATTCGTCGGATTAATTAAACCTTTACTTCCAATGATTCGTTTGGTTCATCAACCACTCGCATTTTTCCTCATCCCTGACTAAAGTTAAGATTTTTTTATAGGAAGAGAATTTTTCAATAAATCTTTGTTCATTTGTTTTGAAATTACAAACGTAATGTAAGGGCAGATGCATTATTTAGTTGACGGGGCGGCAGAAGAGAGGAATTATGGGGGGGGGGGGTCATGTTTTAAATTTTATCTTGAAAGGGGTCCTATTTTCTTTTACCAAGGTGTTGAAGGGGCGGGGCTTATCATGATTTGGTTTTAAGGTCTTCAGAAAAATTATATATTACCCGAAGAATATAAAATTCGTATCACACAAAATGTGTAAAACTGATGCATTTCAAATTTAACCGAATAAGTAAAAGTTATACAACAAATGCATAAAGTAAAACTTTTCTAAATTATCTATCGTAATTACTGTGAGCTGCATCATATTGATTAACTTTATTAAATCGATACAACCAACCTACAACAGGAAAGTCAACCCAATTGTAAAAAATGCATATTTCCAAAGACAATTCCCATCTTTTTAGAACAGATAAACAATTACCGCAAAAAATGTTTTAACTTTATTCACCTTATTTATTCATTTTTACAATAGAAAAGAATAAACATATTTTTTTTGGAACAGGAAATGGGGTAAAGTCAAAAATATTAATTAATTTTACGAAAACTGTAACAGTAAGACATCGAAGTTGAAATTTTGAGAAATTTAGTTAGGAGTGTTATACCTTTGACCTGGTCAAAGGAACAACAACTAATGATGGTCAGAGGTACAACGCACCATGACATTCCAAATTAAAAAAACATGCTACAGCTAAAGGATTAGAATTACGATATTCAAAGCTCAACAATATTTTGTGTGTTTAGCTACTACGTCAAATGATTTCTATCAACAA